>JANEHU010005161.1:0-68149 GCA_027563435.1 Nasonovia ribisnigri | reverse complement strand
TATGAGTAGTCATAAAGAATTTATAACTCATGACGTTGTGTTTCAATTCTATCCTTATTTTTTAATTTAAATTATATAATAATTTTATGTTTATGTACCTACGCTCGTCATTTGATGATGCATTTCGCTAACTAGTTTCTACACTTGAGTTATTACACTTAAGTTATTATGACCTTAGTAACTTAATATCTTGTAAACTACAACAAACCATTACTCTATAGACTGTTTGTAAACAGTTCTGAAAACTGAGCTGTGTTCGGTCAACCGTAAAACTTGTGGCCTGCAGATTTCGTTTCACATTTCATTTGAGTTTTAAACAAACAAATCTTCTCATCAGCATTCAAGAAATTATGTACCATTGTCAGACGTCCCTAAACGGGCCGCAAATGTTTAAGTCGAACACACCCGGTGAAAAGAAAAATACAGTGTCAAAAGAAAAATAAGCATTAGTAATGTATATGTACGTTTTTCGTTTTCATTGAACACTCATTGGTGCAAAGAACGTAGCGTGAAAAATATGTATTAAACGTGTATTAATGTATTCACATAGAAATTGCATATCTTTGACCAATCGTTCTTAAACAGAACGCTGGTATTATAAAATATAATAATACAGAAAATAATTTGTACCCAGTCTCAGGCTTCCCGGTAAAACTATTTTCCCGCCTTGAGGTGTTTACCACGACGATAATCTTTTGTAAAAAAAAAAAGTAAAAATCAAATACTATAGCATTATGCGTATTAGAAATAACATATTTTTTACCTTTTATTTCGGATGTGTGAGCGAATATAAACAATTGAATACCTTATTACTATACCTACCTTATTTTGACGGTTCATCGAAACACAACATACAAACTTGATTTTCTTAGTCATCGAATTTCCCAGTAACGTACTTTTTATATTATAATATGAGTAATTACGTCATAATAAACCTACTTTAACGACCATCTACGTCCACTTGCAGCTGCTCTAACGGACTTAACCTTGTCCCCATCTAACAGTCACTGTTTGGTCCACTCGAAGTATATGTTCTGGCGTTTTTTAATGCAATACAATAGTTATCAATTAAATATGTATGTGTGTTTTTACAATGGGGCAGTAGGCCAAAACACGTTGCACTAAAGCGTGAGATTCGGAATACAGTCGGTCGGCACTCTGACTGGTCGATGGTAGCGAATAAAAAGCTGCAAGACGGGGCCACGTCTGAGAAAAGGTGACGCGTACGGCGGCTCGCGCGCTCCGCGCCGGAGCCCTGGTCCGCACGCCAGCCACGTTTGACGTCGGTGTCGTGTTCTGTTCCTGACCCGGCGGGCGCCCCCCCACCATTTCCGTCACAGAACACGGGACCGGTCGCATCGCTTACGGCTACTCGCGGACCTACGACGACGGAGCACCGTGGGCGTGGCTTCGAGAGCAGCAGCAACAAATGACCGCGGGCAATGGCCAATCGAAGACAATGCCTCCTACGATTACACACCGCCGCAGAGCAGGCGAGACTAAGGTACCATAAGACGTATATGAGAGCATGTGCGTCCGCCATTATGGTTTAAATATATTACGCGGCATAGACACCGGATGATGACAAAATATATGTTTATAAAGATATGTTAATATCTTGTTAACATAATAATATGTCAGATATCCAAATTTGATGTGTGTAATTTGTTCAGAAGTATGTAGGCACATTAGGGATATGTATAATATTTTTGGTGGAATTTTTGGTGACCAATCGAGTACAGAAAATAAAATAAGGATATCGACCTGGTTATTATGTCATCGACATAATATGAGTTTTCTAGGTATATTATCTTAGATCATAATGATACAGTTCTCAAAACGTGCGTAGTTCTCAGTAATCACCACAATCATTCAACTCCAATACTATATTATATAAAATTGTATTTCATAACCGACTAATAAACAGAGAAAAACAGTCAGCAGTTAGTAATAAAAATATTTTACAATAATAGATGTATTATTTTACTTAAATTTCATAGAAATTATTTCGTGATTGTGGTGGGGGGGTACCCCCCCTGTATACGTGCCTGATACTAATATTATACTATCGTATTGTACGGGCCTTCGTTTTAATATTTGTGTTTTATAACCATTGATTATGTGTAAATGAGCCATAAAACAATATTATATTCCACGGTTAAATGGTTAAGTACGTAAATAATACCATAATATACTATGTGTGTATAGACTATAGAACTTATGTTTTGTTGTAATGCGTTTTCCAGAAAACATTAATTTAATACCTTCACATATTCTCTGCAGTTTCTGTTACAGGTACGTTTTGATTTCTCAGTACTCGTAACATTACTCGATAATTATTATTCCACCTGATACATATTTTAATCTCATGTTTTCCAAGTACTGTGAGAAGAACAATAATAATAATTACTGACGCTAAAATTGTATATGGTATTAAAAACACAAAATTACTTAACAATTATTATTTTTTATATCTACCTTCATCATTAAATTTGTTCAATTATTAAAAAAAAACGTCAAGAATTAATATTAAGCTTATAAATAGAGAAAGATTTTTTAATTTAAGATTGGAGTGATGAATGTGTTGGTCTTATAATGAAGTTTGGGTATGTGCATTTGCGTGAGTGTTGCATCTTAAGACACTTTTTACAGTAGACAATGTTTCCATCTTCAACATTGAGACAGGGTGGTTCCTTGTAGTGAATTGGGTCTAGTATGTATTCTGTTGGTCGTAGGCAGACTTTAGTTTCAATTCAACATTGGTAATTGACTTATTATAGTAAAATTAATTAGTATCAATGTTACATAAATTGTATTTAATATTCTGGTTTTATGTAGTTATGTTATCAATAACAATCATTATGTTATCTTTGTGATAATATTATCAAACATTTGATGAAGATAAATAATAAATACGATCATTCTATATTTATAAACAATTTCAACAGTTCTCACTATTGTACTTGGATCTTTAAAACTATTATTATTTATCAGAAAATAATATTTTTACGGGCTGAAAAGGGTTTTTTATATAGATAAAAATATACAGTTTATATTTAGATATTATTTGATAATAGATAATATAACTATTAACTATATAGGTGCACAATGGCTACACTAGTTTAGATATAGAAAACAATAGGAAAGAAAAAAATAAGAATAAGATCAAAAGAATGGGAAATGTTGGTTTGTATTGTCGTTTGACATTGATCGCCTTAGTGCGTTTGTTAAAATATAATAAGCGGTTGCATTAGGAAGTAAAAAAGAGCGGTGGATCTGGTTGAAAGCTGAGGTACCTATCTTAAAATAAATTAAGATAATTCTACTTTGTCATTAAATAAGCCTTCAATGAACCTAATACCCTTAGTATGTCCTCATTCAAGATAGGCCAAGTACATTAGCTACCAGATTTTAAATTATAAAATATAAATCAATATTATTAATTAATTGTAGTAGGTAATATAAAAAACATTCAAAATAATGTAATTATGAACTAATCATCATTTAAATGCTACCTCCAAATGGTTATTGACTATTGTTATTGACTATACAATATTCATAGTACTTACAGTTAACATAAGTATTTAATATATGAATACATACAAAAAATAAATAAATTAAATTCCCAAATATTATAATTTTCATTGATATTAAAACTTAACTTTTTATTTTGGTATACAATGCACTTACGTGTAAATAGTTATTTGTGAATCAATAATATTGAAACAGTATATTTTCTAATGATTTGTTTCTTTTACCTACATTATTTTGATATAATATACTTATATTATTTACGTTTTAGTGGCGACTGTGGTGTAGTAGTAATTAGTAAGTACTGTTGTAGTTTGATGGTTTGTTGAAGTTAATGTTAATGTTCCTTGGGATCCAACCACAACCACAACCAGACGTTGGATTGGGTGTTTGCATACACTTATGATGCTGTTGGTGCATTATTCACTTAATGATGATTTTCCAATAAACAAAATGTTCACGTTAGAAGATAACGCAATAAATTACACTTACTACTATGCAAATAAAATACTTGGCTAAGTATATAAAAAAGATATTCATTTCTTTTATTCATTCTTTACTACATACTTTATTCTGTATCAAGAGAGTTATATTGCGAAAAATCAATATAATATTATAACCGTACGTATAAGTTTTCCTTATATTTTTGTTTGGTGGTATGGACGTCGTTACGATAGCTGTACCACTGCAGGAACCATTGGTGAATTGATAAATATTTTTTAATTAGTCGAGACACTGTGTAAAATATCTCCTAGTTTTCTGAGTTCGACAGGATCCGGCTATTAAGCAATTAAAGAGTGTCAATGTCGTCGTTGTACATTTTAAAAGCAGATATTTTATAATTAGGGTTCCAAATTAAAAAAGTTTTCCGTCAAAGAGAGAAATAATAAATAAACGAATAACGTAGAAAAAAATCAATAGTAATGAGTTTACGAATGTACATAATATAACTCGGAATACCACTGCAATCGTATCATTCGATTTTCGTTGATGTGTATTGGATTTTTCTCAGCAGGTAGTGAGTAAATTAAATTTGCACTGCCTACACTCGGAAACTTTGGGATGTCATACGACGACGCCTTGCTTAATAACATTTTTTTTCCCATTTAAACTTATCACTTGTGTAGTGACTAAATAGTTTGAGCAGTAGGTCTACAATTATATACGTCGTACACATATTATATGATGGCATTCAAGTATACAGCCAATGATAAGTAAATAAATGAGTATAATTCTTCTAACGTATTTCGACCGGTTGATCAGCCACCGCAACCGCGCAACCATCTACGCAATTATTATCGTGTTACCAGCCTAGGGCCGTTGGCTGATTTTCCCCGTGACTTTTATTTTTCACGGTCGCCGACAATTTTCACTGCTGAACGAAACTCATGTGAATCCCCCCCCCCCCCCATCCACTCCAAAGACCACGTAGTCACACACGACTTATCTGCGTCGGTGTCCGACAGTGCTGCGACGCAGTGGAAAACCGAGCTAAGAAAATATTATGCGGCATCGCGATTTCTCAACCGATTGCTTAATTAACCCAAACGTTAATTAAAGGTATGGCGCGTTTAATCGTTTGTCTATATTACATACAACAAAAGGTCTCTCTTTAATTGGCTACTACGGGGGACATGTACCTACATTATGTGTGTAATACTAATGCACAGCCCGCCCGGAATACTTAGCTCGGACTGAATAATTAATCGTATGCCACGGGCAAGAAGAAATAATTAACTTGAAATTTCGCCGTTTCGCTGTATTGCCAGCAGAACAAATCATGGCTGAACCCCGGTTTCCTTTGCAGACTTCACCTGGTCGGTAAATAACGGGTACAAGTCATTGTTTGTTGATGTTTTTTTTTCCTTTTTAATTTCCAGTCATCTAATTGCTTTAAAGTTTAATATATTATTATTTTAACATTTTCAGACGTTTTAACAATGCTATTGTCTACCTAGGTCACAGTTTTAATTAATTCTATGAAAAAAAAAAAAATTATAATAATATAATATATTGAATAAATTTGTGTTGTAACCTGCAGGGACTGGAATCTGGAACCTTTTGAATTTATCGGTATCGGTTCCGGTACTGGTTATCTAAAAAAATAAATAAAGTTACCAGTTCCATATAATTTAGGTAAGTACCTAGCGAACAGTATAATAATTTTAAATACCTATCCTGAAGCGGGTTTTGTATAGGTCTATAATTAATAGTATGAATAATATAAGAAAACTCATATGATCATAAATAGTTAGTATACAATATAGTCATACCACTAAACTATGATAAATAAAATTACTTGAATTTTGAACCTGAAGGACCTATTTAATTTAGGAATTCCGATTTGGTTTCGGTACTTTATTTAACAAAATACAGGGTTTGGTTCCATGCCCTGGTTATAAACTACTATTCATTTCATTTCAAAGTTTTGGTTTTTTAATTAATCTCAAATCATACTCTTTAATCGTTATTATTAAATATTAAAAACTATGACAGTTCGAAATTATATACTATGTAGGTCTATAAAGTTTATACTATAGACCATTATGAGTTTCATTCAAAATGCTTCTGAATCCAATAAATGGTTTATCGTTGATTGTAATTTTGTAATTTTGTAATAATAATTATATTAATATAACATTACTTTCAAATGATTGGTTTGATTATTTATCTAAACCATGCGATAATTTTTCGGACTAATTCGTTTAAATATTATTAATACAAAGTGCAAAATATTGTTAAATTATTATGTTAAGAATATTTCATGAAATAATTTGAATAATTTTGTATACTCGTGGTACGAACTGTAAACAAAGATTGCTAGAAGTTGTGTGTGAGTATAATAATGTGCTATACTTCTATTTGATAATAATAATACTGAGGTTTAATTCAAATTTAGAAAACTAGTTATTATTAACTTGTTACTCAAACTTAAAATGGTGAATCATATATAAATAATACTATCATCCAATATATATAGTAGTTTTAGTCAAACGTATAAGTCAAACTCAAAACTAAAATACGGATGTATGAAAACTAATTTATTAACTATAAATTGGATTTTCAGTTTCAGTGGAAATTCAATACTTGAAATCTTAAGTGTAAAAAGTTTTGCCGATTGACCCAAAAGATGGGAAGTTTTCTTAATTAATACCCATCACGCAATTAAAATAATATTTATTCCGATTTTTTATTTTGAAATAAAACATACCGTTTTATTACAAGCTAAAATATATTGATACACAAACGGAACGAAGAACACAAAAACTAAGTATATCATAATTATTATTTGTTATGAGCGTATGATCGAAAACCTGATGCATATTATCAAAACATTATTTTTTACGATAAACAGTTATAATATCTCTAACATTTGTGAATATTTTAACATCAACATGTTACTCGTTCTACTTACTATGTGCCGTTTCAATATTAGTCGTAAGCACCTACATAAATATCCTTACTAGGTCTGTCATTTAATGTACTTAACTGTGACCATTCAATGGATCCAACTAGCTCTAAGTGGCTAAATTTACCGAACTCCAGAAACTCGACTCGTTAAAATTAAGTTCACAACATGTGGTTTCAAACTGTCTCGAACGTCGGTTAGAATTCCAGATGTTGCAGAATCACAAGTATTGTGACTTAAGCTTTGATAAATGTAAATACAAACCTAAAGTATTAACTTAAAATTATTTTATAACTATGTTTACATTTAAAATGCAATTTATTGATATAATAATCGTTATAAAATATAATATTTAGTCAACTACACCAATCTTGACTTTGAACACTAATGGTCGTAAACATTAAATTATTCAAAGATGTTTTGAACATATCTCTATCATAAATATGCACATTTTCAATCCATTAAGTAATTAAATGTAAATATGTTTCATACATCTCGAATTGTCTTGAAATAATAATCAAATTAGAAATCAAGATGATTTCAGTATGTTTCAATAAATTCAAACAAATTCGAAATTAATTACTGAGAACATACTTTAACAACAAATAAACATCGAGGTCAAGAAAATAATTGTCAAGTAAGAATATTATTGGTTTATAAATTTTATAGGTTCGTCAACTATATACCTTTCAATATCACTGAATTAAATACAAATCAAAAAAAGAAAAAAATATTAAATAAATCAGTTGTATTTGATATTACGTATTTTATAACATATTATTTAATTTTTTTCGTAGCTTGGAGCAGAATAAATAAATTTCATCAACACAGTATGACTTTGTCTTCGAAATACGTGTAATTTATAATTAAGTTGAAAAAAATCTTCGATATATTGGCTGGATAACGCTCATTAAGATGGATATTTGTATATATTATCCTTGTATTATAGGAATGCCGAATATTATAAATAATTGAAATCTAATCTAAGTGCAATAATGACTCGTATAGGTAATATTGTAAAGGTATTTAAGTTTAAGTAAAACATATTACACAAAACATAAACTATTAAAATGTTGACATTAGGGCTCGAATCGGATGTTATTATATAATTATATATTATTTTTTGTATCGCTTATTGACACGACATTTCACAGCTAAGAATATTATTTTTTTTTCAAACACACTCCGTTGAAATACAGAATCATAAGTAAATTAAAGGTCAAACAAAAAATTATGATTAAAAACCAATGATTCGAGTAAGATTCCGTTTATAATATTATTTAAAAAATGCAGTTCGTGCCTAAAAGTACCGTTTAAGTGGGTATAAGGTCTTCGAAATAATTTTTCTGGGAACGCAATTTTACTACTACTGAGTAATAATAACATTGTCTTTTGTGTGTTTGGCACCCAAAATTGCACATCTTTAAAATAATTATATTGATCATTCGACATTCGTAATGAAATAAAATAATGAACTTTATTTGGTAGGCAGAGTGGGCGCTGTGATGTAACCGAAGCGGTCTTCGCTCTCTTGTCTGGCTATTCGAAATTATTTACGAATTTCATTTCGTTGGGTGTTAAAAAACAGCTTCACGTCAGTTGACACGCTTGTTATCGTCCTCGTAACGAAATGTTCTCAAATTGAATAATAATATTTGTCCGTAGCAATAATTCACACCTACGCTTCGGTGTACCGAAATTGCCTATATGACGCGCCGGCCAATGGGTAAGGTGTACAATAATAATATTATATTACTGTAAATATTATCATTTTATGCAATAACGCAACGCAACGAGATTTATCTTAAAATCTGCGTTTTTTAAAATTTAAAATTGTATATCAATAAAATAGCGAATTTTCTGTCAACAAAATCCCGAAAATAGAATGAAATTTAAACTTTCGACGAGTTGGCTTGGCACAACACCGCGACTAATGACCAACAATTATTGGAATTAATAATTTCGTGAGCCTCGCTCGTTTCACGTCTCCCGTAGCCCTCAGACGACCACTTGCGGTTGCGACGGAGCAGCGTGATAACAAACACTATTATTAACAGTAAACACGATTTAATTAGCACCACTCGATAAGATGGTTTCTTATGCGATACGCGTGCGGCGAATATGTTTATCGTATTATCTCCGACTCTCGTTTCTCGGTCACAGCGGTGCGGCCCCGCTCGCCCACCTCGGTTCCGGGGCCCCGTCGACAAACAAAATCGGACGCCACGGCCGGGGGGTGACCGTTTCCGGCCCACGATAAACAACAACAATAATATTATATCTCTGCGCGCACACACACACATACACGGCCCACGAATTTCCAAAAGTTATTGAAGTCGCGGAGATCGGTGGCGCCCGGTGGTGGCTGGGTCTGTGCGTTATCGGCAAAGCGTGTATGTATTTATATAATGGTCGGTCTTTGATCGGCAAAGGCCGTTTAGTCATTATGATTTTAACGGTATAAACCGGAGAGCAAACACACCAACACACACACACACACACACACGCACACATGCTGTCCTGAACAAACTTATTGCAATAACACTGTTTTATGGAAATACGTATACGTATCGGGCGTGGGCGTGCGTGTGCGTGTGCGTGTGTGTGTGTGTGTGTGTGTGTGTGTGTGTGTGTGTGTGTGTGTGTGTGTGTGTGTGTGTGTTTGACCTCTATTCTTGCGAGAAGCTCTCTATACTTCCCCAGCTACGCCGCCGTCAGTGTATAGCAGCACGTTGCTAAAATCTGTTCACATGGTAGGCTGTTAGATCAATTCAAATAGTTTTCCAGATGAAATGGTGGCAAACCTACCCTCCCACATCCGGCTATATGTATATTATATTAATTTATATAATATACAGAATATACAGCAAATACGATTTGTTGCCTTTTCGAAGAACTTTTCACATTTTCTTGTATTCACATAAATATTTTATTGACTATAATACTGGTTATCTACAACCACGAGACTTAACAAAATAATAACTATTCATATTATTATTATTATTATTATTATTATTATTATTATTATCGTTATTATTACCATCGTCGCACGGTGAAAACGAGAGCTTTTCGTGTCACCCGCGGGAAAATCGGTACGGCTTTCGTGTTGTATATTGTAAGAGAAATCAATTAAAATAATTCCTACGGTTTCACGTCGAACCCTGTAAAATGTATTATAATAATTCCTCCGCAGCCTGAAATATGCAAAAAACACGTTTTAACACTTTTGTTCGTGGTTTTTATTTTATTATTTTTTTTCCCATTCGGTATTGTGTCTCGGAGACTGATCGATTTTTCATAATATAATAAAATACAGTATTTCTACCTAGCGCTTTATACCATTGGTTAATTTATCGGCTCCGTTACATTTTATCCGGACGTAGAATATAATATCACTTTTAACTCTGTACTCAATAGACCTCGCACTATATTTATTCTATACCTGCACACAATTTATTATTTTGTTTGACTTCCACCTACAAAGATATTATTATATAAGTGTCATAAAAAAAACGAAGGTTTAGTCGAACGACGTAGCTTACGAATTTTATTTGAAGTATTAAGTTGGTTGCAGTTTTCGGAGAAATAGTTCGTTTAGGCTTTATCCGCAAAGAGAAAATGTAAATAATTCCTATTTGTATGCAACGTATTATTTCTATTATTATTCATAGGTTTATTACATACGTTTATACAGTATTACGGAAACACACTATGTGTGGATATAGTACGTCATGTTGAATAAATAATATTATATCCTTTGATAAAAGTAGTCAATGATGATGTATATTAAAATAATATGTCATTAAAACCATATAATTAATCTCTATATCTATAAACTAATATCTGTGTGCCCTGTATGCATTCCTAAACGGCAGGACCCGTTTTGATGACATTTCGTGTGTATGTTTGAGTGGTTCCCGAGATGATTTAGATTCACAATTGTATGTGGTAGGTGTAACCTGAAAGCAAGGATTTTAAGATTATTTATAAATGGTTGCTATTAGTTATAGGAAAAATAATTAGTAGAAATTAGTATTTGTTTATTATTATGGTTGCCATTGGTTAATCGAACAGATCAGGTACAAGCAAATATCAAATCAAATTAACACACATTGCCTACCAAGGTGACTGAGTTACACATACTGCAGCGAGTTTCACCCAAAAGGAGTTGAACAATTAATTTTTTTTTTAAAGTGTCATTTTCGACGGGCAACGAAGTGTGCGGGATCAGCTAGTATTATATAAATAAATAATAGAACAATTATAAACATTATCCTGATTTTGAACTATCTATTGATTTTTTTAATTAAAAATAAACGCATAATATGTTAGGGTTTTTTTTTAAAGTCATTGCTGTGGAAATTTGTATTTGTACCGGTATTTTATCGAATCATTCATGATCCAACGATCAGGTTCTTGCCAGCAAGACTACGATTGTGTTAGATACTAAAACTATAAATGTTATAAAATATAAGCCGATTGAGTGAAATAAATAAAAAGAAACAAATTGAAAAAAACTCACATCACGTGTTATACTTGTCGATTCAAAGAAATGGGTACGTTAACATTTAAATAAATGCATATATTTGAAATTCAATATTATATAAGTATTCAGTTTATTTCAGCTAAATAAAAAAACAAAAATTACCCTAAATAATATCGAGTTATTGTTATTTAAAAAAATATTAAAATTTTTTGTTAACTCTTTAACACCTTCGGTATATTTGGCTTAATGTTTTTTTTTTCCCAATGACAAATTATTTTTTATTTAAAACCTTTACAGTGAGTATGGATGCAAATCCATATAGATTATTTAAAAAACTTGAGTTTCAGTATAAAAAAAAAATACAAGCAAATATTAGACAGTATAGTAAAATATTTTATCATTTGGCTCAAGTTGAGTGATTAGTAAATATTGTAGTAAGATTGAATTAAAAAGATTAATTAGGAATTTAAAATACTTTGTTGAAAACGATAGAGAGATAATAATAACCAATCCTATCAACTTTCATCTCATCGATCACTCATTATTTTACAACAACCTCACAATAATATAATTCAATATACAGCATGATCACGATTTAAGATAAAACTATATATTTCAGATACACGAGTACAAACTTAAATATTTGATTTGTGGTTATTTTAAATGATAATAGATGATAATATGTTCATTACTCATCCTTATTTTTGAAGAATTCAAAATTTAAAAAATTTAAAATAATGTTAAATAAGAATAAATAAAGGTTAATTTTTCAGTAATAAGTGCAATATTATGTAATATTACAAAGTAATATCAATCAGTAAAAATAAAAAACATAGTTAAGTTTACGATTATTTGGCCAAAGTATTTAATGCAAACTTAAATCGTGATCACACTATATTACAACAATATTTGAATACTTTTTATTTTTATAAGGTATTTATTATATTATATTAAAATAAAAATTTTGAATAACTTTGAGGGACATAGAAAACGAATGTATATAAAGGCTGATATTTCAAAAACCGTGTTATTTTATATTATGATCATGTAAAATTTTTTAATATTCAGTATAAACTATTTACTATTGTATTTGTATTTGTAAATAATCGCTTTCAAATAAATCAACAATAATAATTGTATTTTGTATTGTCGAATTGAAACTCACTTAGAATTTTGTTGTTGGATTATTACAACGATTCCTACAATTATTTTTTCCCTGATAAGTATACATTGTTTGTAGTTATCACCTGCAAGTTAGTCAATAATAAATTATAAAATTTCAAAAACAAATTGACAGTCTGCTATAGTTATTTCACACTTTTTGCTTGAAACCACCTACTGAATGAGCTCGAATAATTACTTCCTTTTTCGAAGTACAAACTATATTAATTTATTATTTTACGGTGATTATATAAAACTAATATTTATTAGTTTGCCTATTTTACTGACCATCGAGTGAAGATAAAAATACATACATATATAATTCATATTGGCTTATAAATTCGTGAAAATATCAATATACAAAATAATGATAGAAAAACGATTTTTTTTTTTTTATAAATTGAGCTTTGTGTAAGCAATTTCAATACGATTTGTGTGAATTTTCAAAGCAAATTTGTTAACACAATTTGTATATAGGTATTGTTTGAAATGCATTGCGTACAACGAGTGCGTCCAATTAACACAATCGATTTAGTACCGCATCCAAATAAGATACAGCTGACTGACTATTTATTTCGTCGAAATTAACATAATCATATTAAGTTGGTTAAACTGTTGAAAACAATTTAACCACAGGCACTGTGTGTTTTAAAATTATGAACTATATTATAATGGTCTGTTGTTTTTGTATTTTGTTAATACAAATGATCAACTGAATTATATTTTGAGTAAAATAATGTTTCCGTTCAAAACACTCGGAGCATTAACATGAATACTATTTTATGTTTTTGTAAAATTAAATTTAACTATGTGGCAATGTGGTACCCACTTGAACGACAGTAAAATATGTGTATTGTATTATTATTCCCTTATCGAATACTAATATTAGAAAATAAATCACACCGACTGGTAAAGTTTTGAATTCAATAGTGTTGAATAGTATCGAAACAACATTTTTCATTTTTTTCCACATCTCGAGGTGAAATATTTTCATAACATGTTCCGAACTTGAATAAATGTGTTTATTATATTATAAATATTAATATATATTTCTTCAAAGTTTTACAGTAACCTTTGTCCATTGACTTTCTTATTTATGCTATGGTTAAATCCAATACATTAAAAAGTAAAATAAATTGATTGACATTTTTGAAACTTTTTTACATACCTACTAGTATCTTAAAAAAGTTTCTGTAATAAATAACAGTAAACAAACAATATGATTTAGAGAAAAAATAATGCTCCATTATTTTATTGTTTATATGCCTAAAAAAATATTTTATTAAATTAATAGCATTCACGGCATAACTACATTATTAGTTTTGTATGTTATCGTGTGAACTATATAGTTTTTATTGTTGTCCAAGTTAAACGACTTAATTTAAAATTTGTTTGTAGTTGCATAAACATTTTTTCAACGTAAATAAATTGAAATGTATGAAATGAGTTCTTATACATTTGAGTAGTAAACTAGTAAAATTGTTTGTAGATTAAACACTAAACAATAAATGTAACTATAATTAATATGGCTGTTGATGTAATTATTACTATCTCTACTAATTGAGTAGGTACTAGAGAAAAAAAATAATATTTTAGGTTGTATATTTTATTGATATTTTTCAAAGGTTCAACTAAAGAAAAGATAATTTTAAAATTAAAATTGTTGAGAGTGGAATGAAAAAAATATTTAAATGGACTGTTATTTTTTATTTTTTGCAATATTTTATATTTTTGTATTATGTAAGATTCAAAGACATCAAAAAGGCATCAATCGACTCTGTATCGGTATTTCAATTATAATAATGATTGTTTGATTATTATTTTTATTATTATTACTTTTTTTTTTATAACGTTCTTGATTTTTCTACGTAAATAAAAATATATAGTTAAAAATTGCAGTACATTTATTTTGTATTTTTTTAGATTCTGAGTGGAGCTATCAATATGTTTAAATTACAATGATGCGTGTTTCAGCTACGCCAAATTTAATATCAGTAAAAAAAAAATTACACTGTAGAAAAATTGAATTCAATCGAGTGACATCAAAGGGGAATGTTTGTACACGATTAGTTTTCAACAGTTCTATAATGACTAATGTTTTTATGGGATCTTTCATTATATAGGTACCTACGTATTTAGCATAATATTATTGATCGTTAATAATGAGTTTCTATAATTTCTTCAAAATAATATTTTTTTCTATCGTATACTGTTAGTGATCTTGACAAACATAAAATAGTGTTTATTTATTTGAAACTCAAAAATTATTTATTACTATTAATGAGTTATTGGAAGGGTTAGAATTTTGTAGCAAAGTAATAATTACATTTTGCCCTGTTTTTCGATAACAATGTAATAAGATTTATTTTTACAACCCCTCCTTAAGTGTGCTATTTTTTTCTGCCATAATGTCATTTTTTTTGTTTGATTGTTTGTTAGTGTTTTTAACATTTTCTCTAAAATTGAATTATATTTATCTAGTAATTATATTATTGCCAAAAATAACTTATACCTAAGTGATATATATGAACAATAATAGATAGTTGATAAAATCATTATTTAAAGCACCGTTGTAATTTAGTTTTATCAAATTATTAAATTTTAAGATTTTGATAAGTCAGGCCAAAATAGTAAAAAAAAATATTGCGTATATTATGACATCACCTTTTTACTAAAATGCAACATTTTAAACATGTATAAAAAAACTCAAATTAGTAAAACAAAAAGCCAGAACAGTTAAAATATAAATTATAAAATAATAAAATATTCTATTTTACATATTATGTTATTGAACACAAAAAGTAGTTATAAGTCTAATTATAAATTGAATTCGAATTATTCGATAATAACATAGTACGCGTGTCTTTGGTAAAATCATGTTTATGCTTCATACCTACATCATATTATTATTGTGTCATGCAGGTAGCAATTAAATTCAGAACTTATTTCATCTAAAATATACATTTTAAATGCATTAAAGAACCTTTTTATTCATATACAGTTTTATAGACTAAATAGTTAATTCATGTAAATTAATGTTAACAAATTTTTAAATTTCAAAGACATTGAATCTTCTTGCTTCATGTATATCCTTCATTATTACTAGGATTAAACTAATTTACGGCTCAAAATATGGGATATGTATAACCAACTTATTATTATTAACGAAACCTTTTTTACTCACAACCCACGTATAATCGTTATTAATATTAAAATCAAAAATATTTTTTTTCTATAACTAGAAATCATGGAAAAAAAATATTCCAAAAACGCTAACATTCTTCGAAATAAATTTTCATGTACGTTTCTAGTGACCAAAAAAGATTATTATCAGTAAACTATGTGGTGCACAACTTATTTTGGGCGTACAACTTGGCAAATGTGATCTGAGAGGAAGCAGATCGTGGTCAGGGAATCGAATACAGCACTTGACCACATTACCCTTTAGTGTAAAAAAAGCTTAAAGTCGAATAGTAATGTCAGACGAACGGCGCCACTACAGTACTGTAGAGACGCTCGCTACTGACTTATTAAAAATAAAAATTAGCGATCCCGAACCAACATGCACTTGGCTTTATATACGATAAAATATAACAGTTATATATCACGTTTTAATATTATAGCATGGAGACAACAGTTATACAATTAAGAAAATAAAAACGTATTATTGTGAAAATTGTTTATTGTAATGTAAAATAACGCTGATGACCATCGCGTAGGACGTCGAAGCGCTCTTTAAATACAAAAAATATTCTTTTCAAAAAAAAAAAAAAAAAAACAATACAAAACGCAGTACCTATATAATATTATTATTTTGTAAACAATAATATTGTAAACATTAATTTAATGAGTGCATAGGAATTGTGGTTCTAAATTTAACAGTATTATAACTCACATGAGGTACATATTATACAATTTCACAACAAAAACCCATACACATAATACATTAGTTATACTAGGTAGGTTTATTATTATGTTATTATTATTTTTGTCTGTAATCTGAAAACCATTTGTCTCTTTTATATAAATATAATAATATAATGTGGCAATCCAGTGTTCTTTCGAAAATGGTATTTTATTTTCTGGTTAATTTGAACATGATATTATAATGCCAGTTGGCTGTGAACGGTGTTCAACGGTGCTGATTATCGAAACAACAATATTACCGGAAAAAGGATTATATTTTATGCTTCTACCTCTGTTTAAAAAATACCAACAAACGCGCGCATATTACTCAGTGTTTTGTAAACAATTTTTTCCGCATATTAAAACATTGCAAGGAAATACTAAATGCATAATTGATGTACTCAAAATTGTTTTTTCACTCAAATCACAATACAGATGATATCATTTTTAAGTTCCGAGCTCAAATATTTCCCTAATCACACAATTAAGGAAATTAGTGAGAGAAAAAACTATATATAAAATTATTTCGACCTGCATTTGTATCGCAGAGCGAATGCAACCACCGAGCAAAGCATAAATGTATAATAATATGATATTATATAGTCGTGTATAAGATCTATATCTGCGATTTGTAAAACAGGTATAATATGTGTTTGACCGAAATATTTTAATATTGTGTACTTAGTTTATGCTAGAAATATTATACAACGTATATTTATCTCTTACTGGAACACATCTAAGAATGTCCATGAATATCATGGGTATGATTGTAAACTATTATTGTAGACTTAATAAACCTTGTAGCTTAAGCCTTATAAAAACTAAATATCTATCCAATAGTACACGCCGTAAAAATTAGAAAAATAGCAAATTAAATTGTTCGGTTTACATATAATATTAGTCCCAATATGTGGTTTTTAAAATTTAAAGTCATGTTTTGGAACTACCATCAAAATTTTTACATATAGATAACTTACTTTTCGTTGGTTTGTAAACATGGTTGAACTCCTTTGAATAATATTACCAGCCCAAACCATTTCACGCACTTCACATAAATACATTGCAATATTTGTATGTGGGTACGAAAAAATCAATGAACCCCTAACGCATTATGGCCATAAAGAATAGTAATTATTACTACTGAGAATTTAATGTCGTGGTTAGACGTTTGACGGACGAAATTCAATCTGATATATGTTTTACACTGAATTTCAATTTGAAGCACGTTCGTTAACATCTCAGCCTTGAGGTCGTGACCCGAGGGCTATCGACTAATTGTCTGGTAGTGTGTTAATTTATTATCATATTGTCATATTGTGTGATGATTGAGTTCTGGTCGACGGAAGTCAATACAACGATAGTAATAATAATGTGATTCAATAATCAACATTCACATAAAAATAAGTGATACAGAAAATCGTCTCGAAGTCGACAATTAACACAGAAAGCGTTCGAAAAATATTATAAATATAATATTTAATATTATTAACAATCCGGTGTATTATTTTAAAAACTCTTTCGGCTCCTAATAAATAAATAAATCAGGTAGTACTCTATGGGGCTGTGGATTATAATATTTTGTTCCCAGAAATGTATTAAATACGACACTGGATGCGATGCGAACGGCGTCCGTATAAAATATTATTATATCGATCGGATACCACCCCATACGAAATTCTACAGCACAAGAGTCTGGCCGTCGTCTGGCCGAGGCGCCGCGATGTTTGCCGTTCCCAAACCGCGTTCAATATATATAATAATAATAATAATAATAATATCGAACGCAGTTCAGAAAAGTTCAATTATTCATAACAATAATAATATTAATGAATCACGACGACCGCTATCGTTACGGCAGTCCGTATGATATAGTCTCCGTATGGCGCTGATGCGAAAAACTCGCGTATTTATATACATACATATACGGACGGTGTCGTCGTCGGCGCTCGCGACGAATAGCAAAACAATCCGATATAAAAGATTTATAAATATTTTAAGGATTCGCGCTGGCTACGACGATATACCGTATCGCGCCACGCACACGGTCGGTCCAGAGACGAAACTTCATAATAATAATATTATGTGCCGGGTGGCACAAGAGACCTGGTTTATGTGTACTACCATGTGCCGTGTGCCGCTTACACTGTAAATATATTACAGTCCATTTCGCGCACGTTACACGCTTTGTATGGTGTGTGTGTGTGTGTATGTGTGTATGTGTGTGTGTGTGTGTGTGTGTGTGTGTGTGTGTGTGTGTGTGTGTGTGTGTGTGTGTGTGTGTGTGTGTGTGTGTGTGCGCGCGCGGTCGTGGTCGTGTATACAGGGCGATTCGACGAGCTCACTAGCTCCTCTATTTTTCCTTTAATAAAATATTTTATTTATTTTTCACCGTACCCCGAAGCGATACAAACATCTTTTTTTCAAATAAGAAGCAACATTTATCACTGTAAATTATGAAGCAGACGGTTTTTTTTCAAAATACATATGTATCTAAAATCAAATTTCAGTTTCTGAGTTAGTAAAATATATACACGCACATATTTTAATAATGCTAATTACTACTGTTCTTAAAATTTTACAGTATTTAAATTAATAACAATGATAAGTCATTAAAAAATAAAGCATAAAATAAACACTGAAATATAGTGATGTTTTAATAATAAAACAATAAAGTAATATAGGTTGGTACCATGATGACGTATTTTGATTATAACCTAATAATAACTAATAAGTCAGTTTAAAAAATATGTAATATATTTATACAAATACATTCATAACCACACAATTATTAATATGGTACCATACTTATTAATTATTATACTAGGATATTATTTACAAAATATAAAATGTTGATAGATTATAGTGATGATTGATGACTGCCAATAATAATTTTCAAATCTCCTCAGTCCCAGTGTATATTCCAAACCTATTTCCATGGACCTATATAATATTATCGTTAGGACTTCCACAAAGTTAAATAATTCAAATTATACTCGTTCAAATTTTGATTTATTTACATTTGAGTTTATAAAACAATTTTCTATTCAACAATAAACATGAAGAATATTATAATATTGCTATTACGACCGCGAAACTCTTTAAATGGTAGGTATACAAAATATATGTTTGAAAATAAGGTTATTAAGTGTACTTAAATTTTCAATAAACAACAGAACTTGAATGGATCCGTAACTAAATAAATACAAGCTGGGGAGAGCACGCTCAGCGAATCACCCTGTATATTATGTTATTGCTGGTTGATACGGTTGGCGGGGGGTAAAGAAGCGGATGAAAAAAAATATTATATAATATAATGCCTCGTCGTCCTCGTCCGCTCTGTGAGTTCTCGTGTACCGCTACCTACGTATAACATAATATTATTATTGTTGTTATTGTGTTGTATATAATATTATAGCCGGGAAAGCGACGACACGGCCCTCGGAAATATTCTCACAAAAGTTTTGTAATCGAATCGGCCGCCCGATACGTTATCGCAATGGTTTCCTGTAAATTGAAAACTTTTTGTTTATGGTTTTTTTTTTCACGGCGACAATTTATTTACAGTGACAAAAAACGAATTAACCATTCGGGAAGTATTTATTTTACGAAACCGTTAATATTGTAATGTTATTTATTATTATTTTTTTTTCATCGTGTTTATATTCGTTACCTTGTTATAGGTTTTATCCAAATGTACAATATCAATAAAAATCTTCGACAATAAACCGCACGACGATTGGTTGCGTTGTACCGATATTATGCTATTGCGTTATCAATAAACTCGTTTGAAGTAAAACTGCTTAACATTGTTATTGCATATTGGCTGTGATCGAATCGGCCAATACCGTCTCGTTAACTGTGAACTGAAAAATGTCATTGTTTCAAATCGTCCGGATTCGTGACTTTAACGAAACTACAGCACACTCGAACAACGTGGTTTTTAATGCACCGATTAGGTAAGATCGGTTAGTTTAACTACGCCGGCTATAATAGAACATTTGTACATAATATTATTATCGATACTTACACGTCGCTGCGCCGTTATAAAATCTGTGTACTATAAGTACTATTTGCGCGTGCTTTTTGGAGACGCACGATAGAAAAGGAATAAGAGATGATTACAGAAAAAGAATTTAGAACGATCATAAACCAGTTCTGGAACCACTTCCAAGTGCGTACCGCGTCAAATCGAATGTGAGCGGCAGCGCGAATCGAAACCAATTTTAAATGGTCGTGTTTTATGTAGGTAGGTATACACTCGTCCTGCGCTTTTCGTCGCAATTAACGAATATTTACTTGTAGATAACTATTAAAAGATCCATGTGTCCACAAATCACACTGCACTCCTAATTATTTTGGCTGTCTGCAATTATCGAACAATCTGAGGGCGTCATTCCGTGGGCGAGGGGGCCCATACAGGTTGGGGTCGAAAATTAGTCAGATAAATCGCCCACCAAACCGTTGTTTTTATTTTTAACGGAATACCGTCGAATCCGCTATATGGACGGAGTTTATTGCTCCGGAAACATATTGAATCACAAATTATATACGAAGTACGGTTGATTCTCGATTTTTAGGCTGATATTTTTCCAATGGAATTCGACAATATACATAAACGAAAGTAAACAATTTTATTAGGTAGATATTAAAATAAAAAAAAATGTATTTATAAAACATAATATAAGTGGTAATTTTTATTTAATGATACGCATAAAAAATAAATTATACGTCTTAGGTATACTTGTAGCACAAACTGTATATTAAAATATAATATTTTATGGGCGTGTAGTAAATGATATTGTTATTAACTATTGAGTGTGCCACTATTTGATTGTAATTGACAATTTGTATTACTTTTATATTCTGAGAGGAGCGATGAATTTTTTTGATTTTAGAATGATGTGTGCTTTTTTATTGTTATCTTTATCTGTGTCTGTGTACTCTGTACAAGATTTGTCGTTTCGATTTTCAACTTCAGTATTTTGTAAATCTAGTTGATACATGGCATGTCAAAATTTGAAATTTCCAGTATCCTTGTTTTGGGAAAAACAAAAAAAAATTAAGGAATAACTAGAATTTTTACGCAAAATCAGTTTTCAGCAAAATAGATTTTGGTTTTTGTTGTACCTCTAACAAAAATGACTGTAGATGCATGAAATGTATACTGAATATTTATAATAGCTTTTTCTATAGACCTAAAAATTTCAAAATATTTTGACTCGTTTTAAGGTGTTGACAGACATTTTAAATTTTGAATTATTTTAAGTTTTTATTCCATATATATTGGGTAAAAATATTAATACAATAAGGCTTCTGTTATATTCTTTTTGTTTTTGACAAATATTAAAAAGACATGGGCACAATTTTTTTTTATAATCATTTAAAGCTCGAATTTTGACAAAATGTATTAAATTTAAAATTTAAAAATGTATAAAATGTTCAACTTTTATAGCTAAGGATTCAAAATTTCAAACAAATTTTCATAATTAATTCTTTAACCAAAAAATCTAAAAATATACATAAATACAGTTTTTTTATAGTTATTTTATTTTAAAATTTGGATGAAATTACACATTCAATAATCAATAATAACTACTTTATTCATTTTTTTGTTGCAGTTTTATAATATTAATTCAACTTACCAGCTATTTGGCTACAGTATAAATAATAAGTAATAACAATATAAATATAACACAAAACATCCTAGACTGACAAACCGTCTTCGCTCAGAATAGTTTTTCGTATACAATGATATTATATTATTGAATTCAAATGTAATACCATTCATTACATTCACCTGTCACTTGGAACATACTGTACAGCAGAGCGACATCCACTTAACCGCTTTTTTTCTTTTAATTTCTAAACCATTTACAAAATATAAACCAAAGCATACTTTTTATCTTAAGCGCCGTCAACGGAGTTAGTTATGACTTATGGCACAGAGAAATATTTTCGCATTAAAAGCTTATGGTTTATTGAGTTAAAAATAATTTAACTTTTTAATGCATAACTGGGAGATAATATTATAATGTTCTTTGGTGTCAGGTCGTATTTTTGTTGTCATATGACGACAAGCCAAATTTAAATTCTTCCGACGTTAAACTAGTGCATAATATAATGACATCGAAATAAAATAATATAACTCCCAGTGGAATACTAATACAACTTTTCCCGTTAAAATCATAACGTTAAAGTCGGTATTTTTTTATAACTCAATACTTCCTTTTTATTATAAGATCTGCATTATACTTCAACCTCTTTTTTATAATATGAATAATGATATGAAAACAATTTTATATATTTCACTATAATGTATCGATTTAAATAATGTTTTATCCAGCGTCTGTGTTATACTATTTTTCTGAACATATCCTATTTTTATGCAATAATTTACCTGCATCATTATGAAAAATGTTCATATAAAAATTGCTTAAATACATCCATGTTAGCATTTCACAATAATATTATAGTATATTCGTTATAATAAATTGTTGAGGCTAAAATAATATACAAGATGATTTACCAAGAATGCTCTCCCCTTTGCATTTCTGGTTTTTCAAATTTTCAGCAATTTTATACAATTTGAAAATGATATTTTTTATTTTAATTGCCACTTTAATTTTATTACTTTTCTACTAATCTACTGTCCGATGTCTAGTAGAATTTTCGAATTTTTATAGCTATTTTTTATCCAAAAAAAGAAGACTTCCTACAGGCTACATTGAACACGGATTTTTATATTATTTCAAATAATAATGGCTTATAGTATAATTTGTAAGGGGAAGACTTACAATTTACAATTACAACTGTACAATTATATGGTTTTTAAAGACATATTATAAAGTTTGAGTTTAAAATATTGCAAAACGAAGTTGAAAGCTGCCTGTAAAATATTACCCCTCTATAAGTTGAAAAAAAAATTATCAAATTTGGTTGATTCTACAGAACATGATTATTATTCACGTAAAGCGTAATATAGTGAACAAAATTACATGGTCACTGGGCACCTTAACACCAGATTTTAGGCACCAGATTTTTGGAATTTTTAAATATACTTAAAGTTGAATTTTCAAATTCTTGAGATTTTTTGTTTTGCTTTCTGTCCTGTGGAGATACAAATTTCTGTTTTTCAACTGAAAACCACCCTTTCCTACTGTAAACTATGTAGTGGTTAATTTTTCTGAAAATTACGTTTCAGAATCAAAAATCGTACAAATTGTTTTTGATAATGCAGCTTTGTGCAGTATGGATAATATATCCATGATAATGGATTTGGAAGGTATTAATATTAGATAATCTATCAACATAAATAGTTAGTGCAAAATGGACCAGGTAAAATAAATACTAGATCCAATATCAAATGTATTAATACTTTTCAAAACCATTTTCAAAAAATTGGCTTTTTTATTTGTTGGTAATAAAGTTCATAAAAATTATAACTAGTAAATATTATAATTTATAACAGAAAAAATATGACTTGTATTTAATTTTCTAAGTAGAATTTGTTTATCTGTTACAACGATTATTTATACCATGCGGATAATGTTTACCCGAGCTGTGACCGCATAATATTATACCGTGTAAGTAAAATTATTATAATCGATCGTAAAAACCACTAAACGTCTCTATATTATAGTCGGCCAATAAAATATGTTTATTCGTCCGTTGGGAAAAATGTTTCTTAATTACAATATTACAACAGACTGTAAAATAAACTAGGGTTACTTTTTTTTTTGTGGTACTTGACCTAATTGTATTACCTTTTGTGGTAAATTGTGTTCTTTGGGTAAGATATATTATAGCTAGACATCATACTATTGAAATAGAAAAACAATAATGCTAAGTCGTTTTTTTCATGCACCACATAAATGTCATGTTTTAATTTTTATCTATTTAAAAAAGAAAAATTCTATTTACTTTTTGTTGCCACTATTATAGTTCTCGTTTATCGTGTGCAGGAATGCATAGCTTATAAAACGTGTCTCGACACTGACTACTGAGATGCGGTCGGCGATGGAGTTTTCGGACCCGCACACAATTTGTTATGCACTCTTAGACCCGCATGATACCCGCCGTATCGCATATGTTATAATTTTATTAAACCGTATACAATGCTGTATATATTATGTATATAATATATATATATATATTATATACACCTAATATACACGGGACAGCAGACAAACGATAACGGGACCAAGTGACTCAAAGAGAGTTTTGCAATCGTATCGGTCTCGAACAGTTCACGGGGCGCGGACAATAGCAACCCCTATTTGAAGTCGTTCGAAAAAAAAATGATGTGCGTACATAATAATATAACATCGTCTACCAGCCTGTATTATGACGACGTTCAGTGCTAGTCAGATAATAATATTATTTAAACGAGTTTTTGTTTATTATTATTATTTTTTTTTTTTTTCAAAGTCATGTTCAGCTCAAAGATAAACACCGAACAATACCTACACGAGAGCCACTCACACACATGACAACCGATAGTTTGTCGGTAAACAATAACATAACTATATTATTATATTATGCATTATATAGCTGCAGTGCCCTGCGGTAAGGGTTCCTTCAGTGTTTTGTTTGCGAGGCTACAATACATTTGCGACGGCTCCCAGCCCCTCCCTTGAACACGTGAATAAAAAACAATATTAAAATACTTAATCGTTCGTAGTACCTGTACCCAGTTCATTATAGCGTTATAATTCTTTTAAAGTCGAAATCGCGGCTCCAATAATAACGATACGTCACAACGTTTTAGTGGACTTGTGTAATTGTGATAATTCGACTGTACTAATAAATTATACTATTATGAAAATATGTCAACTGCGTGAAACCTAACTAAAACTTCAGTGTAGTACTATTTTAAATTCGACAATTCGACTTCGTTAAACATTAGACAAAAAATTTCACCTATTTTTTCTTCAAAAACCCAAAAAAAAATACCTATTGACAACATGAGAGTATATTACGGATGCCATTAATATTTTGAAAACCAATGTACCGAGGTTGCCTATATATCGCGCCGGCCAACGGTTATTACGAACAATAATATTATTATTTAAAAAAACATAAAATGACGATAGACATTATTACCATTGTCTACACCTGAGAACCTCGATGAACCTCATGACCAGTGACGATCTTATCGATAATTTGTCATAACAATATAAATTATAATATGCTCTATACTATATAACTGATTTCGTTTTTGAAAAATTAATATACATTTTGAACTTTAAAGTTTCTATTAGAATTATTAGTGGTTACTAATTAATTAAAAACTGTTTATCTAAAATAAGTTAATCACCGCATCATTCGTCTCATTCGACCTTTTAAATAAAATGATATAATTACCTATGTTAGAAGAAAATTCAATATTGTTCGATAGTTTTGCTGGGATACAATAAATAAATAAAATATTATTAACATAATTTATGCATTTTATAACACCGTACGTATACAATTTAAAAAAAAATGTGTTTCACTCTTTTATTTTTAGTATAATTATATCGAAGTTATTTGATGTTTTTTTTTCCTACAATTGTTATAGTATAATACATTAGTTATAAACTAATGGCCAACTGTTAAAACTTACAAATATATTTTTATACATTTTCCTTAAGTTCATGATATCAAGTAAACATTTCAATGAATTCCATCAATTATAGTTGTAAAAAATGGTAAGTATATAATAAAAATATTATATATATTGTAGTAAGTAAAACTTTAATGAAAACTCAGGTGCACAGATTGTGCAAAAATTGAACTTTATAGTTTATCCTCTTAAAAAATAAGATAAAGTTCTACTAAATATTTTATGGTGGACGTGGTTACGACTTTATAACTCAATGTTTTTAATGTTTTTATTGTTTTATATAAGATTTATATAAAAGATATATATACAACAGACATTGAAAAAAAAATGATACTTTATTAAAAAAAAAAGATTTCATAAAAATAAGTGATTATTTTATAATAGTCCCGATGTAATAATGTTGACGAGTAATCGAAAACCGTTTACGTACAAGGGCTTATTAAAACGACTTAACATCCTAACTTTTTATTTCACTAATCATTCGATGTAACTATTCGTTGATGATTTTAGTTAGCCGTATTATGTGACATGCGTACCAACCGAGTGATCTTCATGAAACTTACACTCGTGCTAGAGTAAGCTGTACTCAGAAATCTGTGGTGCGATTGTCAATAAAATAACACACAGTTCATCGATGTGTCGCGTTAAAAATAATAATAATTCAAACTATTAGCACGAGGATCATTTTATTTACCCGGTATCGTTCGGCTCTACATGACGCGATGATTTATTACCGGTATTTGATCAAACGAAACGAGACGTGTTGACACAGTATAATATGTGAACGGCTGACTGATCCATATAGGATTTTATCGAGAGGGGTGGGCGAATGAGAAAATATTCAAAATCATAGTTCTCCGTTCGATAAAATGATTATATTATGACACTTTGTATATAGTTATGGTGCGGTGAGAACAATATTTATCGTCAAAATCATCTAAAACCTCCTATCGGGCCATATTCCTATACCACTTAAGCTATAATAATAATAATAACAATAATGTACCTAATACCGTAATATAATATTGTAATAAAAAATTACATCTTAGGCAAGTTATGGATACATCTAAGTTTCTGGATGATTACAAACACACATTAGTTCTGAAGAATATTGTCATATTATAAAAATATAAAAATTACACTATTGCCTTTTCTCAGATTTCCGGAGGGCTCCTGAATTCATATTATGTAATCGAGTGTTTATCAAATATAATGTCTTACGTAAAATATATAATATCTTGACTTACCTGTCTAGCAGCTATCTCTAGTCTATGCTGTATAATATAATTTTATAAGTCACGTGACACATAAAACGCACTAGAGGAAAGTACCTACGTGGTTCAAATTTAAAAAAAAACTCACTGATTATGGCATGTAAAAAGGACAGAAACCAGACGTCACACGCACGACTCGGTAGGTACTGTCGAGACGGTTTGTTGCTAAGATGATAGGTGAGCTTGCACTGAATGGTACACTCGAGCTGAATGGAGCACTCACACTGATGAAAAAAATACGAGACACGGTCACGACGGTCAGAGAGTGGCGTGCGGCTTTACCAAAGCTTTTTGCGCTTCCGAGAAGCATCATTCTCTTCGATGGAAAAGCTCTTTTTCAGCCTTTCACCTCTCTGGTGGCATATAATAAAAGTAGCAAACATTCTACGCCATACCGTTATGAATACGTCGTGTTGATTTCATAATGGGATGACCATTCCAACCACCTGGCGCCACTAATAATTGTTTCTTATATGTTTAAGTTTATTTATTAGAATTACGTGTGGGCGTAATATCATTACAAAAACAATACTAATGTCATAAAAATATTTTATCACAAAATGTTTTATTGTTTTATTGTTACGTACACCGTCTAACCATACTATGCCACAATAATAGCATCACGACGACCGTCGGGCGAAAAACCATTCCGTTTGCCGCCGCGATTCGGGAACACGATTACGCGTGTTTGTCGGCCGATTAAGGGACACCTAAAGCGACCCGAAATAAATCAAGATTACGTGCGGGAATCGACTGCAACGTTGTCAAACATTTATTATACTGTTGAGACACACAATATCACTGCGGCAGTGTACAGAAAGCTTTTTGAGGCGGTCTTTACGTGGTCTAAAAGGGATTACGTTAAGCTAGTCCAAACTCAATAGCAATTAATAACTTTTCAAATGTGATCGGTATAATAATTAATAACAGATCTCCCACTCCCTCACTCTGCAGCTCTATGTCTCTCTGTCTGGCCGTCTCTCTCTCTCTCTCTCTCTTGCTGTTCCCTCTGGAGTTAACAACTTTACATTCGTATGCTGCTTTTTAGAACGCCCCCGGGAAAAGCGACGGACAATAATATTATATTGTACGAAAATCCATTTTACGGCGCGCCATAACTTACTGAGATTTATGGTCGAGGTTTAAGAATCTGGCTGGTTTGGTACACCCGGAAACGAGAATACTCTAGGGCCGGTGGTATACCTACTTCGCAACGCGGATGACGAGACGTTAAGGTGACTAAAAAACGTTTACAAATTCAATTTACTGAAAATCTCGAGTGATATGAAATGCGTGGTATACGGTGATAATAATATTTCGGTTCATCGTGGACTTCGTCGACCGGCGGTGCAGCCATATTTCACCCGACGTTTGCACAAGAATCAGACGAGTTCGCTATATGAGATTCGTATGTGGTCGTGGATGGATTGTCTAGTTGTATAATATTATGATTGAACAGGTACTTTCAATAAAATTGTTTGAATTGATTTGTTTTCGACCAATAGACGTTGGTGGTTACGGTTTTAAAGAAATTACTCTTTAAATCGTTAAAATAAAACAAACCTACGTTTTAAAAAAAAACCGTTTAATGACGCCTTGCAAGAAACAACACCGGTGGTATCGATACAATTATTAAACTAATGATTTATGCACCACAACCCGAGTATATTGAATAATAATATAGATCATTCCGTGCTAACATATTTTCGTACAGATTAATTCACTTCGAATAAAAAGTTCTTAACGGACCACAATAATAATATTCGCGATCCTTCAATCTGCAGTTTCCTCGACCGCACTAGCTCCGACAGTATTTTAATTTTTCGTGTATCGCGGAATAGCACACGAACACCGTTATATGGGTAATCAATCATATCATTACACCTACTGCGAGATCAAGTATCAAATTTCGATTTCCAAACGCACGTACGCGAAATAATAAATTACGAATTCCATTCGAACCGTTTCTAATGAGTTTTTAAACTAACCGAAACAACGAACATTCGGTTTAATATATTTTTCCCGTCGAAGATTTATACGCCCGCAAAACTTCTGCTGTAACTTGACGTTTCGAGTTGCCCTAAGTATTATTCTTGGTAGGTGTTATTATTATTATTATGATTATTATTTTCGTCTCGGCTTAATATTGTAGGCCCTTTGGCGCCATTACCGCAACTATCGCACCGTTCCATCGCTGCAGTCTCTACCGCACGCGTCGAAACTTTAACTTGTGGTAATATTTCTGCTGCACATACCGTCGTTTCGGTCGTCCGTTAAGGTGGTATCTTTCCGTCGGACATTTTTTTCCAGCCATCGTGTCCTGCCCTTTTATTATCGCTGTTCAAGATTTCTAAGCCATATATCCGGCCTATCGTATAAGTCTCTGACATCTACTTAATAGCTATTTCAACATGAAATTACTTAAGTACATATACACACAAGCACACACGTTTTTATTGTTAAAATGTATGACCAAAGTTATTCGATGAGTAAAAATTACTAAAATCTGTACCGACAAATCCGTATTGCATACTACCTACTTAAATCATAATTCTTACAATGCAGTTGATCTATATTCGTTTTTACCGTGTTTAGTGCACGAACTGCAACACTGAATTTTGATGTAGACACGCAAAATTAAAGTCTGAAACAATAAAAAAAGACGCAACGAATATAACTTGGAGAAAGGCGATGACCAGTATCAATTCTGTCAAATGAACCTAAAGAAAAGAAGTAATAATATGTTAGAAATTTCTGAAACGAAATAAAAACTATATAAAGGTGTAACAAATTAAGAAAATAGATATTACGATTAAATTAATATTGATAGTGGTAAAATACATATTTTTGACAGTAAAAAAACGTGAAATTTTTAAATTATTAGTTGTTAGTTAGAACTTAACAAACATAACACGCAACAGACTCCGTCTGGTAGCATTTTTCAAAAGGTAGAAAACGACCAGAGGAGACTTAGCTATCTGCCAAACATCCATGTGTATCTCAATTTCACGTCGGTACCTATAGAATTTTCAAAATTATCAAATCTTGTTTGGACGGATATCACCGCGTGACAGACAGACGGAAGTACTAAACTTTTACTTCTGAACAACGATATTACAAACGTTAAAATGTTCGTACAGTTTTGTACAAAATCATGACAACGCGTTGGGTTTGGAACGGTAATGGTTTTGACCGTTTCTGTTTATTATACTGTGCTACGAATGTACCGACATTTCATTTGCCGCACATTATTATAAATAATAATAGAGCCGGTTCACACTTCTGGATAAAAAATAAATGTACGAATTCAAAATTTAAGGGGTCCTCTGATATTGTATACTATAATGTGAGTCATAGTGCTCGGCCGTTTATAGGTAGTACATTTTAATATGCATACTATATTACCAGGTGACCTTTACCCGATTTCAGCGGTAGTCATAATATTATACTACACCGCATTATTGTTCGGTTTATGTTGTTCGAGGTGTCCCGTTAAACGCCATATCATAACTTCTCGCTGCAACGGAGTACGCAAGTACGCTTATTTGATACATTATTATCGTTTAGGATTATTTAATTCATGACTGTCGACCGTTAACGGTGTGTTTCGTACGTCGATTTGTATAACAGAAAATCGTGTCATGGCCAGTGGTACAGCATGAGTCTGTGCATTTTTACTCGTTTGGTATTCCAAATCTATTCGACGCTTGATTCCTAAAATGATAACAACTATTTTGTGTAAACCCTTTGGCTAATAAGTACATAATATAATATTATGTCATAATGTTATATGTTATAATATTTTGAATTAAACTTGTAATAATATATATTTTGATCATAGTCCTATTCTGTATTAATAACTAATGACAATAATATTTAAGTAAATTACTCGCCTGTTATTATATTTTTAGAAGCAATCCGTGAAGCATCTATAACTATTGGACGTAACATGTCGGATTTTCATAAAATTAGGTTACCTATTCAACATTAATAGTACTTACAAAAAAAAAGTATAAGTTATGTACCTAATAAGTACTACCTGTAGGCAATTATATTATATTTGATTATTTTGTTTTCTATATAAATTTGAAAGAAGTGTGTTAATTGGTTTAGGGTTTAAAACTCCAAAAAGTGTTTGCAGTTTACCGATTCACCACTTTCTATCTATCTGGAACGATCTACGATATATTTCTAGATTACGTCGTGTTTAGTTGTCATGGGAAACGTAGAAGACGCACACAGGAAGATCTTCTCTTTTATCAAAGACCGGTGTATGAAGACCGTACGTAATGTTCAGTGGCGGTTTGAGGGTCTCGTGTTTCTTTGTTGTGTTGTTTGCTGGAAAACACCAAAGTTCAAGGATGAGTGGTGTTTCATTTATAAGCTAGGTCGAGTGTTTGAGACATTCCTTCTCCCACTGGCCACTGCTACTTCGCGTGTCCACTTCGATACCTACTTTGCGGCCTCGTCAATTCCTTCATTGCAATCTGCCTAATATTATGTTACAACGTTTGCCACTGAAATGGACATTTCGTGTTTTCCTAATAATATCGGTGGGATGGTGAATGTACCGCACCCGTACGGCCATACGCATGGGTGATACAGCTGTCGAATGGGACGACTACATATGGCAGTTGGTATTTTAACGTATTACTTGCGCCTTCTTTGGCAATGATAAACGAATGATGTTAGGATGATGAACTCGTATCAATTTGTGCGCATAACGTTTAGCATCATTTCGCGTCTATTTTAAAACTATTTGAGCCGTAAAATATATATTATCGAGTCGTTCTTTATAGACGACAATGACATTGCCGGGTGTCACGGCTGCGTTATAATAATAATAATAATAATAATAATATATTATATTGGCGCGATCCTCGATAAAACATTTATGTTACGTCGCTGTCTTTGATACCGACCGTAAATCGCCCCGAACCCGTTAAACACCAAACACCGGGTAAAGTGTATACATGCACGCATATTATGCATATATAGTATTATACTCGTGCTCGCTATAAAAATACTATCGCGAAGAATGATAAAAAAAATGTCGCCTAAAAAATGAATAAACCATCATCAGTGACGTGATGCACACATCGTGTCGTATAATATAGGTTTCAACAGTTATTCGCTCGGCACCAAATTATGCGGTCCGCCGGATTTTCGACGATTAAAACTAATTAAACGCGCGACGTGTATACAAACTGTGCCCTATTCCTATAATATAGTTTTATCGACTTGGCGCAGCTCGGTGTAATCTTACGTGGAATGTACGCCACGATTATTCACGACCTCGCGTTTTATACAGGGTGATTATCTTATCACTCTACAGTCGTTTTCTCGGTGATTTAATGTGTTTTTGAAAAAAACATTTATTTTTCACATTATCTGATATTATGATTAGGTAATTCAATACTTTATAGTTTATGCTCATCCGAAAAACTACTTAAACCGTCAATATGGATAATCGATTTAATTTTTTTTTTCATACCTACCAATTTATAAGAACATACATTTGTGCTTATTGGGACAGGAAATCTAAAAGTAAACAATTTAACAAACAATAGTCATAGACCGAATACGGTAAATATTGCTCGACCATAATTAGAAGCGACCTTCTAACCCGGACGACAAAACTCGTCAATGAAAAACCGTTATTCATCATCAAGTTTAATTTTCAATCTTGTAATATTATAGTTACATACGTATTTTTACTATCACGCCTATCAGTTATATAAAATATCAGTTCAAATTATTAAACAAACAATAATAATATACATATTAATATTATTGTGAAAACATAACAAAAACGGTATGATGACTTCAAAATATGTAAATTAAAATTATTTTCTTTTCGAAAATCCTTTCATAAAATTAATATATCCAGTGATTCCGATAAAAACATCACCTTGTACCTATTTAGACGTGTGCACGTGTGGGCCGGTTAGGTTGGGCTTTGATATTATAGTAAAATATACGACTGATATTACGTACATGGGTAGGCACCGACCGCGATGTACCTTGCAATATAATATAATATACGTTGTATATGTATATTGTATATGATAATAATATAACAAACAGTGTATATTATAGTATACTGATTTACGCATAAACCGTCTCTTTGCGTCAAAGGCTGCGCCGAATAATTAATCGACCGGGGCGGCGCGTCGAAAATAATTAACCGGCAATTTTACGGGGTCACACTTGCCGGCCGAACAAATCAGACCGCGACGGAAGTTTAACCACCCGCAGACGGCCGGGAAACGCGACGCTGCGAGAAGGATAACCAATAGAGAAATTAACGAAACGTAATAAATAAATAATACGCGAACACCGCGGTGCCATGTGCCCACCTACAATTTATTTATAACGATATATGCTGTCTGAATATTTTTTCCGCGTAGAAATACTATATTACCCTGTCAAACGGCGGCCCCGACAAAGACCTCGTATTAAAATGCGGTATTTCAATCATCGCATTCGAGGAACTCGGGTTTAATTATTGCTCGGCGCATCGGCGTGGAAACGCTTCAAATATCCCACGAACGAAGGTCAAAGGTATTTTCGGTAATATATTTCATATTACGCAACGCATTAAACTACTGTGTTATAGTCATTATAATGTCGATACTGCAGAGTGCAGGTATTTGCCGGACTTCAAAGATCTCCAATAATTTATTGTATTTTATCGCGAACGTTCAATTGCAGAACTCCGGTAAGTAGAAAACGAGTATTATAGTTACACAACATCTTATCTGCGGGGTTGAAAAAAAATATGTTCAAAGACGTTAAAATATATTGTGACTTTATTTTCGGCCGATTGGCAGAAATCGATTCGACGGTGAGTCGAATTATTCGCGTTTGTTTTCAAGCATATCGACGGACGACGGTCAGTTCATCGATGGCTACGGGCTGTGAGACGGTTTTTCAACATTTTCAAGTCTCGTGGGAGAGGAAGTTATGTAAACTTTATCCTTTGCACAGTCCCACACAAATCGTGAGATCGGACGAACGTTGTAACCATTTATTAAGAGCCAAATCATTATCCTCACAACTACGCCGTCTAAACCACTGCAGTTGAGGAAATTCAGTGTAGAGGAATCAGGTAACCGTGATAAATGCCAGTGTGGGGCCGATTTGTCCTGTTGGAATAATAAACCATCACTATCCCACTATCGGCTTGGATAGACGTGTTGTAATATAATATTATAGATTTTCAACATGTCTATAGTCATGAAATAGCTGGTATCTGTCCCAATGTATCTCGGCTATAGAGTTATGAAATAATTTTGACAACTTCTTCCTACCGTTAACACCAGCATGGTAGTGAGCATTTAGGGAATCGACATTAATCGATATTTAATTTTTAAGCACTGACATAGTGCCCATAAGATCGCATAGACCACTATTATTGGTAGCACTCAATTTCGGTTATATAATCATGACGGAAATTACTATGTCCGATCAAATATTATACACTCTAGACGCTGCAGTATCATTAGGGGAAACATCGGGTTAATCAACGTGATTGAATTAATTGGCTAAACGGGAGAAGGTAACCACACTGCTGTATAGTATGTAATACATTTGTGTTAAATATTTCAACTCAATGATAAATCATTACATATGAGAAACAGTTCTGAGATTGGCAAACTGTCGGTCTATATTTTACTAAGTGCATACTTTGATAATATTATAATAGTATAGTAATTTATTTTACGATTACGTAGCCGATAAGTTGAATACATTTTTTTCAAAAAACATTTAATTTATAAAATTATTAATATTTCATTGTCATAATATTATATACCTATTTATACAATACATAAATGCTACTAACTTTTGACTTAATGCCGACTTGATTGTAGAAGAAAAAAACACAGTTTCTACTAAAAGAAATTAACTGTTTAAATATTATATAGTTTTATTCACATTTAAACTTCAAATGTCTTTAAATAAGAAACTGTGTTCAAATGTTCTTTAGATTTGTTGGTTTTAGTATAAAATGCTTGTGATTAATCTTGAATTACATTTTCAACTCTTAACTATAACAAAATTGAACATTTTATAGATATTTATCTATAAAATTATTCAAAAATGTTTGTAATTTTGAAGAAAATTATAAATTTGAACCTTTAATGCTTTAAAAAAAGTGTGCATATGAAGCTTTTATATTTTTAAATACGCAGTTACAATACTAACATATTAGGTACCTACATTTTTTTTCTTTGAGCAAAACATTTTCCAACGATTATTATTGAAACAAATTAAACAATTAACATATCTACTTAGGTATAGAAAAAAAATCCATGAAAAGAAATGCTTTTATAATCATATTTTGGTAAAAACGGTAAGTATATACTATTCTTCAAATTACAGTAAAATAAATAAAACAGTTTCCTGTTTTCAACTAATTTTTTTTTTTGTTTTCTCAATAATTTATAAAAGTTCTGTAAATTTTTTACATTTGACCTCTCAAAGTACCAACTAGATTCATTTTTTACTATAAAAGACATTTACGATGAAAATCAAAGCATTTTTCTACAATAAAAAGTGTATTCAGATTTCAGACATAAAAAAAGTAACCAACATTATTGTAAAATCAATTCATTCACCGCTGCGCTCAAAATCTAAAAATGGAAATAAGACAACATATTTAATCTTTTTTTTTGTAAAAATAAGTAGCATCTTAGTGTAAGTACAAAAGGGCAATTTTCATTTTTTCTTAATTTTTTTAAAAGTCTGCGACTGTGTGTCTGTTTCTCCACAATGCTCTTTGTTTGAAAATATGATATTTAAGTGTGCACTTGAAAATACCAAAACAGTATTTGATTAAATGCATTATTAATATATTGATAAGACAGCTCAATAATTGAACATATCATTAGTATAATAATATATATTATGTATATTTATATTCTTGGATTATAATCGGAGCAAAATAGTTACAAATTGTATTTACAATTTGACGGGCTTACGTTTATTGTCTTCAATTCTCTTCAGGAACCACTTTAACTGTAGGAAAGATCGAACTGTTTCATGCAGACCCTCTTTTGCAATAAACTTGAGCACACATATATTATGGTTTTATTTATTTAAATGAGATCGTTCATCAAAATATCTAGTGGTTTAAACGAATAAAATAAAAATGAATACCTACAAAGTACAAACAAAGTTGGAGATACATTACCAAGTACGAGTTTCTAGAAAACGTTTGGCTGTTTTTCGGCGACCCGATGTCTGCTTGAAATAGATTGATTTAAAAAAAAAAAAATGAAAAAAGAATAACTCATGTTAATTTATTTATCATTGCTTTTAAATCCGAAGACACTCATGTTAGTTAGTGCTCACTCAATACTTGCGTTTTTTTTTTATTGTTTTTCGTTTACCCTGACATGTTAGAATTTGTGTTAATAAAGTTATGCCTGATAAATTATTTGTACCAACGGAATAATTTATAATCGGTAAAACGTTTTACTTAACTAGATTTTCACTTAAATGTAACGTTTCGGTCATTTGTTTGTATTATCAATCCATTATTGAACTAAATAAACTCGAAAAGTATATCCGTAAAAATCTATTTTACGGGTTACATATTATATGAGAGCAGTTGTATTTCTGTTTTTCTGTTTCAACCAATCAACTGTCATAATATAATTGTATATAAAGTATTTCTAATGTTTATTTTGATGAAAGTCAAAATTCTTATGATAGTTTGTTAAAAACAAATATATAGAATATATTAAAAATGTAAACAATCAATCGAACAAACACAATTTTAGATGTCCTAAAGTTACTTTAGTTTGTCTCGTTATTCGATAAATTGATTTGCCTACCTACGTACAGTTACGGAAATTAAAATTATTATATATAATATCAGTTCCTCAGCTAAACTCAGCTAAAGTGTTATATTATAATGACTAACCACTGGGGGTACCTTTAATCATCAAATTATTACGATTTCTGAATGACTAGAAACAATTGATCAACTCAAACGTCTCTACCAATGTATGAAAATGATGAAAATGAAAAATATGGATTTTTGGTATTATAATTTTATAAGTAACTTATTCAATTTATTTATTCTAAATGTTACGCAAAATGTCTAGGAGTTTTGTCGCTGGGCGCTCATGATTATGATTGTGTTAAATATTATTATTGGTGTGATATTATGGTCTTTAATTTACTATACAATTAAATAATAACTTTTTTATTTTTTTATTAAAGATAACCCTCGGCATCGTGGTCATTGGAAGTAATTACGTATCATATTGGTTATAGTAAAAGTATAAGTATATAATATTAGGTTTCTTTATTATTTATTGATTATTTATTATTAAAACTAGGTTGGTATACATAGACGCTGCCGAATACAAATAAATGAAAAACACTAATCCATTCTGATACCTTACATTTTTAAGGATCAAAGAATTCCAACAAATTGACATATTATGTCAATTACAAGATGTATCAAACGTAATGCTAGTCAGGTAAAAAAAGTTGTTATCTTACATTTTTCTATTTACTAAAACTCTGGTCGTCATATTTTAGAAAGACATGCATGTGCCATTTTGTTATTTATTTACAAAAAAAAATTAAAAATTAAAACATGTAAGTATTCCATTCAGGAACCGAAATCAAGTATTTAGAATTAAGATTAATATTAATTAATATGAAAATGGTTGTGCATTTAGTACCTCTATTAATGTAAAATCTTTTCAACGATATATATTTTTTATTTTTTACGATTTTAATTTGAAAAAGAAAACCTATTACAATTGTATTTGTATAGGTACAATGTAACTATAAAGTACATATTAGAAACAATATAAATGTTTTTTCCTTCTTCTAATATACATTAATCAATCTTGACTTGAACGTTATAAACTACAGTGCTGTATTATTTTCAGTATTTTTTAATACAAATGATGTAGTAGTTCAATTTTGACATTTTTTTGTGTTCCCAAATATTACTCATTTAAAAAGTTGAAACTATTGTGTTTCCATTACATTTTTCAAATACAAGAATTTTATTTTTAAAGAAGTTATTATTGAATACATTTCCTTCATAAATAAGAGTTATTAAATAATATTTTATGTTATCAATTAAAAAAAGCATTGAGGCATAAGAGTAGTTTTTCAGTCATACCCGATTACCACGACAAACATATTTTGGAGATGCTGATTATGCATGTTGTAGAAAAGGCACCGATTATGCTGACAGATGAACAATTTTATGCGAGGTACATTTCAAACACCGGTGCGGTCACTGGTCAATACGTGGTAGATGTTTGATATTATATATATATATATATATATATATATATATCATTACGTTCTTAGTTTATTTGATTTATCACATCCCTACCACACTCTACTTTGGTACTGAGAAATAAATCGATAAAGAATTTTGAAAACAAAACTCTAGGGCCACTGGAAATCATATAAATATGCGTGTGCCTACACCTGGCTTGGAAAATACTAAAATCGCTTTAAAATGTACAAAAGAGTTGCGCTCAACTGAAAACTTGCAGCAAAATGTTTCCGTTTGCAAGCGTTTAGTGTGGCAGTCAAACAGTTAAAAGTTTAGATTTATAGCACGAGAAGTAGACGATATATTATACGGTGTGAACTAACTATACTAATGATGCTCAGGTTTAAACACACAACTAATAATTATAATACACTGCAAAGTATACCTCGTGGATAATTATTGTTAAAATACGCCGAGTCGATTCATTTAGTAATTCTGATGAAAATTATTACTGTTTCTAGAAGCAATATCATACCTATATTGGACACGTCCTAAACAATTATTATTGATAAGTTGCATAACGATAACGTAATATGATATCGTAGACATAATATTATACTATTTTATATTATGCAAGCAAAGTTAAAAATGTATTATTATGTGACTCAAACAAATTTATAAAGTTTTATATTTATAATTTTCATTTGAAAAATAGTAAAAATAAAATATATTTAAGACTACAGACTGAACAAAGTTGAGTAATTGTTTAATATATAATATTGCTAATTAGATGTTTTATGCAAATCAAAACAAAAATGTAAATTGTAATTGAGTAAAATGATTTACAGTAATTTTGAATACTGATAATCTGGTTGCATTCATTTCATTTATTATTATCGTTGAAATAGAAATTTATACTTGAATATTTAATGGAAAATATATCAAAACTTTGGAAAATACTGACGATTGTATTATCAGTACATAAACCCTGTAATTATTGACCATTGTTAAGTATATTTTCAGATAACGACCTATATTTGATTTTTCACAAGAGCTTTTCATTTTATTCATTATAATTTATATATATTATATAATATATTATGATATAATATAGGTACACTCACTTATAGTTATTAAAAAAAAAATCAATCATTCTTCATCGATAAATTGTATTGTATCGTTTTGCATGAAATAATTTTATTCGTAGAAAACACTAATCGAAATAATATTTTAAATTGCTATTTACACTCTTTATCCGGTGCTTGTAAATTGTATAAAAGTGTAATTAAGTTATAATTAAAATCCAGAAACACCTACTCAAATTCTAAATAATACAATTATCATGAAGTCGAAATATATTTGCAGCAGCACAAAAAAAAAACTGAGGTACCTCCATATTTTGTATGGGTGAACAATATTACCATTCTTTGTTTTCGAATAAAATGTAATTTCCATATTTTCATTTTATTTTTTTATATACACAAATAATGAAATATAAATAGCAATAACGTCACCTGTTTTTACGTATATTTTTATAAAATTTGTTCTTTTAAATCACGTAGGTACCAAATTTATGACATTTTTGGCTTTAGACGAATACTATAAACCCCGTACACTAGTCAGATTGATGTGTGTTGGTATTAAATTAGACTGACTCATTTTTTTGTCATTTAAATAAATTGTATTATTTTAATATAAAACGTCGCTTATAGATCAATAGTCAGTCGTGTGCATTATGTTAAACACTCGATGGATATACCACTATTTCGATATCGTTATTATTATTATTATAATTGTTCCCTTAAACTTTAAAGGTAAAATCGGGTTTATTAACTTTGACGAAAAATAAAAATCAAATTAACTTTCAATAAATAGCGTGAACTATATTTGAACATAGTCACATGTAACAAATATTAAACCACAGTAGAAAAAAATCAATACCTTCTCAAGACGTTTAATAACATCATGTTAAACCGTGTTAAACCACTGAAGTGACACAGGCTGATTAAAATAGTTAATACGGGTATTCGTATTCGCTTTGTTGGACGGATATGCTAACCTTTATTCGTTCACTACAGTAATATCGAGTAATATAATATGCAATTCGACGAAAGTAAATTCTATATTAGTCCCTGCAAGCGACGGGACATTAACGTGATAAATAACTTATAAGACATTCCAGGCATATTATAATTATTATTAAAATCCTAAGGCGAGAACCGTTATGATATTTTAAGTTTTGGTTCGGATCTTTTTTAAGAAAAACCAAGATTTCGGTCCCGGTTCTTCAAAATTAAAAATGTCTGTTTCTGTTAATTTAGATTTTAATGAATCAGAAAATAAATCAAAAATCTGAACGATCAAAACCATTGACATGGAATACAATATATTTTAGTACTCAAATAGTATTAAAACCGGTTCCCATCCCAGTACGTTTAAGGCCAATAATACTAAATTTACTAAAGGTAAAAATGTTGTGATAATGGACACAAATTGAAAATTGTAACAGTCCAACGAAAACGTACATCGAGCTCATTGACAAAACTAGACAGTATACGGACCAGTTCCACCTCAACTTAAACTGATATTTCAGAATCATTATACTAATTGTATTCACTTTTTTTATTTTTTTAATTATGGTATCGAGGACTGGAGCAGGAACTATGGTGCCAGTACTTCTCCTCCAGAATATAAAGTATATTGTGCTACTTATTTTTTAACGATTGCGCTTGCCTTTTGGTTTTATTTTTAGACTCTATGAAAAATGAATTATTATATATCGGGTGATTATTTTATCATTAGACACTCGTTATTTCAGAATATTCTTCTAATTATTTTGACACATAACAATTAGATTTAGGGTGAGTAGTTTAAAAGTTATAAGTAAATAAAGTTTTTATGAGTGGAGTGGAGTGGTAGGTCCGCGATTACCCCGCAGAATGTTGGTGACTAATCCATTCACATAAACTTTGAACACCTACGTATAACTATAAATAAACTACACATCAGAAATTTGAGTAATATGTATTGAAATAATAGGAAAAATATTCTGCTTTAGAATATTAAATAAAACTGTTTGTTACAATTAATCAAAAAAGTAAAAAACTTGACATATTTAAAAATATAATTTGTTAATAACAACGTTGTTTTGTATCCACTTGTAACCAAGTAAAAACAAATTTTCAAAACTTTAATACTTTTTGAATAATGAGTACCTTTCGTTATATGAATCAACCGGTATAAAGTATAAATAGTGCATATTAAAACTATATTATACATTATGTATCAATATTTTTTACTGAGTGAACGTTTGTTGTTATCGAAAAAATAAAATAAAAATATTTTTGTATTTAAAATATTAATAGTAGTTTGGATAATAATATTCTATTAAATTATTTGGCCTTTTATGAAATGTCATTATTACCAATCGGTTGTATGAATTTGAGTGAATGATGAAGAAAACAAGTTTTCAATATCGTTAGATATTTATTGGTCAAATTGAACACAGTACTTGTAAAAATGTAGAGATAATTACATAATTACAGATAATTTTGCATGTACAAGTGTCATTTATTTGTAACACGTTCTGTCATTTATACGGTTAAATTCACATACGAATTACGATCGAAGAGTATACTAATAAAAGCATAATATGTTGTTGGATTTTTTGTGGGCATTAGTTTTACATTAAAATATGTATAATTTTAAACAAGTTCTTAGTGTGAAAGTCAAACCATTGTTTCTTTTTAATGATTTTAAATTTTAAAAATCTAGTAAAACAAAATATGGAATTCAATTTACAGCTAAATAACTGTGTCCCTCAAATACATTTTTTTATAAAAGTGATTCTAACTTAAATCATGACCAAGAAGCAAGTGCAAATATTATAATTAACAGTTAAGTTGTTGCTGATTTTGTAAAAAGAAAATTATTGGAATAACCACTAAAAAAATCTAGAAACTACCAAGAACTCAACCAAAAAAATGTATTATTTACGACGACGATTTTAACGAATTCGTTGAAAAACATTACCACAATTACCGGCAAATTGAATAGAAGTTTAAACAAAATCAAATTTACAATTCGTATATATTTGTAACAAAAGATATTTTGTTGATGAAACTTTTGATTTTTGTTCCAAATTGTTTTATTAGTTTTTCATGATAGATGGTTTAAAAAGTCAACCACTTATTTATATGGGAGTATGGGAGTAAAGATATCACTAAACTACTCGATGCATTACTATCGTTCATGAATATAGATCTACGAAACACTATAAAAGCTTGACCAATCAAAGTTACCAAATGTATTTCTAGCAGTCACCTGGTTATCTAAATCTACGATGAACGAACGAGTTCAATTTATATTAATTCATTTTCAATGTTATTATAAATTCGTTTGTATAATAAACTATTATTAGTATCAGCACCTACCTACCATAATTACCGTAATTAATGTTAAAATTTAAATTAGGTACACAACTAAATATCATTATTATATGCTTATAATATACAGAGTGATTCACTAAGCTCATTCCATTTTTTGATTTAAAGGAGTATCCTGTGGTGATACAAACTTCTGTTTTCCAAATGAGAACTCCCCTTTTTGATATAAATTAATTAGAGGATATTATTAAGATGGAAATGTTGATGTACCTAGTTCCAAATACTTATGAGTAGTAATTCTGTTATTAAAATGTTTATAATAAGGATAATATTTCTTAAAAATTATTTTATGAAAATTAAAAATAGATATAATATTGGCAGTCTTGTATAGGATACTTTTAAAAATTATTTATAGATACTTCCAAATGTTTTTTTTTTTCAATATGTTTTACCTTTTTACCTTTACCCATTATGTCCTTATAAATTAGTTTAATCATTTGAATAAGAATGCAGCATTTTTAGTGTTTGGTGTACGTACCATCAAATACTATAACTTAGGCCTTTAAAAATATTACAATATACCAATACACAACGATGAACGATCTATAAATAAATATGTTGTACAATTTGTATTATTTTATTTAAATTTTGAGTCCCTGTACATATAGTAAGACGAAAAAAGTATTTTTAAAATAGTATTCGATTTTAAAAACAAATTCTTTCAAAAAAGTATTCAAATACTGTGCCCAAGTACTTTTTTCAAATTTATTTAGAATACGTATTTGAGTATTTAAAAAGTATTTGAATAATTTTTACTCAAGTACTTTACAAGATTGAATATTGGATGTACCTAGTATTTATTAAACGTGGACTTATTTTTATAAATTTTAGTTAGTTGTTGATGGATTAATACAAATCCCTAAAATGTTCGAATCCCCATGATAGCTCCTATATTATTATCTTCCAAACCCATTATCATTGACATATTACCCATAGTACACTAAGTTAAACAACTGAAAAATTACTAATTTACCACGAATTACACCGATACAAACACTATATTGACTCATTATAATAATATGAGAAGCACTTGTGATTACTTTTTACGGCCTGTTTTTTCTAATTGCACTAAAAATTACCTTTTCATATAGAACAAATTGCGCTGAAAACATTGTCTGGTCGATAGACCGATAATATCATTGTGCTCGGTAATTTTCAGGGTTAGTAATATATGTATTATATTAAACCAGATAACAATAATATACTGAATCACGAACTCTGGATATTATTTTCCTTATGATACGATAATCGATTCGTTTCGAATGCCACTACCTCACCACGACACCACCGAAACGTGAATTATAGAACGCCCATATAAGATTAACATTAAAAGATTAACGCATATTGACTTAACATATTTTTTCTGGACTGAATACGATTTGTATCGCGTAGGGTGTGTTACCAAATTGTTTGTCTCAATGATATCAGTAAACAAACAACTATATAGTTTACCAATACCGATCTAATTATACAGAGGTAACTAATAATAATTGTAGAAATAACAACTCCGAGTTATTCTTGAAAAATTAGGTCGAATTTCCGGGATTTTAAAAATTCTGTCTTATGAAAATCTTATGAAATTTGCACCACGATTTAAACATTACAATTATTAGTAGTACTAATTGCCTCGCTATTTGCTATTACCTACCGATTGTTTTACTGCAAATTATATATGACTACACAATGTGACGAGTCTATGTTTTAATTATTAAATATTATATTGACGGTCAAAATATTGTAGATCAACACTGTCCGGGTCAAAGCGTCTGTCGGTCACCTGCATCCAGTGTTGAGACTTGTCTAGATAAATTTACCTAGATAATTACCTATCTAGATAAATAAATAAATTATCTATTATCTTATCTAGATAAAAATTTAATCTATTTATCTATCTTAGATAGAAACTACAGACACCTGCAACTGTAATTTATCTAAATATTTTTTTAGAATGTTGTAGAAATTATTTTAGTTTATTTTAGTTTATTTTAATATTATTATATTTATGTTTCTGGTAATATTCATTATTTTCATTCGTGTCTTTGCCGTACGACGACAACGATGATCGTCCGGAAAACAATTTCTTTTGTTATTATTTATTAGTTATTACTATTATTACTTATTAGTGTTTAGTCATTATAGCCAATAGTCTGTATAAAATTTCAAATGTTGACAGATGTGGGTAATTAAAATAAATGAAATGATGTTAGGTTGAAACGTGGAAAGGCTGAATTCCCTAGAAATAATAAAGAACTAGTAAATAATTATTTCGTTGAAAATAAATCTCTCGATTACGTACAGCCTATATTATATGGGTGCGACATAATTTGCTGCTCCACGAAGAACATGTTTGAGTGTTTCGTTCATCTGATCGTCCCTTAAATATCGTATTATAATTTTAAAATATTGTTGTTTTTTAAAAATATATCTACTTTTTATCTAGATAAATTTCGTTTATATTTAATCTATAGTAAATAGATAATTTTAGTTGAGCTTATTTTTATCTTTATCTAAATAGATTATAGGTATATTGTCTTTATCTTTGTCTAGATGAAAGACTATTTATCTGGGCTCAACACCGCTTGCAACAGTAACAATAATGGACAGATATATTGTTGTGCAATCATTCTGCGCCGAACATATTATAATCAGTGATTTTCACAGGACAGATGATAGTATAGGGTTTTGTACACAAGTCATCAACAACCTATCAACGGTTTAACACATTTCTACATTGCTTGTATGTAATAATTAAACCGTGAAACAATAAATTAATTAAATTGATGAGAAAACTGAGTGTCCGAGTTAATACTAGCAATATCAAAAGCAGACAACCGTATTATTTAGCATAGTATTTTGCTCGGTAATTTGTGTTATGTATTTCACACGAGGTTGAACTCAATTGGAATAAAAATATATCACTTCGACACGATACACTTCGACCGATATAACACAGACAATGGTCGTCTCGTTAAATAGCTTAATAGATGCACTTATAGCATATCACTACTAATCACTAATAATATTATGATATGATTTCACATAATAATTCAATATTTTTATATTTGTTACAATTTTTTTTTAAGTTTTCACTATATTGTTGTGAAAAGCAACTTTTATTTTTAAATCCAGCATACCGACTGAAAAGGAATCTTTTATAACATTCGTGTGTGTGAAAATCGAATACCTATAGGTACTTTAAAATAATCATAATATTTATTATTTATAAGCATTTAAATTTTCTAGTAAGCGGAGTGGAGTGGCCTATACGGAACTCTAGTGCACTACTCCGCTGGTCCCATACTCGTAATTTGTATTAATAATTGAATAAAAGTTTATTGTTTGTAAATTTATTTTCGGCTTCATAACATAAAACTAAATAAATGGATTTAAATTAAAATAAGTAAAAAAAACCTCAACTTCTGCTTAAAAATATAAAATTAAAACTATTTAAAATTACATGTTAAAAACAAGTCACGAATCAACAATTTAATAACTATAATGAATTTTAAGTAAAAAATATTATTTTTATAACTATAGTTATGTCTAAGTTCCAATAATCTAAAATGTACAGTTTCTCGTACATACTGTTTTTATTTTACTATTTAAGCAAAAGTGATTCAGTGTCCTGTAAAAAAGTTTTTTTTTATATAGGTTTGGAATGGAATTTAAAACCATCAAAATATAAAAACACCGATATTCGAAAAATGATCACATACCGCTGGTCCAATGGACGGAAACGTTATGGAAACTGTTACGTGTTTATTGACGATTCGATGAAAGAAGATTGATAAAAAATATAATTTTTATTTACGCGTGGTTTCATTTCACACGAACGTTTTTTCTTTCTACGTTTTATAATATCGACTAAATAAGAAGTACATAGATACGTGCCAAAAATCGAATGAACATCAAAACATAGAAACTTGTATTAAAATACAAATAAAGTGAAATTGTTGAACCCACTTAAAACCGACTGCTTGACTTTATTTAAAGATTTCAGAAGAAAAAAATAATTGTTTAATTTTTCATCACTACGTGGCACAAAAATATTGTTTCCTTTAATTCGTGTTTTAAGTGTTTTTTGCTGTTCTCAAACCACCTACAATGAGAATACCTCCAAATGTGAATTGCGAGTTCCGTGTCATACTTTTATACCACGAAACACTTTTACAAAGAAAACTTGCTGAAAACTTAAGAGATAAAAATATAAATTATTATAGAAACTACCTCTACAAAAATAGAACTTATTCACTTGTTTATTAAAATATTGTCTATTGCTGAATAAATTAGTTTGAATACTTAATACAAACTACAGAAAACAAACAAAAATATAACTCTATAAATAAAATAAAATAGAATGTAATACTACGTAACATACTAATAAAAAGTAAGTAATAACTAATAGTTAAAAGTACTATGCATTCAAAAATATCTTAACCATATTATACAATTAAGTTTTTCTCAATTAACCTAAATTTATTATTATCACTACCTAGCCTAAGAAAATTAAGAAAATTAAAAAGTTGGACAAGTGAGTACCACTCTGCTCTACAGTAGTTGTCGAGCATGTCAGAGTACTAACATTTAATTTGTAAAAATTAAATGTTATCTTTTACATCAAGACCACATATCAGAACTATTTATGATTGATAAATATGATTTATTTTTAACATGTAAATTGTAGGTACCTCTAAATATATTTTTATTTTATTTAATATTTACAGTCGTTTAATTCCAAATTAACTAATTAACATTTAACTAACATATCAACTGTACAACCTCAAAAAATAATTATGTTACGAAAAATACTTGAAAATCAAGTTTTCAGAAAATTTAAATCAAAAATAAAAATGTTCAAGCTTACATCTTTAGTTACACCAAAAAAAATTGTTTTGCGTGAAAATAGTAAAATAATTTCTCCTTTTCTTTGTTTTTCTCGAGATTCAATTTTTTATCATAAAGATGCTGATCTCAAAAATCAAAGTATTTTTAATACCCAAAAAGTTGATGACAGATAGAAAAAAACACACATCATTGCAAATACATACATTCTTTCTCAAAATCTGAAATTGAAGATTAAAAAAAAGTCTTACAAATTGTATAGGTTACTTTTTGAATTTTCAAAATCCAAAATTGATACTAATGTCAAAAATGGAAAACCATATGAAAGTTTCAATTATCGTTTTGTAGGCTTATAACTCTTCTCGCCACCTTGGCCCTAGGCTGACGTTTGACATCATAAGTAATGGTTATGCCAAAATATATTTATAAAATATTTTAGCTATTCACAATAACATAATATGAAAATAACCAATTTTAATTAAAAACACCTTATGATTAGAAAATAAGAAATACCCAATTGAAATATCCAATACATTTAATGTTAATTCGTAATAATAAAAATATTTTCTAAGTTTGATACAACGTTTATATCATATATCATATTACATTTTGGTTACCGATAACCAAGATGAACTGAACGATTTATAATGACACTAATAACCAAAAAGTTTAAATACATTTCAAAAAAGTAATATATTTTTTAACGTCAACTATCTAATATCCATATATAAGATTTAAATAAGAAACTTTTATATTCGATTTTATTAAAAAATAAATAAAAATCATAAATATTATGACTACGTTTCTTTATGATCAAATGTTTCCTTCGTAAATTTGGTTAATGTATCATTGGACTTAAATTACTTTTGGGTGTTACAATAATGCAAAAATAATAAGTAATAATAACAAAAAGCTGAATTTATTTAATAGAAAATAAGCTGCTAAGTATGATTTAAAAAAATAATGATAAAAATAGTATGAAATCATGGAGTACTCCAACGGAACTCTAAAAATAAAATTTAAAAGAAAAGATGACCTTTGAAATGATACCAATAGAGTGAAACGTTACAGATTATAAACGTCAGTGTTTATAAACTAAATAAATGTAATAATGTACATAATAAGTATAAATTATTATTTGAGATATTTTAGTTTGGAATATGAACATTCGAGTAACTTCATTATAATTCGTGAACAATATTATCATAGTATTAATTAAACCAGTTTTATTTTATTTTTAAAGTGTGTACGTAAAATAGGTTATGGTTTATTACATAGTAAAATACTAATAATAATGCTAACTACCAAATGAGACATCTTCTATACATATAAAATCCAAATACCACTAAGTCACTGATCGCTGTAACTCAAAAAACTACGCAACGTACGAACGTGAAATTTTGAATAGGGGTTCTTCTCATATTTTCACTGTGCAATAAGAAAGGACTTGCCGAAATTAAAATTTTAAAAAGATGCTCAAACAGGGATCTTGAGGTTCACGATGGAAATTCGATATTTTATTTTTATTTATTTTATAAATAGTTGCCATTGGTTACAGTCAACAGTAGAAATTAGTATTTATTTATTATTGATTCCCATTCATTCATAAAATCGAGTTATTGAACTTTGTCTGCGATCCAACGTAGTCGGATTGCTTACCAGGGTGGCTAAGTTGCACTTACTGCAGCGAGTTACTCCCAATGGGAGTTGAATAATCAAAATTTTTTTAAGAAGGTTTAGCTAGTTTAAATACAAAATTATAGTCAACAACTACTGCAAATACAACTCAATACAAAAAAAACAAATAATATTCGCAGATAAAAAAATAAAAGACTGAAACTTTTGAAAAAAAAATATAAAGATTCAAAATTGTTGTAATTTTTTTTTAAGTCTGCAGTCACCGTTTCGAAAAGAAAATAATGCTTCAATTATTATCTTAATAATATAACCCCCCCGGGGGGGAGGGGGGTTGAATATAGTCAGTAGTTAGTAAGTATTACTAGATTAGTAAATTAAAAAATAAAAACAATCAGGGTAAACATTACTAAAGTATTTTCTATATTTACCTATGGAAGATTTTGTTTTTCTGTTTTCTGTTTTTCTGTTCTAATAATCAAATATGAACAACTATAAGGACTTAAATTTTTCACCAAATATTTAGACTTCCAAATTAGTACAATAGTTTGTTGTAATTAATTCAAAAAATATTATTCATAGTTTCTTGAAAATGTTTGCCATTATGAATTTTATTATTAATATAACAATGCATTTTTCAAAATATCTAGATTAATTTTACGCTATTTATACGATGAATCTATAATTTGTGGTATATCTGTATTGGCTTGTACGTCAATAATAGCTATAATTATATTTTATTGAAAAATATTAAAATTATAATTATATAATGTTTGCGATTTGTTATTACTATAACTCAGTTCAAACTACGGTATTACTAGTTGAATAATAAACTATTCATACGTCTTCATAACAATATAATTATATTATATTTATATACATTGTAAAAGAAATTTAGAAATATAAGCGCTGGTATAGGCTCGAAATCGTACTTCATCACATACAATTATTATTCATTACAACTGTGAATCATTATTTTTTCATTGTGTTGAAATCGAACACATCCATTATATGGACCTGCATAATATGACTTGTTATAATGAAACTCGAGATATTCTATACAGCTCAGCGACATCCCTGGGTTTTTTTAATCCTAATATTCTGTTGCTAATTCTGTACAAATACATAGTTGGTTTTTTTCCTAACAAAAGAGAACCTTTCATCTTAGTTCACATGGTTTATTTATAATAGTAAAATATAATTGACATTCTACGGTATATTTAATATTATAAATTATAATGCATGGCATGGTTTTACCGGAAACCTGATTATTATCGTCACTTATCATATAACAGTAATTCTGAAATTCATATTTTCTTTTTTTAAATTAAAACAATAAGATAATGTTGAAGCACGTTGCTTATATAAATAATATCAAGTCGACTTTGTGTTCCAAAAGGGCATATTATGTATCACTTGGCTCTAACAATGCTATATGCTGTTTGTAGGGTCATTCTTTCGATGGACTAATAAATTTGGGATGTTTCACCCTTATAATATCGCTTTGAAACCCATTTCAGTGAATTATTTAATGGAAAACATTTTTTTTTTTAGTCCTTTACACTGAAAAACGGGCTACTTGTCGTCTCGTTTCATAGTCCCTCGGGTTCACTTTGATTTTCTATGTTTAAATATATGAAACCGGAAAATTGCAAAACGCGAACCGTCTCCCAATCATTTTACACCAAACTAAGAAATCTTTTGACCGATTTGGCAAAACTAAAATGTAACTAATATAGTGTATTATTATAAATTCTAAGTATTGATTCTAATAAAGTTTAGAGCCAACGTTGAACCCTTGTGTGCAATAGTTGTAAAGTTTTGTGTCACTGTCGTGGCATCCGAACTTTGTTTACGATCGCCAACTGATATTCTGGATGTACCTATAGTATTATTCAATACTGGAGATTGTAGCCTTTGTATATTGGTAGAAAAAACACTTGAATTATAAGACGTCTTTATATACACATACAAGGTGATTCACCTAGATTGTTCACCTAATTTCCACTGTGTCAATGAATTCGATCATTAGATGATTTTTTTTGAAAATTAATTTTTAGTATAGGTGCTATATATAATATACTTTTGAAAATAAAGTAATAACGTATTTTAAAATTTACGGACGGTGGTCTAATCTCATTTCAAAAAAAAAAAATCATTATAAAACACCACAGGAGTTTCCTCCAATATAATAAAAATCAAAGTAGGTATCTGATGATATTATCGTCTTTAAGTAGCCAGTATACCAGAAAATTACAAAAATCAGAAGTCGATCGAATGTATATTATTACACGATAATAGGATTCGCGCGTGCTTGGAGAACCATTTTATGGGAGAACCTGACTTTACGCATACATACACTTTGTATGTGGCGCTGTTACCCATTACTTTGCAGGGTTCATTATTATTCTCATATGATATAGGTACCTATTATGTACTTTTCAACAGTGAATTTCATAATAATAAAAAATTGTAATCTATATTACAATCATACATAAATCATTGTGTCAATATTGACATTTAATACAATATTACAAGTATTATTACGTAATTTGTTAATTGAAAAAGCATATTGATATACAGCTGTGAATTACATGAAAATAATAAATACACTATTCATGAAATTTACATAAACCGTTGTTAATTAATAGTAAAAAATTATATGTTACCATTATGATTATGTACCTATCATGCATCGAAATAGTATTATTTTACAACAAGTATTATCAAAATACGATGCTTATAATCTAAGCGCACATCGCTACCACCGGATGTCACAAATTAAACATAATATTTTTGAAAAATGTACGGTTATAATATCACTAAGTCGGGATTAGGTCTCATGTGGTATACTACATATTAAACATGTTTTACTTAAATTAGTTTTTAAATTAATTAGTTCCATAGTATTACATAATATGAATTTATAAACACGCCCCCTGCTCCATCCCCTCACGCATTCCATCATACCAATGAAGACCCGTCTAAAGACACGCCTGTGCTGAGTGGGGTTTACTGGACCGAGTGTTATTCGCACACAACCCTCACTCTCAAAGTCATCCACGCTACTACGAGACACGCGATAACTCCAAGAACGTTGTGAACAGTGTTGTACGTTATTACAATAATATCGTGACCGCGAAAATCAATTTCGTGTCACACGACGTTACTATGATGTTCACGGGACACTCGACGAAAGTTTTTCGTTCTGAAGGTTTTACGGTTTTTCGATTTTTTTTTTTTTTTTATATATTTTATCTCGCGATATTGGCCGGTGGAGCGAAAAATAAAAATAACTGTATACAATATACATACATATATATATATATACATATAATATACTTGTACAAGACTCGCCTGTGCGTGTAATGTAATATATTATATATATATATATCTTCAGATCAACAACAGTTTTACATGTAATGCCGTCCCTCGTATATATATGGCGTTAGGATAAACAACGAGTGCATTGCGATTTACGGCTATAAATTCCCCGAGCCTGAAAGGCCGCCGCCCGTGGAACGATCCTGTCGTATATGCGAATTCCAATTTTCGGGCGAAAAAAAAAATAAAAAAAGAAGAAAAAAAAAAACGACGAAATGGAGTTGATCGTATACGAAACCTTTATAGAAAATATCGATTCGCGAGATTTTCCGGTCGTCGGGTGGTGAAGCGGACGTTTTGAGACGGTGTATGCACGCGCTGAGTGTATCGATATAATAGTTCGGAATTTTTGAATTTCGTCTGTGTGTAATATTCACTGCCACTCCAACACCCCCCCCATTTGCACCCCGGCCACCACCACGAGGGTGCTCGGTGTAGTTTGAAAACAGACCGTGTTTCAAAGTACCAATATAATGTAATACCTATACGTATGTGTGTGTGTGTGTGTGTGTGTGTGTGTGTGTGTGTATATACTTACCAGCCATCCAGCTCTCCTCCAATATATATGTGTACGCGAAATGATCGGATTTGAATTTGATTCGATTTTAGAACGCACGCGACCATATTATGTTTCTGGGCGATACGTTATACGAAGATCTTTCGGTCGCTGTTATACGCTGTCGTAACGCACTGTGTTTGATGGTTTTCGTCAGAATTACGCGGCTCGAACGCAGTGCCCTACTATCATGGGGGGGGGGGGGGGTGGTAACGTCGACGTAAAAATCCAATCGAGCGCATTTATCGACAATATCGACGAGTCCCGCGAACACTGTGTCGTATCTAATTTACGGAGGGCCTTTACCCTTTGCAGGTGTAAACACCAATTTCCTATAAAAGCTCCAGGTAACGTGGCTTCGTGAATATATTTTTCCATTCACAGTAACCCAGTCCAAAACAACAGTATAGAAGATGGGTGTACAAAAAATAAAAACAAACAAATGTAATAACAGTTTTCATTTTCAACTTTTTACATTTCTTAAAACATGACGGCGTGCATTCTAAATCGCCTGATGATATTACGCAAGAGAAAAATATATTTCTAATAACATAAGTCCATAAAAATCGAATGTCGAAGAGTTTTTCATTACGTAACTACCTATAAGTAGTAAGGCGTATTAGTTTATTAGATACTTAAGAAAACTAAAGAAACTTCACGAATACAATAACTGTGAGTATTTAATATGAGGTGTGAAATCGTTTTGGACAAATAAAATTAAAAAAATATTCTAAAGCATATAATAAACGAATTATCTTCATTTAATTCGAATTGATCACCTGGGTACATATTATTGTAAAATCACCAAATAGCAAGTACGAACATTATTATCATCATAAATCGGCTTACTTACGAGATTCTTTGTAAACGCTGCGTCAATGTACAATCTTTACTTTTACAGTAAACAGTGGATTATATTAATCTACTTAATATATTATGATTCTAAATATTTTTCTGTCTGGTGGCACTTTATATTGCACATTCAACTTGAGTGTATCGTTATAGATTTTATAATATTACATTGGTATATATTAATTATAATTTATATAACACAATTTTACTAGTCCTAATTAAAAAAACAATCATATCATACAAGGTAAGAGTAAATTCAGTACAGGAAAAATATTTGAAGTATAGCATTACGTTATAAGAAAAAAAAAATCTTAGGAAAAATATAAAAGCACTAAACACAGTTTATCAGTATACACAAGCATGTAATAATGTAATCATTATTTTATTTAACAATCACAAAAGAATTCCTTTTAATTTTCCCCATTTTTTTTTAATATAAGTATTTCAAAGTAACAAGTACTCGGAAGTTAAATGTTATACTTGGTTTCCATTGTTCGTTACACCGATTTTTAAAAAAACGTATTTAAACAAAATATAGTTTCCTACCTACTATAAAGAAACTCTAAACTTAAATATTTGACATTTTAATAATATTTCTGGATTTTTTTTCTCTATATATTTATATACTTCGGAAAACTAATAAATGCAATAATAAAACAGTTGATCCGATCAAACAAAAATTAACGCAATAGTTTCACTTTTTAGTTATAGTCATAATATTGTATAGGAGAGCAACGAAAGATCCGATAATAATAGGCCAGAAGCAGAAAATACCTAGAATGCTATTTATTTACCCAACGATACTGTATACGATGCATAATCCTACATACAATTACCAACACAAAATAATATATACAATATACAGTATAGATAAAATATAGAATATACAAATAAATAAAAATGAATATTATATTATTAATATTATTATTATTATTATTATTTATTTACAAATAAATATACAATGTAGCATCGGTGGTGGATTTTAGTAAAACAATTAAATAAACCAAAATAAATTTAACTAAGACCACTGAGGAAACGGAGGCCGTTATCACCATCTCAGGGTGAATTGAAACTTTCATCAATATGCACCAAATTGAACACACAGCAATCGATAATGAATGATCTCATCTCGTGGTGGATAACTTACAGTCAAACGTATTTTAACCGAAACTACGATAAGTAGACGTCGGAATGCAAAATTTCCATCATCCCGTCTAAATTTGTCGACCGGCGGTGGTCGAAAAATCATCAATAATAATATTATTTATACAAGAAAAACCACCATAAAATAAAATTTACGTATGACTGTATAATATTTTGAATCGCATTATAGTTTAGATTATAATAGTATTGCCTAAATCAAAAATATATTTTAATGTCAAAAGTTCCTATACCTGCCCATGAATTAAAATATAATTTTACGTATTTACGCAGAAGGTGTATAATATTATTATGGTGTGCAGTGCATGTTATGGTCGTATTAAATCAACATAATATTATTGACAAGTGAACTATTAGTATATGTGTATTGAATTTGAATAAAGTGACAAAAATCGTGACTGGCAAAACACGATTCAAGTTGATTGTAAATTGTATAACATACCGTCATGTAATAAAATATTGTACTTGGATGAATGTACGTAGTGAATATATAGGTAGATTTCACTCGAGCTGGTGAGGGGTTTGAGTAGTTCGGGTGAAGGGAGGTTAGTAATATTCAAATGGAAAGAAAGAGTATGGTTAAAATCTAAGGATGGCCGAAATCATACTGGTACTGCTCAATATAAACGTAATGTTACAAGGTTTTATGTCTTTAATTTTGTTGATACATTTTAATATTTTCCATTCAATATTGCACACACACCTTGTTCATAGGTTCTCTTTTATTAACTTTTTGAAAAGATTTTGAGGAATAACAAACTATTTAAATAGTTATATATTATATAAATTTATATTTTATTTCGCTGTTGAATAGAAAATAAAATGTATTATATTTATTATATTTAATATAATGCCATGTTTTTGTCTTACTTAAAAGTGTAAATTATTTAGGTTTTAACGGCAACAATATCAACATTGAATTTATATATTTACGAAATATTTACATTTTCATACATAATACCTATAATATAGAATTCATAAATTCTCACGTCACTTATAAGAAAATAGTAGAGGAAATTGATTTATATAATACACATTTTACTGTGTAGACAATAATAATCGTAAAAAAAAAACAGCTTTATTTTTTTATTTTGTATAATAAATAATTATACTTTAAAAGTTTTGAACGAAACAAATACAACTACATGTATACCTTTATATACGTGTAATATGTACCTACCTACCTATTTAAATATCATCTTTGGACATTAACAAAAGAGTATTCATTTATTGTTATATTTATAAAATATTATTTAATAATACTATATTTTATTTGAAAATGTATTAAAAAATCAGTTAAAAATCACTAATTATTTTCTAATTAAAGCAAATCTGTTTATTATACGGAAGACTACGACTAATAATACAACGTCTGCGCGTTTTAAATGACACGCTAAATCGAAATAATAATGAAGAACAACCGTCCTATTAAAAATGAAAACGGGTATAATTTGTATGTACATCGCGTCACCGTCAGGTAACTACGGAAAATTAAATTGTTGGGTTCAAAAATATAAGTCAAAAGAGAAAAAAAAACGCCCTCGAAAAGATCTAATAACAGCTGGGTAGTACGAGCGGGTATGCTCATGCAAATTCACGTATCCTTTATTAACGTACGCAAACTAAGACATTTATTTTATCGTCGACGTCGTCGTTTGAGAATATGACAAAGAAAATCAAATTAATATAATATCGTGTTCGTCTACCACGCGTGTATGTGAAACGCGCTTTTCCGCAAACCGTAAAATTAAACTAAATATATTATATTATACCGAGTGTCGCGTTTCTCTGAGTTTTTCTTTTTGTTCCTTAATTGATCCAATCGTGATCATGTGAAAATGTCATTTATTAGCTCTGACGATAGGCCGTTCGATGTTTTGTTTTTGCATGTTATAATATCAATATTATCGAGCGACTGCAGTGATGTACGCCTTCACGAACATTTTTTGTTATGAAAAATCAAAAAGTTGAAAATTATGAAAATTTTAGATTTTCTCATGTTTATTTTTTATCAATCATCATATAAATATGAAATCCCTAGAAACGGTACATCGCTGTAGTAGCGTGCCACCGCATCTTAAAAATATGAAGTTGGATTATACACGTTGGAGTTTGTTTTGTGGCTTTTGACTTTGAATTCTAGACATTGTTTGTAGTTTACTGCGTGAGCGCCTTCACAATCAATGCACTTGGAAGTCTGTTCAAGAGTCTCGGGTGGCAATCTTTTGCCAAGTGGGATCGAGCACATTTTACGCATCTTGAGGTGAATCTGAAGTAGATGAAGAAATTGCCGAATTTTTAGCATTTAGATCGCTAGGCTGCAGGGTTGGTCGCTTTGAAGGCTTTGGCCTTGGCTGAGATATAAAAGAAGGAAGATTTCTTAAATATATACTTACTGGAAGGAGTGTTTGGTAAGGAGATCATATAAAAGGGTAATTTTATTCCAACTTTGAAAATTGACGGACTGCAGAGATTTCATGAATTCTGGATACGAGTTCTTCGGTGAGTTCGAGATCGGAGATACCAGTGAGCCTATATGGTTAGGTATGTCTCGATTTAGTGTATCTTAATTCATGGAAAAATCAGCATCAGTGTATTATTATTTAAAAAAAAAACAATTTAATATTGTGTTAAAATATTTTTTGCAAGACTGGGCATTGACGAGTTACATTTTTGTTCATGTTATTCAGTAACTTATGAGTTTGTTTATTTTATTGTCATGTTAAGTTAATTGTGTTCCTAACCGTCTGAACCATAGTTTAAAAATGTATTCAATTTTGTAAAAATTAATTTTATAAAAAAAATAGCAGACAAACAGCCCCGAGGTATCGTTGTGTGTGCGAATCAGTGGGTAGAGCTGCCAAAGACCTGAGGGTATATATGGAATTAAATCGCGACGTTCTTAGCAGCTTGAAAATACGTTCAAAAAATTGTTGTCGGCGTCACTCGCTATGTGCTTCTATTAAAGGCTGAGATTTCAATCGTTTCACTGATAGTGGCAAGCGATTTATAATTGAATACTTCGTTCACGGGATGGGTCAAGTTAAAAAATTAAATCTTTTGGAAACAAAATAAAAACGAATCTAGGACTCAATATGACCTAAATAATCAAACGAATCTGACGTGACACTTTTCTTTATTGAATTAAACATTCAAACACTCGTTCGACAAAGAATAATTTCGTGAAGTTAACACTGCCTTTAAAAACAAAAATTTGGTCTACTCGTATAATTATAAACCGTAATATTTAATATTTATGTCATAAGATTAAATCTATAAATACATTTTATTGACCAGAAACGTTGGAAGGTTGGGGTCCCTTGAATTCGTATTGCGGTTGACGGAAAACCATTCAAAATATTATAAAGCACTAAGCAACGTACGCATTTTTCTAATTGTTGTGGTGTATGTACCCACAGTGTGTGAGTCTAAAGTAATACTACTTTGTTTTATAATCTACTTTAATTTGTGTACTGATATTGTGTAGCTAATAGCTATCACCTCGATATCTACAGCTATCTTACAGTATAATCGCTTCACATATAATTTACGATAAAACCGAATGAGTACGTGTAACTTTGCTCAAATCTACCCAAGTCTTATATATTTTAAAAAACATTCACCACACGAAACCTATATGATTTGTAATATTATAATACTACTGTAGTCTTCGATATGACATAAAATAAAAATCATGATAATGTCAATAGTATTTAATTTTGATTTATATAAAACGTAATATTATTCCTAAATTTAGGATCTAATCTCAGCGAAACTATAGAAAATCGAAGTTAAAAAATATAATATAATTATAGACATTACTACTATAATAGAGTTCTTCCGCGTTTTTAAGTCGCGGGGAGTCGATATAAAGGTTGGGAACCTAGGATGTAAGGGGACATCTGCAGTTAAACTTCGTACAATCCGTCGTCCACTCGATCAAAATAATAAACCGTAGAAAATATAATATTGTAACGTTTTCCTTGACTGTACGCTCCGATTCGTGATAACTCAGCAAACCAAGCGTTTTGTTCAATTCGAACATGGGCTGTTAATTTTTTCGTCCAATACTTGGGTAATACCTCATAGTTTTTGTATTACAATTTAAAATTATGCAAATTTGATTAATAATACTAATATACATGTAATATCGTATAACTGCAGGCCACGATAGACATTGTTCCTTAATTGTTTTCGATTATTTTTCTACTATCAAAAATATCCATAAAAATACCAAAACGATAAGACGTCTTAAAAAAAAATCGTATGAAAGCTGATTGATTTGAGTACAACATAATACCATGTATACGTATATTGTAATGTTGTTGTATACAGTAATATACCTACCTATTATACTACCTTTATTCGATACTCCGCGTTGCACTTCGTCTTAAAACAAACTGGAAAGAATATAAACACACCCAAATGTCTCGGGTACTCGTCTTGTTTAAATTACACTGTGTTGTATTAAACGATCCTGAATGGAGCCTGTTTTCCTGCAGAGTTTATAGGAGTTTGATTATGCACAGTTTTTGACCTTCATAAAAACATATACCTTATCATTTCTTCGCAGTTATTATTTCACGTTTCCTATATCGTGATAAGATTATACTGTAATTGATGACACAATAAGTTTTTAAATACTTATTATACATTGAGGGAAAAATTGTTAAGTTATATATTGAAACATTACTCAGTTTTAAACAATAGGTACTGCAGGAGCTAAATTGTTTTCTAATAATGATATCGACTGTCGAATGCAGTGATTTGTAATGTCTACATGACTACATAGGAATAGTATAACAAAAGCTTTTACGATTTCAATGTGATTTAAAGAATTTTCAATCTTAATTTTGTTTTCCTGAAAAAAAAAACAGCGAAATTTGCACAAGGTTGCTTTGTGATGTTCTATGTAGGTTGCAGCAAATCTAATTACAACACCAAAGCTATATTTCCACACCATCTCCGGTGATCCACTCATACCTATATATTAAACTTATGGAACAGTTTTACCATGAACGTGTGATGTTTGTTCTAGTTTTTAATTTAATTATTAATTCTCTTTTAAATTCAATTACAATTCACCGCGTTATTTTTGTTCCATGAATAATGGGATATGTAAATTAGATACTGTGTTTATGAAAAGTGACTGCAAAATCCTCGCTGAGCATTATTGTAATAAATAATAATTGACGAAAAATAGTACCTACTACACGACTAAATTATTAAAGCATCGGCAATAATTGGATATCATGTCTTATTGGTGTTGCACTGACGCCGTCAATTTTGTTCTTCTCGTTGAAAATTCGTTGGAATAATCATGGAAACTAAAGAAAAGTACAAAAATACAATGTTAATTTTCCTAAAAATGTTATATTACATATTACAAATATAAACATAGTTGTTTTGTATAACGAATACCCATTTTTACAACGGGTATATTGTTTCGACATCAAGTGATAACCGGTTTTTCAATATACTACGGACCTAGTAAAAAAACGTTGATTTTTTTTTTACTTTCAATAATTATTACCGTTATAACTTTTAAATAATGTCGCAAGTGGTTTAAAAGATTTTTTTTTAATTTTAAAATAATTATATAAATGCTTACTGTATCTTTAAAAGTAGTTTTTAGTGAATGATTATTTGTGACTTATTTTGTTAGTTGAAAAAAAAATGTTCAATTCCAGGACAGGATCTGCTCACGGATAATCATAAGTTTTTCATTTTAAAACAATCTATAACTGATGTTTTTAAAATAAAAACAAACAAAAATTAGTTTTCAAGCACAAAATGATTAAGTCTAATATTTTAGAACGAAAAACATTAATACAAACTGAACCATGCGATATGATGACAAATTATATAAAAGTTACTTAAAGTAAACATAATATAATACTTCCATCACAGCAGTATTATTACATTTTCAAATTGATTTTTAGAGCAGTAAACTCTTTGAAGTGTAACAAATAACGTATGAAGTTAAAATATGACCGGAAGTTATTAGATTCTGAGTAAAAGTAATTTTGTTTATCTTTCATGGAGAAATATAATTTAAGTATGTTAAATGTTCCTATTGAACATATTATATTTCTAAACAAAATATTGAAAATGTTGTATGATAATGTCCTACGATAAATTTAAGCAATGAAACTTTTTTTTTTGTATTCAATTTATGTAACATTTTGTGAAAAATTGTATAACATACAATGTCTGCGTAATAATTAATAAATTATAATTTACATTAAATTATTTTCAAACATTTCCATTTATGAATATCATTATTGTTTATTCAGTTGAATTTTATTTGTAAAATATAACTAAAATGTATAATGAGTAGCATATTTGTATTGATTTAGTTTCAATTAAAAAAGCCACGTCAAGTAAAACCTCCTTATAACGGACCCTCTATAAGACAGAATTCTCCTTATACCAGAAAATAACTATTGTCCCAAATAACCTATATTCCGTATACTTTAGTATCCCTATAACAGAAACTCCTTTAACGGAAAAAAACAGTTGGTACCGTGTGATTCCGTTTTATGGAGTTTTATTTAATTGTATATCAAATAGAAATTTTTAAAATAGGTGAAACACTAATTTTGTATTTGTTTATTTATTAATAAAATGTGTTCAATACCCTTTATATTATTAATATCTTATTGTTATCTTGAATTAAAAAATGTATTGATGTCTGGAAAAAACATTATTTAAAGTTATTTCTTTGTTATTTTATTTGAAAAATATATAATGTCTAGGGAAAACGAAATCACTAATAAATTATCATACTTAATTTAATTAAAGTTATGGAGTTTATTTATTTGTATAAGTAAATGTTTCAAAGGAACAATAAAAATTTAAAAAACCTCAACTATTTACAAAAATTAATTCAAATAGTAATATTATGTTAGAAACCCTAGGCACATATTTTTGGATTGTTATAATATATTATTTAACTTTTATTTGTACGTATTTCTCCATCGCTGGTTTAGTGTAAAGAAATAAATTTACGGTTCAGAAATTAAATCATAAAATTCTATGAACGAGAAAATATTGCCTGGTTAAATTCTAGAGAACTGCAGATGACAAAATCATGTGATAGGTTTATTATTTAGCAGTGACTCCGTGAACAGTATTTTAAAACGAAATTTGTATTAACGCTGAATTTTTGAATCCAATAAGCTTCCGTACGATAACAATAAATAATCATACAAAAAGTACAAACAGTAAATTTAACTACAAACACAAAAAAAAAACATACGTGGCGTATTCTGCAATTACGTAACGCGATTATTAGTTATTCATAACACTCATAAGCTATTATATATACCTGTTATTAATTTAATGGAAAGCATCATAATAATATTGTGTAGTTTTTATCACAAAATACAATATTATGTATGTAGGCCGTCCACATGCCCTTATAAACACCTGTGGGTGGTTATTTTAATTTTTAAAATCCGCACGTTATACTAGTGCACAGGTGCTCAACAACTGAGTATTGTATGGGAGTTTCCGAATTTGTTACAGTTTGAAATTATTATGAATCGTGAAAAGGTGATCTGAATTGATTATATTGAAGTTACTTAATTGATATTTTAAGTATGCGTATTATTATTCATATATTATATGAACACAATATCGTCTCCGCTCAGAATCGTAGTCCGTTTACAATGAATGATTTATATTAAATTCAAATCTAACACATCCACTACAATGACATACTCGATAACTACTAAGCGGTATCTATTCATCCACCTACTTATTTAATGATATATAAAACAATTCATAACAGGCCAAACGACAATATACAAAATAATATTGATATAACTACTATTAGTTTATGAAATTATAGAAATGCAAATAATATTATTTTATAATGTGAATAATTGATTAAATCAAACGAGGACCAACTAGGACGAATAAAAGTACGTAGATGTACGGTATATGATATATAGGAACCAATATTCGACCAGTTGGGTAGAGTGTCGATAACTAAATCAGTATCAGAAAATAGTGTAAAAGTGAACATATTTTAGAGTGATCGTCGTGTAGTCCCCTTCACTCGGGTACTCTAACTTATTATTTTTAGGTAAGGCTTTATCACGAGTTTAGTTACTGCGACGACGTCTTTACGCCAACTAACCTTTATTTACCGAGGCCATTCACCTTTATCCTCGAAATATGTTTAAAGTATTTCAACAAGAACCTAAGACATTTTCGTATGTGATTTTGAGCTAATGGCTAAGCATAAAAACTAAACTGATCAGGTTTGGCATCCAATACATGAACCACACAATCGAATAGACAACATTCATACGATTGAAGTTTAATGGAAATTAAAAAAATACGATCTAAACTTCGGGATGGAATATTTTCATGGATAATTTTTTTTGTGTATATTTTATTCTTTCCTGATATTTATTAACTTTTTTTCCCATAAAAATTGATACACCGTTAATAATAATATTTATAGTGATATATGATGTGATTTAGAAGAAAAAACGATGTTTTTAAAAGTACGATTTTTACCACCTATTCTCGGCCGTATTTTATTTATAAGTGAGTAATGGTGCTAATTTTCTGAGTGGGAAAAGTGTCAACTCACGAGAAAAAAAATATGCATCTTCTTTTCTCAGAATTATAAGTACATGCCACTACTCACTCGTATATATTGTACGTCATGTCCCAACTGTGCCGTAGTGGTTGCTCACACAATTTCGTTCCACATTTCAATACTTTCATTTAATTGCATTCGTATAATATAATATAAATAGTAATATTTGTTACGTACCCTATAAATATATCAATATATAGTGCACGTATTCAGTGGTGTGGCTAAGTAATTAAGTAGGCAATTACTATAAGACATCATGCCGAGGTCATTGCATAGAGCGTAGTGAACAATTAAGCTATAAAAGTGTTGTCACACGTCTCTTCTTAGAAAAGTCTCTATACTATTGGGACAGGATACGGATCGACCAGAATAACAAATTATGCTACGAGACCCAAATTCTATCCTTGTGCGAACATTCGCTACCACTACGACCACCCACTCTTAAAGTATACGAGCATATATAAGGGAGCCCATGACAAGAGCTCATCAGACGGTTATAGACGGTTATAGAGAGCTAGAGACGGCTAGGGATAGACAAGACATTTGGAGGCCGGTCGTAACACCACTCACAGTCTTAGTCTATCAAGTTTCAGAGGCAGGTCGTAACACCACTCACCACTCTCTCACGCTTTAATATTGTATTTTTGTATTAAATATATGTTAATAAACACACATTATATCTATATACATCACGTCTTCATTTCCTGAGTTGATATATATATCGACACGAGTTGGGACGCAACAGAAAATTGGCGCTGTGGACAGGGTTTTCCAAGAAACAGGAAGATTCAGTAATATTTTTGAAATATTCTGTGTCAACTTCTATCAACAGAGGCAACTTCACTTACGTGGATCACCGTTGAGCTGAGGAGTGCACGCTTCAATTCAACAACTCTGGGAAAACCGAACTTCTTGTTGCAGTTCAACTACGACGAGAAAATCAAGCAACGGGATGAACACGGCAGTATTGTAAGCATAAAATTATATAGCCGTCTCCTTTGGTACATTTGGTCCATCGTAGTTAGGGAAAATTTAAAGTAATTATTTAAAGGGCAATTAAATTATTAAAATCATTTTTGAAGTTATTAACGGGCAATTATTAAAGAATTATTATTATTGAGGGCATTTATTGAGAATATTATTGAAGTTATTATTGTGAATTATTATTGAGGGCATTTATTGAGAATATTATTGAAGTTATTATTGTGAATTATTATTGAGGGCATATTATTGAATTTTTATTATTGATTATTGAGGGCATTTATTGAGAATATTATTGAAGTTATTATTGTGAATTATTATTATTGAATTATATTATTTGAGTACTACTCCTTTGGAATTAGCTAATCCATCGTATAAACACGTGTAGATTTTAGAAGCCCATGACAGCCCATCCCTAGTTGAAGTCCCTAGTTGAAGTCCCTAGTTAAAAGTCCCTAGTTAAAGCCCCTAGCCCAAGTAGACGCCCAATCGAAATAAAAAATATAAATGAATATAAAATTAAATTAATGAACACGAGTTCAGAGGATGAATTTGAAACTATAGCTAGAGAAACGCTAGATAGAATAATTGAAATAATCGAACACGACGAAATAAACAACACTGATAGTGAATTAATTAACAACGTAGAATTAAATAATTTAGTTAAAGAGTTAGATACAATTGATGAGGAAATAATTAATGAAAACGTAGTAAGTAAACCAATAAGTAGTGTCAGTAGTGACATATTAAATAAAAGTTTACGATTAATAAATTTGGAGGAATTTGAAAAAAGCCCTAGTACTAGCACACCTCGTACAGGTTTACGAAGCGATAAAAATACCGTTCACATTGAATATATACAGCCAAAAAGAGTAGTAAAATCCAAAAAAATGACAAGTGGAAGCGAAATGAAACCACTAAGCGCGATCGAAGCAATTAAATTAATTCCAAATTATTCAGGACAAACTGAGATATATCCATTCTTATATGCTTGCGAAGTAATAATAAACACGGTAGATATAGATCAACAACCTTTTATGTTAAAAATGATAGGTGCTACTAAACTATCTGACAGAGCTTTTAATGTAACCAAATATAAAGAAATTAAAATATGGGATGATATGAAAAAAATATTATTAGATGCATTTGAAACTCCTTACGGCGCTGCTAATCTACAAATCGAATTAAATATAATAAAAATAAAAAATAATGAAACCATATGCGCATACAATAATAGAGTAGAAGAAATATACCAAAAACTGTGTAACACAGTAGCCATAGATAAAACACCCGTCGAAGCAAAGATATTACGTGACAATATTAGGGAGCAAGCTCTAGTTAGCTATATAAACGGTTTAGGAGACCAGATAAAATTCGAAGTAAAAACAACAAACCCCACCAGCTTAGAACAAGCAATGCAGACTGCCCTAGTCGCAGAAAAAAATATAAGAACCTACAACGATGTGCAAGAAATATTCCGCACAAATAATACAAGCAATCATAATAAACCTAGGAATAATAATGCTTATACATATAATACAGGTAGACCAAATAATAATCAAAACACATCATATAACTATCGTAACAATAACAATAATAATAAAAATGAATCTAACGGAAATAATTCCTATGACAGGAATAATAATAAGTACCAAAATAATATAGGGAACAACAATTTTAATGTTAAACGTTGTTTTACATGTAATCGCGAAGGACACTTTTCATCACAGTGCCGGTTGAATAACAATACCCGTAATAATAGACCACCCAATCAGAATAATTTCACGCGTCCACCAACTAATTATAATGCACACGAAACATGCTCGTACTGTAATAAAACAGGACACCATATCGCGATATGTTATAAAAAACAAAACGATGAACGCCGGAGTAATACTGATTTATATTCGGGAAACGGACAAGCGTCTCACGCGACACCCGGAGCACGTGCGATCAACCATATATCCGTGGACACATCAGAAATTGTTATCCCGTTATACTAACAGAAATAAACAACAATAACCACATAAAATGCAAATCACCTGCTTGTACGAATAAGGAGTTAGAATTTCTTGTCGATACAGGGAGTGAAGTTAACATAATAAAAGCCAATATTTTAAACAAAGATATAATAATCGATAAAACACAAACCATAAATTTAAAGGGAATTAATGATAAAATAATACAAACACTTGGGAAGTTAGCAATACCTTTGATATTCCAAGGACAACAAATAATTACAGAATTTAATTTAGTCGATAAAGATTTCCCAATAAGGAGAAATGGTATATTAGGTAATAGTTTCCTAACAGAAAATAATTCTATAATAAATCTAGCAAATAAGACTTAAGTTATCAATACTAATATAAATAGTAAAGAAATGTTATTAAAACCTAGGACGGAAACCATAGTATCCATACCTATAGCTGCTAAGGATATGGAAAATAAAGATATTTTTATCCATAAACAGGAAATAATGGAGGGAGTATTCTGCGGAAACATAATTAATAAGGAAAAACGGTATATTAGGTAATAATTTTCTATCAGAAAATTGTATTATATTATATATACATTATATTCTTGACCACTAAAAATAAAAACAAACACAAAACTACGTACGAAAATATCTATCCGTCTATATTAAATTTGTTTACATATTGACATACATGTAAAAGATCAAATACTATTAAGAGATCGAACGCAAAAGAATAAATTAAATCCGTTATGGACAGGCCCATATGAAGTAACCGATGTATTGGACAAAGAAAATATCGTAATAATACGGGGGAAAAGACATGTCACTGTGCATAAAAATAACGTAAAAAAAAATATTACGAAAGAAGCAAATTATGAATATAGTTTTTTTATTTATCAAATAATAATAAATATAATCCTAAAAAAGATGATAATAAGAAAATAAGTTTTAAATTTAAAATTCTAAATAATAACACGTAAATAAAACCAAATGGACCAAGAGACGAATATATAATTTAATATGTAAAAAAAAAAAAAAAAAAAAAATATATGTAATTGTTTTGAAAATTT
>JANEHU010005160.1:0-436263 GCA_027563435.1 Nasonovia ribisnigri | reverse complement strand
TTAATTTGAGATGTCTTCTTGTTGTTGCTCCCACGTCTTCATTTGTTTAGTACATACACTATAATATTAGGTATATTATAACTTATAAGACTATTCACTTTTAAGAGAACGTGATACCCGCATGTGTTGTCTCCGTCTTACAAATGCATAACATAGCAAATTTTACGCTCAGCAAAACAAGTGTAGCTCCGTTAATTTAAAAATTTGAGTAAATTGACCTCTTATAAAATCTAAAGGTAAGACTATTATCTAGACAACCTTATGGGCTTTTTATTACATTTTAATTTTAAAGCGAGTTATGAGTACTTTAAAATGTACGAACAATTTACAATATTAAAATAATCATAACTCGCTTATAAATTAAAATATAATAAAAAGCCCATGAGGATTTCTAGATAATAATCTTACCTTTAGATTTTATAAGAGGTCAATTCACTCTAATGTTTAAGCTAACGGAGCTACACGTGTTCTAATAAGTACCTATATTTGATGATATTATTGTTAATAAAGTAATTTATATATTATAACCTATTTACATGGAACATTATTTTAAATTTTCAATCTTTTTTAACATAAAAAAATTATTAAATTTTTAAATATCATAAATATACTATATTATACAGATAGCAATTGTGTAGTGATAATAATATTATTATTATTACAGTACACAATTAATATTGTTATAAAAATAATGTTATTATAATAACATAACTATCCAACTAACATAGTATTTTTTCAGTAATTTATTATAATAGTTATAATAGTTTTACTGTATTTAATTATTAATAATAATATTATAATATTTTTTATGTATGGTAATAATAATATTATTTAACAAATATAATAATTAAGGTATTATAATAAAGAAAGTATAATATTATTATAATTATGAATCTTGAACATCATTTAATACCCTTTGAATAGGAATCAGTATAGATGGTAGTTATAGTATTATATAAAATAAAATAAGCTACCTGCCAATTTTGCTCTATCGGCTGTTGTAAACCTTAATTTACCAATTTCATTTTGGTGCCATAATTGAGTATTGCTATATCCTATTTATATATATATATATATTATATATAAATGTATATCTATGTAATGTTATCTTTTTTATTACTTTTGGCTTCCTACTTTTCTACTATTCTGTATAAATCCAGCAGATAATCCTATGGATAGTATATCCAGTGTCTAATATTTTATATTGATTATTTTATCTCTAATAATCGGCAAAATAATTTCATTCTGTTTCTCCAGTTTGTTGTTACTACACACGTTTTTTTTTTCAAATTGTGTATTATTAAATATATATTAACTATTAATGTATTTAACTATTTTAATTATAATAAAATAAAATAGTATAATTCATAATGAAAATTATGTTATCGTTTTATCAAAGTTATCACATTTTGATAGCTGCAAAAAAGGGGCTAAATGTAGGCAATATTATATACGGACACAAAAAACTTTTTCCTGCGAAGATCCATTCGTCTGAAAACAGATTTGAATTTGTCGTCAAGTCTACTTGAGATCGGTCAGTCCACATATTTTATATTATACCCCAAACTCCTAAAATTATTGTATTATTAACAAGTAATTAAAAAAATTTCATATTTAATTTTTTGGAGAAGTTTAAATCAAAAAATCAAAAATGTAGACATACCGATCTCAAGTAGACTTGATGACAATTTCAAATCTGTTTTGAAAATTCTTATCGCTTCACTATATCAATCGGTACGATTGACAAAAAACACGTCTGAATTCTTATGTTGCGCGTGTGTTAGACAAAGACAGGAAATCACTGCCACCGATCAACTTTATACCATACCGAGACAGTGTATAGTGTATAACTACAAGTATTTCGTATGATAGTTGCACATTAATTTAATTTAATTACATTTAATTAATAATATTTTACATAAATCAACTTAATTTCAAAATCCCTAGCTTCCAGTAACGAACTACTTATATTTTTTTTTATATATAGGCTGACAGACCGTCTTTGATCAGAATCGTTGTTCGTATACGGTATACAAAATATACAATGATATGATAATATTATCATTAAATTCAAATTTAACACATCTATTACAGTGACAAACATGACATTTCCTATAATAGTATAATGTATGATGTGCCTACAGGGTACAGCAGACTGGTACTCACATGTAGTTTTATACTTAATTTTAGCCGATCACTATAGGTACATACCCATAAGTTATAACCTATGTTTACATCTGAAATACTGAAACAAAATTTACATATTGAATTAAAAACTAAGAAACTGAGGAATTTTAGCTCTTTTGCGTGTATCTAGCTATTGATAAATATTTAGTAGGTATTTGAGGTAATGGATGTGTTGTAAGTTGTAACTGATAATTTATAATATTGATACTATTTTTTTTTTATAGTATATATTTGTAGACTCATACTCAGTGTTGTAAAGTATTTGAGTAAAGGTATTCAAATACTTTTTTCCGTATTGAATACTTTTTTAATACTTTTTAACTTTAAGTATTTGAAATACTTTTTTTTACTATTGAATACTATTTTATTGAATACCTATTTTTAATTCTTAATTTATTTCTACTTATAATTATTCTTGTTAAATAAAAATACACACAGACAATTTGGTATCAGTTTTATGGTTAAAAAAAAAAGGTAAAAAAAAGTAACGTTATTTATAACAGTCTACTTTATTAATGAAAAAGTAATGTAACGTGATAAAAATAATTTTAGGTATTGCAAATGTACCTAATTTAAATAAAAATATTTAAAGTAACGAGTAATGTAAATATTCATTACTTTTTAAAAGTAATTTACCCAAGAGTTAAGACTTAAGAGACATGAGTACAATATTAATTATTATTGTGGTATATATTGTGATAGTGTGATACCAGATTATTATATGATATGAGGTAGTTGGCATTGGGCAAGACGTAGTTTGTCCCAAATAAACTATGTTCCACAAAAAAGTTATTCCAACAGACTTTGTTCCGAAAAACATTTGTTCCATTGGACTTTTGTTCCATAAAATATCTGTTTCCATCTACTTTTGTTCCGATGGACTTTTGTTCCATGAATATTTATTCCACAGAACACTTGTTCCACGTTTGGAACAAATGTTTTTTGGAACAAATATTCATGGGACAAAGTGTATTGGTATAAATGGTTTATGGAAAAAAAGTCCATGTGAACAAATGTTTTGCGGAACAAAATTCCATCGGAACAAATATTTTGTGGAACAAAAGGTAAAATTTGGACCTTAATTAATTTGGAACAAATATATCGTGGAACAAAGGTTTTGTGGAACAAAAGGTAGTGATCCGAACATATATACCATATATACCACATTACCACGGCCTTAGAAGTTAGAAGATCTTCTAAGACCGTGATATATACTGTCACTTGGGATACGCATGTCTGTGACGTAAGCATTTCTCCAACAGGTTGTGCGGTGGTGTGGTGGTGGAGTCTTCGGCGGCGGCGGACCGATTAGAAACGGAGAAATGCTACGTCACTGTACATGGCTGAGTGGAGGGTGGATGCGCGATTTGTTTCAAAACCAGTAATGTTGGTGACATACCTATTTAATTTGTCATATTATACCTATACGCCTTTTTTAATAGATTTCAGTACAGTTTTGTATAGATTGAATGTACATTTTCTATCGGATTCAATATTCATTGTTTTGTATAGGAGTGGCTAGTTAATATTATTTTGTTTATAACCATCTTGGATTTATGACATTATTGAAAATGGTTACATAGTTGAAACTCATGTCTATATTGTCAACAATTTAAAAATATAATGCTTAGTTCAGCATCTACCTCATTGAATGTTTGACGTATGACCTAAAATAATAAAATTATTGTATTATCAAAACATATATTTATCAATTTATCATTCTTCGACTTGTTTGATTTATAGCTAAATTTTCTTAAATTGTTGCTGAACCAATTCAATAATTGAAGAAACAAATAACTGTAACATGTTAATGCTTAATTTTTGTAGCTTATAATTAATTATCACAAAATAATTTCCATCCTACAAAAATGTAAATATTTAACATAGTACATAATTTATGATAAATGTTTAAATTGACTTCATGAAGATTAAGGTATTACACTGAAGAAGACACCAACATTATACAATATTATATTATCAAACAATATTGAGGGTAATGTAAAAACTTGTCTTGTTTGGTGACCACACGTGTATGTGGGGTGGGATTCGTCACTTAGAATCCGGGTGAACACCCATCCTGGAACTAGCGATGCATGCCGATGCTTGATCTCGAAACACTTTAGTGATGGAGGCTAACCACCAAACCCCAACAAGCCATCAAAATGAAGTACCAATCTAAGGTCAAGTTGTTACAAATATTTAAGATATGGAAAATGTACAACATAAAAAGTTTTGAAATTACAAAATTCAATATTAATATTATGTTTATGTTTATAATGAAAAACATTATTTTGGAAATAAATTAAAATTTCAAAACAATAAAAAGCGTGATATTTGTCATAAACAATACAAAATAAATAATTAAAAAACTATAAATCTATTATATGTTTATCATGATACAAATATACTTTATTTGTAAAAGATTGTTACTTAAATTTATTTTAAAATTAATTAGGACTAACTTTAAAACTTTAAATAAACAATATATAAATATAGTGGAAGTCTGGATAAAAAAATTAATTTAAAATTTTTCGACTTCACAATAAATCGAATAAATATACTTGTAACGATGTGCGTTGGCTAGAGCCATACTTGGAAAATCTAAATGTGTGAGAAATACCATCAGGGCAGACAGCTGTAACATAAATTCAATGTGACTAAATTAAAATAAAATAATCTACATAATATTAATATTATATTTTTATATAAAAAAACACTAAAAACACTGTCAAAAGAATAGTATAGTGATAGCAAAAAATTAATTACAAATCTGGCAAGTAGCCAGTTATATTATGTTTTGAATATGATGCAACCTAAACAATACTGGAAATGACAGCTCTGTCAGAAAATGTCTGTCTACCACCAACCACAAGACCAGTAATACACATTCACACTAAAGTAATGTAGTTTAATTAGATTTGTATGAGTAATAGAGTGAAATTTCCATTTAACAACATTTTCTTTTAAACAAAATATTTTTGAGAACCAAACCAAATTATGATCAAATTTATCTAAGATATAATTCTTTTTGTTGCCAATAAAACTTAATAATATGGAAATTTCACTATAATTACAATTCCTAAGGAATAATTTTCATGAAATAAACAAAAAGTGCTCAATAAATAGAACAAACCCTATGTCTTAAATTGTTAATATTAAATTGGCACGCCATATGAACATTTTTCAAATTTAATTTCTAAAGTCTGCATTTTACTGACATTTCTTCCCTGCCATTAGTCCTTATTACAGAGCCGTCTTTTTTGAAGTACATAGTTAATCCATTCCAAAAAAAATTACTTACTCAGATCAACAAAGCATAGACAAGCAAACAAAATATTAAATTACAATATCTAGTATTATCAGATATTTAAAAACCCAATTTTATTCTTACCAAAAATAGAATCAGGAGTCAAAAAAGTGCAAATAGAGCCCACTTCTGAAGGTAATGAAAAAGTGACCAAAGGACACTGCGATGAACAGTAGGGACTGAATGGTGATATACCAGAACTGAAATCAGATTCTATAACTCCAAATATATGAACTGTGCCTTTGTCACTTGAGCAGCATACAAATTTTGAATTTGGGCTGAAGTTTATGCTGTAAAAATGCAAACAGATTAAACACTACATTTAATTATAAATGAACATATTATGTTTTTATTTTATAAATTATATTCTAGTATATAATTTTAAAAACTTGAACTTGATTATATTTAAGCAATAAAAATACATAATATGATTCACATCAAAGTGTTAACAATAAATTAAATACCAGTATAATTTTGCGGTATCTGGCCCACGCCTTAGTTCAGCAACTTTGACTTGACGACAAGTATCCCAGATTTTGATTAAGGTTCCTGTGGCACTTGCACTAGCTATACGTGTACCAAGTTGATTAATAGCCAAACAAGAAATCTCTCCATGGTGAGCATCGAGTTTTATTGACGGGAGAACACTATAAACTGGATCAAAATTTACCCCAATATCCTAATAAAAATAGTTAATTTTGCACACAACTTTATATTATATAATATTATCTGTAATTACTAATTACCATAATATGAATGCTTCCAATTGTATCCCCAGGATATGCAATGATTTGTTTCCTGGAAGTTTCTAAAGGAGTGATTACACACAATCCCTTTGGGTTTGCACGGGTTTCCAAATCAATTAAGTGCGTAATGGCTGTAGGAAACGCAAAAACAGATATCTGGTCCATATTTACTACTATCAGCCTAAGATACAAATTTAAAATAATACCAGTGAATATTCCGTTAAATAAGTTCTTAAGGTTTATACTAACTTTTCTCTCCTCGTTAGCACTGATTTTACAACAGAATCACAAACAATTTCCATTACAAATTTTTCCAATGAAGAATCATATATCATTACAGTGTTCTGACAGTATTTTCCATTTTTCCCACCAGAAATTATGGCGATGCAATTGAATGGGTTCAAAATTTCGCATTTCCATACACCACCTAAATCTGTACGTGACAACAAATAATATAGTTTCAATCATAAATGTAGTGCCTTAAAAAACACCACATCCTTTTGCGTCATTTGACGTCGACTTACCAAACCTCGCTATCTGTGATAGGGGGAAAATTTCAAAAATTCTCACACCAGTTTCGGTACAGCAGGTAAAACAAGCTGAAATACAATAAACGTTTGGAGATCATTGTTATGTCTTATACCACAATCTACAGTGGGCAGTAAGTTAAGGGTGAAATGTTTTATTTGCACACTTACTTTGATCATGGTTGAAAGTCAAACTATTTATGCATTTTACATTCATATTTGTATAGTTTGGGGGACCACCAGCAGCCACGGACAACAATGTAATATATTCTTTACACGCACGGTCGTCCAAGCCCTATCAAATTTCAAAAACTTCGTAAAAAAAAGAAAATGTTAAAGCTCACTAGAAACAAATGAATTCGTCAATATCGATAGGTGTTCTGTATACGCATTACATCTATTCTGACTTCTGAGTAGGTACCTTAAATCGGGTGGGTAAGTGACTTCCACATGTGCTCTTATTTGCTTTCAGTACTTACGCAGTTACGCTTAGGCTTACGCTTAAAAACATAGATATTAAAGAATGGATAGGCCATCATGTCTGTAATAACTAATAACAATATAGAGGGTAGAGTACCGGAATGAAAAGAGAGGATGAATATTATTTCAATCAATCTCTCTTATTCTAGCAGAGGTCTTATCATAATATATTTATACATCAATTTATTTGTGATAAGACCTCTATGATTTCATGTTCGTTCTTCGTTACCGTATGATAATCCATTCTATATCAGTGGTTTTATAAGTTCTTTATAATCGTGGCTTAGACATATTAAGACATGAGCGCCATAGATCTGTAAACTAATATATTATTATTATTATTACTAATATAACCTGTTTATATTTTTGAGAATTTTTGGTTACAGAAAAACCTAGTTATGTGGAACATTGTTTTAAATTTTCAATAATTTGCTATAAAATTTGAACATTTTATCAATTTTTAACTAGGTACCAAAATGGTTTTTAAATTTTAAATTTAATAAATGTTACCGAAAATCGAACTTTATAAATGTTTATAAAAAAAAATTGTGCCTATATGTATTTTTAATATTTTTCAATTGCTATTGTAACCATATATCAGGAGCCTTTTATTAAATTTTCAAGATTTTTTAATTTTCTACGCAACAAATAAATTTTTATTGACATACATAGAAAAAAAAAAACTAAAAGAAATGTAAACAGAATATGTCTGTCTACATAACAGCTTAAAATGAGTCAAAATATTTTGAAAATTTTATGAAGTATATGAAATGATATAATAAACATATAATATCAATTTCAAATATCTACAGTTCTTATTCGTTTTTGAAATACAGCAAAATAAGAAATCAACTGAATATCCAATCTTGGAAAAATTTGAACTTTAAACGTTCATAAAAATTTAATTTGACTTTCTTATAGACATTTTTTTGTGATAAAGGTAGATGAACCTGTCAGGAATCTTGCATTACATTTTCAAATCTTAAATTTAAAAAGAAACATTTTTATGAATTTCTAACTCAAAATAATTTCCATATTTTCGTGATTTTTACGTATTTTGGTAAAATTTGAAATTTAAATGCTTAGGTATAAAAAAAAAATCATGACTTCAGTTTTTTAATATTTTTCAAATGTCAGTGTAACAATATATTAAAAGCCTTATATTAAATTTTCATGTTTTTCTACCCATCAAATAAGCTTTTATTGAGATTCATAGAAAAAAAACCTAAAAAAATTGGAAACTGTATATGTCCGTAAATAGTTCAAAACGAATCAAAATATTTTGAAAATTGTATCATGTATATAAAATGCTAATATAAACATTCAGTCAAAATGTCATGTATCTACGATCATTTCTTTTAGAGTTATACCAAAAACCAAAATCGATTTTGTCGAAAATTCCCGTTTTTTCCTTAATTTTTCATCTGTTTATCACGGCACTTTAAAAAACTACTGCAGGGAAATTTTAACTTTTGACCCCCCAAAGTAACAACTAGATTCACTTTCCAATCAGAAAAGATACTGTTGAAGAAAATTTAAGTATTTTTACTGTTCTAAAAGATGATGTTAGACACAAAAAAAAAAAGTTAAAATTAAATAAAAAAAAAAAAATCCACATCATTGTAAAATCAATACATTCATCGCTCCGCTCAGAATCTAAAATACATATGTAAGTTTTTTTTAAAGCATTTAAAGTTCAAATGCCCGGGCATTGTATACATTGTCCGAATTTTCCACTTTGCCCGTAACATATATATTCATAAAAATTACAAATATATGCAAATTATACTGTAGTTAAGAATTTAGAAAATGTTAAATTTCTTTAACTATTTAAAATTTAAAACAAATTTTTTTATAAATAGTTGAAAACATCTATAAATCTAAAATATCTAAGAAAAATATATATAGGTAGGTCGTAGGTACCCAATTTTTTTTCATAGATATTTTAAGTTGTAATTTAAAAATATTATTTTGAATATAATTATTATATTATTATTATGTTATTATTATATTTTATACAGTTTATAGCCAACTAATTTAGTTAATAGGTCTACGTTTATACTTTATAGCAATATTTAACAATATTATGTAAATACCTTCAATGACCATAGGCACAACTAGACCTCTAAACAATGGGTTTCTATAATTGTAAATGCCTCGCAGAACACAGTTGTGACACAGGATAGAATAGCCAATAGGTAATATGAATTTATGAATAATGTGGTACCTAGTACATAACAAAAGTTAAAAAATTTGAATATTCAAATAGGGACGACATTTGAATGATTGATAATCTAAAAGTGATAACTGTTAACCACATTGGACCATCACACTACCGCTTTGGTTACTCTGATGATATTATCGATGATAAAACAATATGGTATCACGTGGTATCACAGAATAACTCTAATGAATATATTCTGTGATTGCAATAAGTCAACAGTTACACTCGTGTTGTGCGTCTCGATAGCGCTTCAAATTTTAATTCTCGAGTATTCAAGTATTGTCGGCTGTCGCTTACCCTCGTGGCTATCGGCTAATGGTGTCTATTTTCTACGAAATTTTTCGATCATGAAAGTCAAGGTATTGAGCCGGAATCCGGATGATTATTTGAGGGAGACGAAGCGGGATATCCAGAAAAGTGAGTTGAACATTTGTTTTGATGTTGGGCCTACATATGTATTTTTATTTAAAGTTTTCCACATTATGAGGATTGTAATAAACAAAAATTCGATTTGTACATTTAAGCAAATAGTTCTTTAAATTTAACATTAGGTGGGTATGTAGAATCATCTACGTTTTAAATAATTTCTATTTTATTCTAAGTAGATACCTAGTTGGTTACTGTGTTTACAAATTTAAATATGTTCAGACCTATACGTTATTGATATAATATGTTTCAATTTATTATAATGACATTGTTATATAGCTCTTTATGGAAAATTATTCTACATAATAAATCATAAATATCTACGTGTACATAATTTATTATTATACCACCTAAATTGCAATCGTAGATAGCTATGTTGTTATAAAACATTTTTTGGGTGAATATTTTTCAATTACTTATTTTGTTTATTTACCTATCTAAATGAAAGATTTCGTGCTGAATAGAAAATTTCATTACATATTTAATTCTTTATTTTTTACGATACTTTTTATTAAAACTTCAATAAACATTTTATATTAATTTATTACCAAAATACAGAATGAGCAACCATGTTTTATCTGTCTACTTGTTATAGTTGTATGAAAATATGTTCCAATTCGTTTTATATAAATTTATTCATGTATCATAGTGAATAACCAACTTCATACATCTCTAATGCTTCCTCTACACTTGTCGTTTGTGCTCAAATTACCTTAGCAAGAGAGTGTAGTCAATTTACTTACTTATCACACATAACTCTTTTCGCTGGACACTTCACTGCTAGTCTTTTGGTAGCAAGAGTGTATTGTCAGAGGTGGCATAATAATTAATCAACTATATCTATATCTATTGTAATTATTATTTTTACTTTGTTTAGGTAGATTAGATTATTACTAATATTTATAGTTTGATTAATTATTTTAGTTAATTAATTAGCTAATTGTATTTAAACAAAATATTTTTAATGGGTTAAATTAATTTTGTATTCACATAGGTACCTAATGTAGAATCTTAATTAGAAAATAAATAATTCTCCAATTTTAATTATTTGAAAATTCATCATTATTTTTTTAACCTTAGACAATTTTGATTATGAATAAATAAATATCAATAAATGATTGTCCATTTATATTCCCTACTATTAATTGATTTTATAACTAACATTTTAAATTATTTTTATTTTTAAGTTCCTCGGAATTATGACCCAAATCTTCACCCTTTTCAATCATCACGTGAATATGTTCGTGCTCTTAATGCAGTGAAATTGGAACGAGTTTTTGCCAAGCCATTTATTGGTAATTTGGATGGGCACCGTGATGGTATCTTCTGCATGGCTAAACATCCTAAATCTTTATCAACATTAGCCAGTGGTTCTTATGATGGTGAAGTACGACTTTGGAATTTAACAAAAAAGAAATGTATTAGTAGTATAAATGGCCATGACCGGTTTGTTCGTGGATTATCTTTCAACCATGATGGCACAAGATTGTTTAGTGTTGGAGATGATTCCACCATTAAAGTTTGGAATACTGAAGAATTGGACACACCATCTCATACATTCATATCTCAAGTGTGTACAATTAATGTAGTATAAATTCCATTTATGACAATATTGTTTAAACTATGTTTATTTTAGTCTGTTTTATATGGTATCAGTTGTCAATGGTTAAACGATAATGTATTTGCCACTTGCGGTGATGTAGTACAACTATGGGACATTACTCGAAGTCAACCAACATCAACTCTAAAATGGGGTGTTGATAGTTTACATCATATAGCTTTTAATCAAATTGATACTAATGTTTTAGGTAGTATATTTTTATTTTATATTTTTGTTTAATAAATTAATTGTATAATTGTAAAATAAACATTCATAGCATCATGTGCAAGTGACCGAAGTATAATTCTTTATGACACTAGAGAAGTTAAACCAATGCGAAAAATAATAATGAAACTCAAAACTAATCAGTTAGCCTGGAATCCAATGGAAGCATATGTGTTTACTGCTGCCAATGAAGATTATAAGTAATTTATAATTTGATATTACAGTTTATTCCACGAGTGAATAATCATTTTTTGTGTATCACAAATGATGTGATTGGCGCGTCAAGAATCACATAATCACATTAACACCAGGAAGTTGGTCTGAGATGATATACACTGACAAAAATCGGTGGTTTGATTATTCTCTCGTGAAATAGTTTATGGCTACACATTTTTACTTACCTAATTGTTATTGATTAATTATTTTAAACATTTAGTTGTTATTCTTATGATACACGAAAATTAGAATCTCCAATAAATGTGCATAAGGATCACGTGGCTGCTGTTACTTGTATAGATTATGCACCAACTGGTTTAGAATTTGTCACTGGAAGCTATGATAAAACCATCAGAATTTTTGAAAGCCATCAGGTATTTATCTTTTTGATAGTCATTATTCATTTAAAAATAAAAATGTTATATTTGACAAAAAATTTAGGGACATTCGAGAGAAATCTATCATACTAAACGTATGCAACATTTGACTAGTGTAATTTGGTCATTAGACAATAAGTTTGTTTTAAGTGCATCTGACGAAATGAATATAAGAATTTGGAAAGCAAATGCTTCAGAAAAATTAGGAACAGTAAGTCTAATTATATTGATTATGATTTAAAATAGTTATTATGTACAAATAAACATTTTCTTATGAGAAAACCAAAAGTTATAAGTAGTTGCCAAATCTATTTGGCCAATCTAGCTTGAAGCATTTCATAAAAATATTGTTATGTAAATCTTTTTGTAATAAATTAAATATGAAACCCTTATTTACTTAAATTTTGTTTTAGTTAAGACCACGTGAAAGAACAGCTTTAGAATATAACGCCACATTGAAAGAGAAGTTTGCTGCTCATCCACAAGTAAAAAGGATTGCTAGACATAGACAAGTGCCTAAACATATCTATCATGAACGTAATCAACAATTGGAATCTAAGAAAAAACTTAAAAGAAAGTGAGTTGTCTTTATTATAAATAAATAATATAAAATAAATAAACTTATGTGTGTTGGTATATACATTTTAATTCTTTATGTGTATATTTTCAGGGAAGAAAATGTCCGCAAACATTCAAAGAAAAATAGTATCCCATACGTCTCTGAAAAAAAGAAAAATGTTGTTTCGGAAGTTGTTTAAACTATTATTATTCTTGTTTTTTTTTAAGGTTTTTATTAAATGTACATATCATTTTTAATAAATTACATCTTCAATAACAAAACGGTATCAACAATTTTCATAATATTACCTAAACTCTTAATTATTCAAAGAATACTGTGATGCAACCATGGATATTCAAATTCCGCCATTAATCCTAAAAATGATACTATTATATTATTAAAAAATTATATTTTATATTAAACAGTATTGAAAGACAATGTAAATAAGTACACAATGTATTTTTATTTAAACATTAATTTAAAATATTTAACATTTACATTTATTTTTTCACAAATAAACATTTGTAGGACTGTACACAAATACTGTTTTTAGTACTGTAGAGTGTAGATAGTTGCCCAGAAAACAACAGATAATCCGTAAAGTGTATAATCTTGTTTTTTTCTTTTATTCCAATATGAAGCTGGACCAGCATAGGCGTGCGCACAGGGTATGCCGCTGCATAGTCTGCGGCTTAATGAGGGGCCCATGTTAATTATACGAAAGCATTTTTGATATCTTCTATAGTATTAAAAAAAAAAAAATGTTCAGTGATATTTCAATGTTGAAGGAAACATTTAATTTTGATACTACATTTGAGTCTAAAACTCTGAAATTAAGCTCATTAAAATTATGTCTGTATTAGACATCTTCTATTAGATGGTCATCAACTAAAACAATTGTAGCATGGCTGAATTGGTTATTAAAAAACGACAGGAAAACAACATTTTCAAATTTCAATAAAGTTTTGACACAATTTGCAATAATACCTGTGATAAGCTGCTCGTGTGAGAGGGCCTTTTCCAAATTGTCTATTGTGAAGTCCAAACTTAGAAACACTATGTTACAAGAACGTCTTGATTCACTGATGTTAATATTTATCGAGCAAAATATGGCATCAGAAATCAATATTGAAGAAGTAATAGATAAATTCAAAGCATGTGTGCCGATAAAAAGAAGACTTGAACTTTAGATTTTAAGTACTCTCCATAAAATAACAACATTATAAATATGTTAAAATTATTCAAAAGCATTCAATATAGTATATACTTAATCTTAAAGAAATAATAAATTTTCTTTTAATAAATATAATTCAAATTTCAAACTACTTATTTCTAAAGTGCGTTATTTAAATATTCTACTGTAAAACTATGTGTGATTTTAGATTCTGAAGGAAGCAAAGAAGCTAAGTAGTATATTTGCAAAAACTTAGATTGTAAATTGAATCCTATATGTGTTAAAAGAAAATGTTTAACGGTTTAGAATTGTTTTATAGAATACATTAAGGAGAGATTAGAAAATGTACTTGTCAGGGGCCCTATTCTTCCAATTGCATAACCTGCGAATAAAGTCTGCGCACGCCTATGTGGACCAGCTATACATTTGTTTCATACTAAGCCACTAAGGTGTAAGTTTATAATATAATTTTTTTTGTTTCTTTTTAGTTTTATTATTTACATTAAATATTAAATTTGTTACTAATATTTTGATTTATAAAATGTGTTGTATCTTGGTATTTGGAATATCTGAAAATTGGCAATACTTTATATAACATTTGATGTGAAAATAGATTAAATTAATTTTATCTATACGATTTGGATAAGAAAATAAACCATGGCATAGAGTTATAGAAAGCACACATTTTAAAAGTAATTTTGTATTAACTATTCCATTGTGGCTTTTTTGTTTTGATATAGATACGTTATTAGTTTAGACGGTTTTTTTTTCTAAAAAAAAGCTGAAAATTAAAATGTCTTAGTCTGCATGGCTATGTGGTATAGTAAAGAAATGTAGAGAATATATTTTTAATTGAAATAATTCAGTTTACCTCGGGGGGGGGGGGGGATATGAAATTATTAATATGTTAGAATCTTCCAGCAATAAATCAAAAAAATTAGGAAAGCTCATTCTGCGAGCGTTCTAAATTTCCGAATTCTAAACGTATTTTGATTCCATATTATACAATAAATGTACAGTAACTACGTACGATAAATTAATAAAAACAACAATCGTAACTAAACATAATATGTCTACACTCTACATAATATTATGTACTGTTAAGAGGACGTTGCACCCGCATGTGTTGTCTCCATCTATTCTGACACACGTACGACATACCAAATTTCCGTTCCCTAGTTTCAATAGGGTGTCAGTTTTGATATTAGAGTGAATTGACCTACTATCAAACTTTAAAGTAATAACATTATGTGTGTTTTCTCGTTTGTCTTTTACGATATTTCAATTTTTAAGTGAGATATGGGTATGTAAAGTATTAATATTTTAAAATGCTCATAACTCACATAAAAATTAAAATATCGTAAAAAAATCTACGAGAGAACACAAAATGTTATTACCTAAAAGTTTGATAATAGGTCAATTCACTCTAATATAAAAACTGACAATACCCTATTGAAACTAGCGAACGAAAATTTGCTATGTTGTATGTCTGTAAGACGGAAACAACACATGCGGGTTTGACGTCCTCTTAAAGTGGTAACTAACCGACGGACATACTACACAATGGGGATATAAGGGGCTCGTAACTTCTAAACATATGTTTATGGAAACATGTTTATTTCAATAATAATTTATATACGTATAGTACTATAGAGCCAACCTATGTTTGTCAATTTTTATTTTTTTACAATAAAGTATTTTCTATTTTAACTGTAGCGTTTTAAAAACAAGTAATTTATAGAATACAATATTGTTGATTATAATTTTTTTGAATAATTATGATAACAATTACAAATAATTTTGAAGTAATAAATAAGATACATTTATTGCAATATGTATTAAAAGGCAGTTGCTTTTTTAAAAATGTGTATACCTCGTTGTGGCCCATTAAAACTTACTTGGCCGGGGGCCCATGGCCATCACAATCATTAGCCAGCCCGACACTGCAGGGTATAGGTTTCTTCGTTTCGATTAGTGTTTTATTATTTTATGACTATATTATACAGCCAGACTTGGTTAACTTGAGGTGTTAGGGACGGGCCGAAAAAATTGAGTTGTTCAAGAATTATAGTTATCCAAGGACACTGGACAATACAATAATAAGAAATTCTAGGGACCAGAAAAAAGTTCGAGGTATCAGTGATTTCGAGTTAATCAAGTTTGACTGTATTATAACCTTTAAGCTTACAGTTACGGTTACCGGATGACTGTGGTCAATCAAAAAAATGTGTACCTAATCGGTTTCAATTTCTGTCCTGCAGGTTGCAACGGTGAATCTCGGCGCGTCAGAAAAGAGGTGAAGGTAGTTATTAATTTTTTTTTTCATTTAAATTTACTAAAGGGCTCTACGGCCTCTACGCCTCTGTAGTCTCCACTCTCCGAGTCTCATTACCATCTTATTTAAATTTTTTCAAGCTGATTCAAAAAAGGTCTGATATATTTTAAAAATGTAGATACTTATAGATTTAGTTGATAATTTTTTATTTTAATTTTGTTTATATTAATACCTAAAGGTAGTTTAATTGTATCCACTTCAAAACATAAATAATATTTTTAACAAAATGTTGTGGAATTTTTTTGAAACGCAGAGCTGGTACTTAATTAGTATAAAAACAAAAGCATAAAGTATGAAATAGAAATACAATAACAATTCATAATAATTACAACAATATATAGTATGTACAAGAAGGTATTAGGTAGATAAAAATAAGAAAAAAAATATAAATTATATAGTACCAAAGAAAACAGTAGAAAACATATACTCGATCTTGTACTTAATGCACTCAAGAATTATCAATCCAACATAATATTTAGGCGTACACTTGCCAACTTGCGTACACAATATCAATAACGTGATTGAGAGACAAGCATAGACATGATGATCGACTGTTCTATTTTCTAAGTATATACAGAGCGATTCTCCAAGTGTGCTCACCCCTACTTTACCGTTTAATAATGAATTTATTTAAATTCTGATTTTGGAAAAAGGATTTTAATTTTAAAAACAGAATTTTATGTCTCTACATGACATAATTAATACAAAAATTCTCAAGAATTTGAAAATATCGTGTTAACTGTTAAGTATATTTAAAAAATCCAAGAATCCGGTTTTAAACTTTTAAGTAACTTCATTATTGAAGAAAAAGAGGGAGTGAGCATACCAGGTGAATAATTCAAATCATTCAAATAATTACTCTGTATATATGCTTGTTAAAATGTTGTGTTCCGATTGTATGATGAGTGTTTAAGTCCTCAACTAGGTAGGTACCATAATAAATACTAAATACATAGGTATAGCCATATGTAATATGCACCTATAATATTTAAGTATTTAAGTGTTTATACACGAATTTTGCAGACTTATGAAATACATTCTCTTGGGTAGGTATAGGTTTATCATTGCTTATATATTATAATATTAATCCCTTTGCAAGCATTCACAACCATAATAACAATTTAATATGCCTATGCATAGCTGAATGTTCGTTTTGTACTTTATACGCGCTTAACCAACCAATAACCAGAACCTATTTTTGTCATTTTTCAAATTATTTACTTTTTAGTATAGCGTCAAGATTACGACACATGTGGGGGCATCGACCTCTCTAATATAAATGTCAAAAGATTGTAGTATACCTAACAATGAATAATCATAAAAACACTGTCACAAGATATAAATACTTTCATTATTCATTATACAGTTATTGTTTTAAATATTTTAGTATAGTTAGTATATAGACGTATAGTACCTACCAGCTACAATAGGCTATTAAAGTTTTTTCATGGTAGTATTGGTAGTTACCCTGAACTACCTACCCAATATGAATTCAGAATTACGTAGGTAGGTACTATAGTTAGGTTTACAGTGTGGCCGTATCAAATAGGCCTTGACCTAATCTTTCTATGTTATTATAACCTAATCTAATTAAATATATATCTTTATAATTTGATTTGGTATTCTAAATAAAAATATTTTGATATTCAGACATTATTATTAATTATTATAAGCATTTGAAGTTTATTTATTAATGCACCGTCGGGCGTCAATATACATGTATATAAATATAAAGACAGATGGTAATTGAAATGCTAATTACTATTTAACTACCCTTTTTGAAGGGCAAACCATGTATATATATACATAGTTCATACAATTGCACGAAAAAACTAAAAAGTATAAAATAATTCGTAGAATCTATGTATAGGTACCTAATTAGGTAAGTAATATTTTTTTTTGGTTATTTTACTTATTTTATTCCGCAACAATAGCAGTTTCGTGCTTTCGTCATTGATAAATACGGAGTTAATTACTAACGGATTTCATATACTAGGTATATGAAATTAAACTAAACTTTAATCACTTTCGAATATCGGCTTTTACAAATAGGCAAAAAAAAAAAAAACTTTTTAGTTGTAACTTGCTTACTTTCTACTGAACACACGAGCATATTGTACATAATTTTCTATAATTGAAAAGGGAAATTAATATGAATGGCTATTATTCATTAAAATCCAGCGTATACCTACACTATATACAGCTTCCTGATCAGTTCCTTGATTAACTTACACTATAGCTGTGAGTCTGTGACCTCTCCTTGTAGCTTATTTATTGACACTTAATAATATTGGAACCGAAAATTTCTCTACCAACAAAATCTATTGGTTGGTAGTTCAGGTTACACCAAAAAAATCGAAGAAGTGTTCCGGTTTAAATACCGTTATTTTTAATTTCAGTTCCAAGCCCTGGGTGACCAAGCCATTACGTAGGTAAATGTAGTAAATATATAATATAATAAATACTTAAATTTGAATTTAATATGATACACCATAAAACCATAGAACGATTCTCAGCGGAGACGGCACTCTATATTTCTATAAGATATACATGTATATGTTATAGGTTATATTGCAGTATTTATATTGCTAACTATATATTTGTAATTTGTAACTATTTTTTGTTAATATAATACAGGATAGGTTGAATTCATTTTTGCGAAAAAACAAATCGTTTACTGTTATTAAATAGTAATTATTATTATAGTAGTATTTCATATAACTTATAAGTCAATATGGATGTACCATGTACCTATAGCAGTATATACTGTCTATATCTAACAGTATAGAATGGTGTGATAGGTTTGTGGTATAAATATCATAAAATTAGTTAAAATATTTTGAAAACGTCATTGTGTATAGAAAATTATGATTTAAGTAAAAGTGGAATGTTCCAAGTTCTAACTATTAATATTTTTAAATATATCACAAAATAACAAAATTTGGTTGAGGATAAATCATTATTAGATATTTGAATATCAAATGTTGTCTATATGACTTTCATCGCACATAAAAAGCATAATACTTACCTACATGACTTCTCCACTAAACTTTTTTTTTAATTCCAGTTAAAAACACTTATAATGTAGGTAACTCGTATTAAATTTCTTTCCATGCTTCAACTGTTAAAATTTAAATAAAAATATGAATTTTTAACTATAAAATAATTTATAAATATTCGTAATTTTCATGAATTTTGCAAAAATTTGAACTTTAAACTCTTATCAAAATACTGTTACTTTGTAGGTATTTTGGATACTTTTTGATAAGGTTATAGACAATTTATGGCGACAGGTGAGGCACCTTGAGTTAAATTTTTTTACTCTAAAAGAAAATTGTTATCATACTATTAGGAAAAAAATAGAAAGTTTAAAATCTCTAAAAATAGCATAAAAACTAAAAAGTGTCAAAATAAAATGACAATTATAAGTATATCATGTCCATAAAATGGTAGACTGCTTTAGAGTCCAATATAAATATTGGATAGAAAAATTCAAACCTTTTAGTCTACAGTTATTCATTTTTCGATTACAACTAGAAATAAAACCGATGTTCGTATTTCCCAGTTATTTTGAAAATTACTGGGAATTTTTACTTTTAATACAGTAAAGTACCAATAACTATATTACATTTTAGTATTTTACAGTCGAAGTCTCGAAATTCTAAAGAAAACACACACCATTGTAAATATAATACTTGTCTTCCTAGTTTCTATTCCTATAGATAAAATAGAAATTCATGGCGCCACTGATTGTGCATAATATATACGAAATACGATATACATAAATTATAACTACATGATGTATGTATATTTAGTATTTTAATAGTTCTACAAATAATTACAAACGAGATATAATATAATAATATGGTCTATATTATTATTGAGAGTTAGAAGAATACCTACAGCGAAATCATTGGAATTCGAAAGTTCAAATGTGTGGCAATACATACGCGGAATTACAATATAACATTATCTACTGATATTCTTATTTAAAATTCAACTTACAATGTTACCTTTATTTATCATCGTAGATAAATAATAAGTATATTATGTACCTACCTACTTTATATTTCGTCTATATCTATAATACGATGTTAAATTATTTTGTTCTATACACTAGTGTTTAGCTCATTAAAAGCCGAGCCTGGAAAAATCTTATCGTCAATGTTTTATCGTCTTAAGCTCTTATTAGATACACGACTACACGAGTTAAACACGACGCATGACTGCATGTCTGTAGGTATGTATTATAAGTGCTACAGTGCGCGCCTTAAACCGGTTGCCCACGAGAGGATTTTATTATACACTACGGCAAGTGAATATAGTTTCACTGTTTAAGTCCTACAGCCAAGGTACGGCCATTTATGACTATTCAAATTATTTACGTATTTTGAATAGTTTAGGTGAGAATTGAATAATTTTAGGTAATTAGATACTAAATCCTCTGCACAGGTTGTTATTATTTTTAAATTTATGTTTTGAGTTTGGTCCATCCCATGCTCTTACATAGTTACATCTATTACAACTCACAAGTGGCTAAAATGAACAGATATATCTTGTGTCATTTATAGAAATATTGTAATAAATAACAAAAGTGTGTAGACTATTATCTCATAAAAAAATATTTCAAATATAGGTATGGTCAATTTAGGTGGGATCAAGGTTAATTGACTTCCTTAAACGTAAAACATTAATAACATGGTAGGTATATGCCAGATGATGGGTGATTGATATTATTTTATTCAAGGGCAATAAATACAAAAACTAAATATTATATTATTGTTCATTTATTCAAAATATCTTAACAAATATTGAAACAATCAATTTCACTTCTTGTTTGATTACCTAAAATATTTTACTTTAGTAAAAAGTATGTTAGTAGGTACATATTTTAAAAAATCATTAATTTATATACAATGCTTAAGTGAATTACAAAAAAATAAAAAATAAATATAATATACAATATAAAAATTATCTTTGCTTACATCTATTTATTTATATATTAATATTAATTAAATTATTAAGTTAAAGCTCAATTGTTCTTCCTTTTGTCATAATTGCTCGTAAAGTTTCGACTTTGCTTTTAACTAAATTTACTTGAAGTTGTAATGTATCAATGAATGCATTTTGTTCATTTTTATGTTCGGTCACCAACAATATTATTTCATTATATTTGCGGCATGTTTCTTCTAAATTGGCCATTATGGACATCATTTTACACTAAATGTTAAATAAAAAATAATATCATATATTAAGGTTAATTTGACCTAATTTTTAATTAAAAATGTTATCAAATTGATTTTAGTTAAAAGAGTTATTTTTTTAATTTATCAGAAGTAATGCAACTGGCACAAATAGATATTTATCAGCTGGAGTGTAAGAATGTTTTATGCTGCCCACTCAAAATATAATTTTTAAATAATCAGTTTGATAGGTAATAAAAAGTAAAAATACACTTTAATACAGTTGAACACTTGGACTATTGCTTATGTCAGTAGATTAATTCATAATAACATACTATTTAAATCAAATTAATTGGCCTGGTATTACTTAATATCCTTAATTGGTGGTACTTGGCACTCTGACTTCTGACAGTCCCTGCCAATTGTGTCACTGTTAATAAGTACAGTAATCATAGATAGTATATATTATCTATGACAGTAATGCACTAGAATTTATTTATTTATTTTTTTTGTTAGTGGAGGGGTAAACTTCTAGTTAGTTTTCAATTTACATTACGCTTATAGACAATTAAAACTGTATTCAAGCACGGATCCAGAGCAAAGATCTGAATTGGGGGAGCAACAATTTTTTTACAACACAAATTCAATTATAATCAAATATACTTAAACATTAATTTAAAAATGTTGACATAATAGTAAAGGTAATCAATGTAATAAAGAAATTATTGATTTATTTAATATTCAAAGTGTCAATGTGAAAAGAAGTTTAGATTTTGTTTATTTCTTATTATATACATAACTAGCTGAATAACCCGGCGATGCCCGGGAAAAAAATTGTGATTAATTAACTCCTTTTAGGTGTAATTTAATGTGGAAGCAAAATCATATTATGTTTCAATTTTTAGTCATCCCGCATGGCGTTGCCCGTGAGACATGCTTATGGTTATGCAAACAATATATTATCAGGTAGGCAATCTACTTGCAGTAGATTGCGGACACAGCGAGGAGGGTGATCAAATACAATCTACATTAGTATAGATTTGTAGTTGAAAAATATATTTATACGGTATTACGGTGTACCTAAAATAGTATTGAAGTCATAATTGATTATCCCGGATTTTTATAGTATTTCTATATTAATATATTTTGAGGGTTATTTTATTTTTTTATTTTTTCGGATAAATCAGCGTTCTTGTACCTAACGGCTAACTTTGTGAAATAATTCAACGTATATAGCTGATGAGCAACCGCAAGTTATAATAATAATAATGCTAATTTCTGCTATCACTATTATAACCTGCAACCAAAGGCAACCATTAATAAACAAAAAAAGTTTCAATTTCCACCTCGAATCTTAAGATCCATGATTGACCACTTCTTTGAAATGCGAATATCAGAAAATCTTTTCTTATTGCACATCTAGATAATTAGAAGAACCACTATTCCAAACATCAAGTTTGTATGTTTTGTAGGTACTTAAACCAATGTAGTATATTTAAATTAGATAAAGCTTGATAGATGGCGCCACTATTGTATTCTTACAACCCCTTATTTCCTCCTTTAGGGGTGAATTCCCAAAAATCCTTTCTTAGCGGACGCTTACGTCATAATAGCTATCTGTATGCCAAATTTCAGCCAGATCCGTCCAGTGGTTCTGGCTAGGCGATGATGAATCACCCAGGACAAGTATTTTTATATATACAACAGAAAGAAATATTATGTCTAGAAGGGGGCTGGGCCTGGGCCCCTAGTCCCTCCTGGATCCGTCCCTGACTGTATTCATATTTAAATTAATACTCTATGAATAAATGTTAACCTAAACGTTCATCAACCTCCTGATTAATTAAAAATGTTCAACTTAAATTCACTATTTTATTTAAATAAGTGTTATTAAACAATCTTATTTTAATGTTTGACAACTTCAATAAGTGTTTTGATTAGGGTTTGTATGACTTACTATGTAATATTATCATAAAATTAAAATAGTATTGAGGGAATACTAATTTAACATACTAATCACAAGCAAGGTTTAACGAAAACAAATGAATCATCTCAATTTGAATTACAAAACAATATAAGTGCAAAATTAAGTCATATGTAGTAGTTAACAATATTGTACTCACCGAGTGGGATGATTCGTTTTCTGAAAAAAGAACCCGTTCAAATTTTTTTATTTTCCAACTTAAAGTGTCTATTCTTTTTTCGATATTAGTCACCTGCAAACAAGCAGTGTCAAACAAAAATAATAATCAATAGAATGCGTTGAAGGATGCACGTTATTGACACATTAGGTACTTACGACTTGTTCCAGGTGATGTATGGCATCGTCCATAGCGTTCAGTGAGGTAGTTACATTAAATATTAAAAATAATTTTCTTCAGTCACTCGTCGTCGTTTTTGTAATTGTTGAACGTTGTAGTTAGTTCCTAAGTTCAAGACTCTAGTTACTTTTTTATCTATGACCGGACTATACAGTGAACCATTCAAGTTACAACAGGTTCCGTAGTCCCGGAAGTTCCGTTTCGCCGTGTTTCTGTGATAAGACGGTACCCCGTTCCCGCCAAAAATCAAAAACGTCCGACCATTCCGTATCATCACGGTATCTCGTCCACGACATTGACGACCGCGGTTACGAGCCCACGATTACGCGAAATTATAATTTATTATTATATACAACATCACCGGCTGGCAGACGACACGCACGCGCGCGATTTTCGTATCCGATTCCCCACGAAATAATCAACTCGATCCCCTCCCGTTTCTGCCGTATTAATTATATTATTTTTTTTTGCAATATTGCCAGACCGAATACCGCGGTCCGATCACCGCCGTATACAGCCTAACAATATTGCCGACCTGTCGTCTTCGTTTTCGAGGCACCGTCCGGTAAACTGTTGTAATAAACGATAATAAAAATATATCCACCGGCAGATCGATTCGCCCGTCGTCGTTAGTTGTACGCCAGCAGCTGCCAAGTATGCGCCTTCCGTCTCCTCCCGTTCCTCTCTGATCTCCCGTTATTCTTGATTGTATTTTTTTTATTATTTCATTTTAGGTGTGCCGCCCCTGGTAGTCTGGTTCATTTTCCATTTTTTTTTCTCGTTCGTTTTATTGCCGTCCCCTTTGCACGACCGACCACCCTTGGCACCATGTACAACCTCAGCCGACTGGGACGTAACGTTTCGGAGAGCGTCCTGAGGACGGCGTCCATGTCGTCTGCTCGTGGACTTCATGAGATGCCAGATCACCTCAAGGATGTGCCTACGGCCGAGAACCCTCGGTTCTTCGACATGGTGGAATATTTCTTCCACCGTGCGTGTCAGGTGGCGGAGGATAAGCTGGTCGAGGACATCAAAGCCAAGATGTCCGTGGAAGACAAGAGGAAAAAAGTCAAGGGAATATTGTTGGGCATGCAGCCGTGCGATCACATATTGGAGACATCTTTCCCAGTTCGCAGGGACAGCGGTGACTACGAGATGATTACAGGTTACCGTGCACAACATAGTACACATAGAACACCATGTAAAGGAGGTTAGTATAGTGGATTTAAACATACAATTATTTTTATTTTATGTGATATATCCATCTAATATTTTAGAAAATAAAAAAATAGATTAGGTGTTAAATAATGTATTTTTAGAAGTAGCTGATGTAATATTATCTTATTTTAAATATAAAAATAGTAAAAAAAATTACTGTTTAATTTTTCAAAAATTAATAAGTAGCCTCATAGTACCTAGTTAATTATTTTTTTATTTGAATTCTTAAAAAAAAAATGTTTTTCAAAACACTTGAATTGATTAGTAAGTCCTTGTTAAAATAAGTTTGAATATAAATTAAACTACCTATTGTTAGGTACATAAAAAAAATAATCATTCAAACATTGCATATTATGCTTAAATGGTACCTACTTATTATTTTGATTATTACCCAAGAATATACAATAGACATTAAGAACTATTATACATAAACATAAAATGTCTGAAATTGGTTTTTAAACAAATAGTTGGTGTTATTATTGTGAGTATATTATTTTTAAATACTACCTAATACACTATTTAAATTTTAAAATTAAAACCACTTAACAAATGCTAAAAATTAAATATGCAAGTTGCAAGGTCTTTAAGTGTCCATAATAATGTAGTTGTAGTATTTTTTTTTTGAGTGGATAATTATAAAGTTGAGGATGAGTCATCAAAAACATTGACAATAGTTGATAGATTCTACCTTATACCTAGTAATTTATGTTAATTAATAATAAATGGAACCTATCTAAATAACTAATCTTTTTTTCGAGTTTTTCTAATCTTTGATCAATAATATGATTCCAGTTTTGATGTGAATATTTTACAAGAGGTGTTATAAATATTAAAAAATACTAGATACCTATCTACTTAAATTAAAAATAATATTACAGAAGTTATACATTTTCATATTAGGAGATTATAATATTAAATGATTTTTTTCCGCTTTAATTATGTTTACATAATTATACAAAACTAAATATCTACACAAATAATATGGTGTATTATTCAAATTAAAAACAGTACAAAGTATGTACATTAATTAGTAATATTTTAGATTAGATAGGTACTTATAATAATCTATTTGTTCCATTTTGAACAGTTTAAAGTTAATAATTTGATATTATGTACCTATTTTGATTTATAAGCCACTTATACGTTGAGTCATATTTAAGAACAAGGTATCTTTAATTTTTTTACTGTGGTAATTTTTAGTAAAGTAAAATTTAACAATTTAAAAATAGAAATACAATAAAAAAACATTTAAAATTGTAATTGATATCTTCTTTAAAAAATAGTTTTGTTTAAGATTGGTATCTTATTGATTATCTTATTTTTTGTACCTTATGCTAATAAAGCCTGAATAAATAACAATTATTAAATATATACAATATAGGGTAACATTTAGTTTATTGATATCATTAATTTAGAAGAAATATTATGTTCTAGAAAATAAAAAACTGGTATCTACCTTAAGAAAAATAATAAAAAAAACTTCTTCAAAATATTATGTGTAGGTACTAACTGCTAATTTCTTAAATTTATTACAGGTATTCGTTTTTCATTGGATGTTTCTCGGGATGAAGTGAAAGCTTTAGCTGCTTTGATGACTTTCAAGTGTGCCTGTGTAGATGTACCATTTGGAGGTGCAAAAGCAGGCATAAAAATAAATCCAAAATTGTATTCAGAAAATGAATTAGAGCAAATTACCAGACGGTTCACATTGGAATTGGCTAAAAAAGGATTTATTGGTTAGTATGTAAATATTTTTTTATTTTGAATAATCTTTATTTTAAGTGATAAAACAAACAGTTTTATTCATCATGACCTTAAATAGAAATTATGTCAAACCACAGCGTGAGAAATATTGTCGGAAACGCCATGGCATAAATAATAGGGTTAAGCTCAATTGATGATGATAATAGGGTCATTGAAAAATGTAGGGTTTTAATAGGAAACAAATTAGTTATAAACTAAGCGTTCAAACATGTCATTTATTTTATTTATTTATATAATTTGGTTTTAATTTCATAAATTATTTTCATTTTTAGGACCCGGTGTAGATGTGCCTGCACCAGATATGGGAACTGGTGAACGTGAAATGTCATGGATAGCTGATACATATGCTAAAACTATCGGTTATTATATTTATAATTATATAACAATAAATGTTCTTGTTTTATTATTATTTTTAATCATATAAAATGTATATATTATCAATTCACGTTCAAAGTTTATAATGAGTTCAACTTTTTCTATTACATTTCTTGTATTGAAAAGTATGATAACCTTAACAAAAAAAAAAATGAAAATAATGTCGAACCATCTATTAATTATTATTATTAATGTAAACAGTATGTACTGATTTTATCTTTTTTAATAGGGCATTTGGACATTAACGCTCATGCTTGTGTAACTGGTAAACCAATTAATCAAGGTGGAATTCATGGTCGTGTATCAGCTACTGGTAGAGGTGTTTTCCATGGATTAGAAAATTTCATTATGGAGGCCAATTATATGAGTTTAATTGGTACCACACCTGGATGGGGTGGTAAAACTTTTATTGTTCAAGTTAGTTTATATTATTATTATATTGTCTCTAATTATTTGCTTTTTAATTACAATTTTATCACTCAAGGGTTTCGGTAATGTTGGATTACATTCAATGCGTTACTTGCACAGAGCAGGTGCTACATGTATTGGTGTAATTGAACATGATGGTTCTATATTCAACCCAGACGGAATTGATCCTAAAGTAATTACCATGTATTAATAAAAATTAAATATATAAACTTAACAATAATTTTTTATTTCAGGCATTAGAAGATTGGAGAATTGACAATGGTACTATTTTAGGATTCCCAGGTGCTCAGCCATACACAGGTGAAAACCTTATGTATGAACCTTGTGATATATTAGTACCAGCTGCCACTGAAAAAGTCATAACATCAGCCAATGCTCATAAGATCCAAGCAAAAGTAAATAAAACATTAAAAGTAAAGTAGTAAAATAAAATAAGCATTGATGATAAAAACTATTTTTAGATTATTGGTGAAGCTGCTAACGGCCCAACAACACCAGCTGCTGATAAGATTCTAATAGAACGAAATATTTTGATTGTACCAGATTTATATATAAATGCTGGTGGTGTGACTGTATCATTCTTTGAATGGTTAAAAAATTTGAACCATGTTTCTTATGGTCGCTTAACGTTCAAATATGAGCGTGAATCGAACTACCATTTATTAGGTAAAATATATTGTATAGTAAAAGTATCTTATCACGGTGTAACATAAATTCACTTTTTGTAGAATCTGTGCAAGAGTCATTGGAACGTCGTTTTGGTCGTGTGGGAGGAAGAATCCCTGTCACTCCTTCTGAATCCTTCCAAAAACGTATATCGGGAGCTTCTGAAAAAGATATAGTGCATTCTGGATTAGATTATACAATGGAACGTTCAGCTCGAGCTATTATGAAAACTGCTATGAAATATAACTTGGGTCTTGATCTTCGTACTGCCGCTTATATCAATTCAATCGAGAAAATTTTCACTACTTATAAAGAGGCTGGACAAACTTTCTAATTCTTTTGCTCCTTCTATTTGGGTGGAAGCTTAGGAATTTAGGTGTTGACAAACAAGCCAAATTCATATTTTTAACCACAATACAATTTTAATTATTATTATCAATTGATATACGATTAGTCATTAATAAAACTAATAAAAAGGAATAAATAACTTTTTCCTTATTAACTAAATTATTTAACATAATTCATCTTTTAAACAAGACATGCTTTTAAAAAGTTCCTTTATATTACAAAATCAATGTTGTTATTTTGTAAAATATATATACATGAGTATTTATTTGAGTTCTTATGAGTGTCAAGTTCCATTCATGTTTCACAACATTGAATTTTTACTAAAAAATAATTAGTATCAGTATTTTTTGATAATAATAATTAAACTGTGTATTATTACTAACACTGCTACAGTTGTAGTTGTGTTTTGTAGTCCTAAATTTAATGAATTTATCATTTTATGAATTTGGCTAGTTGTTTTCTTTATATAAAAATAATGAAAACACTGTTAAACTATATTGACTTATTTTGAAGTTCATAAAAGATTCCAAACCATTTTTTTCCTTTTTACTTTTAAGAAAAGAAGTATACGTGTTTATTCAGTATTGTTTAATAAATTAATAAATTAATGAATATTTAATTTTATGTTCTTCAGGTAAATGTAAAATCTATCAAAAATGTATTTATTTGAAATATATACAAGTACAAATTGCTAATCCGTGCTCATAATATATATCACAATAATTTTAATACCTTAATCGTAAAAATGAAATTGTGAGTAAAATAATGTTCTTCTCTAATTTATAAGGAATATTTAAACCATACATTTTAATTTCTTTATATTTTCAATTTAAAATAGGGTAAATTAACAGTCATCTCATATTTTATGAAATTGTAAAGAATTTACAAGTTTAAAATTGTTAATATTGTTTTGGAATTTTTTTTATGTTTTTAACTGACAATTTTAAAAACTAAGAGTATTAAAAATATTTGTTAGAAATTGTATTAAAATTATTATATTTGTAACCACCGCTTAATATGAAAATTATGATAATACATTCATGTTGTTAATATTATATGTATTTTTATTTTCAAGCATGATCAATGATCATACTTTTACAATATTCCTAATCTTAAAGTTTAAATTATATTTATTAATATTTGTTATTATAATCAAATGTTAATGGCATATTAGTAATTAATTGTTTTAGTTGAATTGTATTGTTAGTTTTTGTGAAAATGAGTTGTATTATTACTTAATATGTGGGAAATTAAAAAACAAAACATGAAGTTCAAAGTAAGAAATCTTTGGAGTTAATTCCTACGAATAATATATTAACATGAGAATAAAATGAGTACTACAATTTTTGGGACCAGTATTCATGTCATAAGAGTTGGAGATTACCCATACGCTCAAATTGTGTGGTTTGATTGTGTCTAGAAAATTCTTCTGTAAAGTACTGATTTTTCCTTTCATAATATTGTTTGCAAAAATTAATTTTTTATATGGTTTTGTAAGTTAGATTTTTTTTATTAACTTATTCATCTTTTTTGTTAGTATCAAAAAATATGTAGCTATGTCATAGAAAAACTACACGACAGACAATTAAAACAACTGAATTGTTATGTTATTCATATTAGGTAGGTGTATCGTGGATGCAAGGAAGCATAATAAAATCTGGTTTCAAGAATTAAACTGACATTTCTGGGGATTTCCATCTTCTTTAGAAAAATTTCCCTTTAACAATAAAAATTGTATGCGCTTTAATTTAAAACATACGTTGTACTTACTACCTAATTATTAATTAATTAAATTACAATTGGTGGAAGTAATATTATTGCGGTTCCCGCCTCAATTAAAAAGATTTATATGTTTATTACTTAAGATCATATAAACAAATTACCTAAATGTATATAATTTTATTCCATAGCTTTTGGGATCCTCCAAGAAAACGATTAATTTATTATTGGTGTACTACATTTACGTTACTCCCATTTATAAATATATTCTGTATTTCTTTGCGTGAGGTATAAGAGGACGTCGCACTCGCATGTGTTGTTTCCGTCTTACACACATACGACATAGCAAATGTTCGTTCGCTAGTTTCAATAGGGTATTGTCAGTTTTTATATTAGAGTGAATTGACCTATTATTAAACTTTTAAGTAACAACATTTTATGTGTTCTCTCGTTGGTTTTTTACGATATTTTAATTTTTACGTGAATTATGAGCATTTTAAAATATTAATACTTTACATACCCATATCTCACTTAAAAATTGAAATATCGTAAAAGACAAACGAGCAGTAAATTATTAATCATGATCTTTAATCGTGGTAGTAACTACTAAGTACTAACTAATATTTAATAACATTATTTTATTATTGTCCTATGCTTATAACAACTATGACAACCAAGGGTAGGTGGACTGCAAGGTTTATACAATTATTAAAAATATTTATATTTATTTATATATTATACTTATTGTTTTTGTCCTTATCATACAACACTATCTATTATCAGTTCCACCAGCCGGCAACAGTTATCACTTATCCCTTCGTAAATGTGTATTAGGTTAGGAAGTACAACTACTCTAAGTAAGAAACTAAGAACAATACAATTTCGAATTAAAATGATAATAAACAATAAGATTGTTGCCTAATGCTTATTAAAGACCTTTCTCAAAAATCCAAAAAATTGTTATAAGTTTGTACTTAGTACTTTATTAGCAAGCTTAACATTACTTTAATTAACTAGGTATCAATGTTCGTGGTGATATTCGTCGAATAAGAGACGACATTTTCCACATTAATAATATACCTACCTAATATTAAACTATTGTTTTACCTACCTACTTATACGAAGAAAATGATGAGACAAGCTCAAGTTGTTCGTCCTCATAATTTGGATGAATATTTATTGAGTTTATTAAAAAGTATCTACAAAACTAGAAACCTATCTGTGGAAGTAGGTAAACATTATGAATTTTAATAAAATAATTATTTTATTTTAAGTTAGTTTCAATAATGTATAGGTAAATAAACTTGAATATACAATATATATTATTCATTATTAAGTATATTTTATATTTTCAACCTGAAAACGGAATAAATTATGAATAAGCTGACTCTGAATGGCGATTAATATTTAAAATATTGTTAAATAAAATGATAGGTATGAGTTAAGATTTATTTTTCTCCATGATTTCTCTTATTGTCCATCACACTTTGATACATTAATTTTGTTTTTCATTAACCAATTAACTTATTTATACAAAGGGTACTTAGGTACTTACTTATAGCTTTATTAGATAATTAATGAAACTATGTTACAATTTATTATCTTAAATTTAAAGTTGTGTCATGTGTGTAAATTTATATTTTGGAAGGCTAGTAAGTTAGAACTGACTTTGTAATTCATATTAATCATTTTTTATACATAATATTTTATAACATTATAGGCACTATTGTTATTATTATTGTTATACATTATTTTTTGTTGTAGTAAATCTTCTCTGTGTCTAAGTTGCTTATGTACAATGTACTTTCTACATTTATATGAACATTTTAATTATATGTATATGATTTTTATAAAACACTATTGTTTTTGTTTTTAGGAAGTATCAAAATGGTTGACTTCTGCACCTTTAAACTCATATTTCCGAGTTAACACCTTGAAGATCACGCCTTTAGAAGTTATGACTTCCATAAATGAACAAATATCAAATGTAATGTATATATTGTATTTAATTCCTTTCATTTCCTAACATAGAATTCTTATTTAATTTAGACTTTCTAGAATAGCATTTTTTTATGGTATAGCTTATAATATCATAATTGTAGTGATATCTTTGTCCGATAATAACTGTATGATTATAAATTAACTGTGAAAATATCATAAGAGATAATTATAAAAAAAAAATTACATCCCCATCTAATTCGTTTCATTGATTTCAATAGACAGATACCTAGTTCATGCAATATTAATATTCAGCGACCAAATATTTGTACATCGTACTGCATTCATGTATAAGTTAATAATTTATTTAAAATAAATAACTTTACATCATTATACGTTGTGAATAATTTTTATTTTTTTATATATTTTTATTTTTTTAGTTGAAACGAATTAAAAACAGTGAAAAAAAACAACATTTAGTTAGAATACATAAAAATTTGAGCGATTGTATAGTAATTTCACCAATGGATAAGTCTTTATTAGACTTAAGTCCTAAAAAAGAAGAAGTAATAGTCGACATTGCTACAGGACAATCTGCATTACGAGGCTCTCATATATTTGCACCTGGGATTATGGCTATGGCACCTGGTAAAATAAACAATACTATTTGTATTTTATTCAATGGCATTGCATATAATTATTAATATACCATTGTAATACAATTTTGATTGTGGGTCTTTAGAGTTTATACAAATATTTATTACCACTAACATATATCGATATACCATACAATTTTATAATTGTTTATTAATACCATCTTGAAGTAAAAAAAAAAATTAAAAACGTTTTATTGTATAATGTTTATTTTTAATTATTATTGATACTATTTTTAATCATTTATAACACGTATTTTTAATATTTTATTTATTAGAAGTACAAGTTGATTCATTCATATCAGTTTATGCGGACTTGGCCAAAGGGTGTAAACGAGGCTACCAAAAATATTACGATAATCCAATGAAGATGTTTGTTGGTAATGGTATTGCCAAAATGAATCGTCGACAGTTATTTAATGGTGATATGAATCCTAAGTATGGTTAAATGCGTATTATGTTTTTGATGCATTTGATAATATACTAAATATTACATTTTAGGGGTGTAGCGGTTGAGATGACTGACCCGGTTACAGGTATCCCTTCATTCACATTACCTAATGAATATGGAATGCTACAGAATTTGCCTTCAGTTGTAACTGGACATGCACTTGGTGTTAATGAAAACAATCTTAAAGTATTAGATATGTGTGCAGCACCTGGTAATAAGACCACACACTTAGCAATTTTAATGAATAATAAAGTGAGTTGATGATGTGGACAATCTTTTGACATATGATTCTGGATCTAATGCATTTTTATAGTTCAGTAGATAGTATTACGCTATAGAAAAAATTTGTGCCATTATAATATTGTGTAAAACATTCAAAATTAATTAATTTTGTTTTACTATTATTAGGGTTCAATAGATGCAATAGATAAATCAAAAACAAAATTAAATAAAGTTGAACTTCGATGCAAACATTTTGGAATACAAAATGTGAAGATTCATCATTTTGATTCATTGATTAGTGTAGACACAAACAATAAAAATAACAGTGATAGAAGACCACCGTTTAAAAATGAATCATTCGATCGTGTATTATTGGATGCACCTTGCAGTAATCTTGGACAACGGCCATTACTTAATATTGAAGTAGATAAAAATTTATTAAAAAGTTTTCCTGCCTTGCAAAGAAAATTATTAATAAATGTAATTGGGTAACATAATCAGTATATTTAAAATTTAAATTGATGGAATATTTATTTATTTAATTTTTTATGTATTTTAGGCTGTAAATCTCGTTAAGCCTGGTGGTATTTTAGTTTACAGTACATGTACAATAACGCTTGAAGAGAATGAACACAATGTAGCTTGGGTTCTTGAAAAGTTTCCACAGATGGAACTGATTGCAATAAATTCTGAAATTGGCAGTCCAGGAATTTCAACTCAAGTACATTAAAATAATGCTTTGTCTATTTTCCCAATTTTTATTTGTACATATTTTGTTACAGCCGGGACTAAATAAAGATTTATGTGAATTCGTAAGACGTTTTGGTCCTGAGAATGCTGAAGAAGATTCTATTGGATTTTTCATTTCCAAGTTTCAAAAAAAATGCTCAATAAATTCGTAATTGTACATTAAAATAATAATAATAATAATATTGAACATAATATTAAATTATTTCTAATTTGTTTTTAATTTCTCTTCTTTTCTTATAGGTATAAATATAATACTTCAGTTATAATTTGATCAGGTATATCATGTATTTGAATAAAAATGTATTCTATTTAAAAATTTGTTTCTTAGCTTCTTCCAATTTTAAATATTATAAATAATTATTATGGATTTGTTGAGAGGAGAAAAAGTTTAACGGACACTGAGGAATTATGAAAATAATTAATTCAATCATAGATATACAAGGGACCATTGAATGTTTGAATACTTAGTTCTGATGTAAAAATAATATCAAAAAACAACTGGTATAACTTAAGACAAGTGTGCCTTGTGTATCTAGGTATTAGTTACAAACTAAATGATGTGGTACACTTGAGTTTGACGTCTAAGTAAAGTATAGGCACAATCAAGTTCCTCGGTTTATTAAAATGCATCTTTGAATATTAACTAAACGTACATACAAGTTGGGACTTCAAGAGATATACAATATGAATACATCTACAACTTTACTCTTAGTTAATGAGTAGCTAATTAACATAGACACAATTTGGGAGGCCTTGCTAAAATTCATATTAGCACTCCCAAATTGTTGATAGCATCATCAAATTTATATTGATTTTAATTAAGGACCGGATTTTTAAGCAAATGCATATTCTTCCACAATTCACTTAGAATTATTTTGATTCAAAATGTTGATGATTTTAATGTGTTATTTATATGGTTATTTTTATTTTTGCATATTTTTGCATATTTCCCATATAATTGCGTAAAACAGTCAATGAATATTAATCATTTTTTGCCCTGATTCCCAAAATGTATTTTTTTTTTAAATTTAATTTTCCGTTCTGATCATGGACGAACTCAATTTCTGAGTGCTTGATTAAGGAATGTATACCAATGTAGCGTTCTGCATCGATAAGAAAATATATTATAATATTAACTGTGAATTATACATAATATTATATTGACATTGGCATGAGAAAACGACTTGACAAAATGTAATAATTATTTGCGATGAATTATTGAACACTGCAGTTATGTACCTATTTTGCCTATTCTGTACGCCGGGCACTTTAGGTTAGCTCGAAGTATTCCTATAATGGCTAATATTATATAATTTTTATCTTATATAATGTATAACTTATAAGTTATAACACATCTATGACACATTTAGGTACCTATAATTATAGTATGGTATAGTATTCATTAAAAAAAATACATGTTATACAATAGGTATGTATATATTTTTACTAAGCGTCAAAGCCTATACCCATATCAAATTCTTATTGAGTTAGGACGTTAAGTACATATTTCTTAGTATCTCGAATAATTTTTTTGAATTTAGAGTTAAGCGTTGATGTAGTTATATATTTTAAATAATTTTGATCAGTACTATGATGCAATTCTTGTTGTTGGTGGCAGTGCCGTAACTAGAAAGCAAAAGACCCAGGTACTAACACCCGTGTATGGGCTCTTCTTTTTTGATCATCATAAATTTAATTGACACATAAGAAGACGGAATGACTTCATAACATGAGTATTGTTTACTCCTTCCTTAGATAGGATACTATTGGTGGATGTGTTGCAATTCAAAGAACGGATAAATAATTTCCTCATTGAAACAATCAACAAATATATTTATGTCTCTATCTATAACTTCCCCAATATTTATATAAACAATTCTAAGTAGATATGGACAGGCTTTTACATTTTAATTATATAAAATAAATACAAGATTATAATACAATATTATTATGAATTGAATTAATGGGCAAATGAAAAACAAAAACATTAGTTGACGACTATGGGCCCTTCAACCCGGAGGGCCACAGTTGCCTGTACCTATGATTTTTACGGCACTGGTTGTTGATCAGTAATTGTTTGTGATCTTTTATTGTCATATATTGTTATTGTGGTGTCTAAATATCGTATACCTATTACACTATAAACCACAAAAAGCAAGAGCTATTACTTAAATTGTTTTGACATTTTACACACTGTGACAATACACGAGTATATATTAAATGATATTATTTTTTGTTTGATGTAGCATTTGGCAAGGTTAATTTTTACTTTTCAGAATGTCAGAAGAATATTTACCTGCATTACAATGTTAATGACATAGATATACAAAGACAATGAACTGGCAGGCCACGATGGGCAACATATCCAAGATGGACATAGGTAGTGGAAGAGTAGTAAGACTACAAATTGTACAACAATATTTCAGTTAAATATCATATAATACATAACACTTTAATTTCCTGTATCGATAGGTAGTTGATATTTTTTTTAAGTTCTATTATACTTTTTTGTTAACTGTTTCTAATAATCATTATTTGTTTAAGCTATAGGCTATTACCTTAAACAATAAAATAAGTTACAAAACAAATATGTATGTACTTACCTAAAATAATTATCGTAATTTATTGTGGAATAGATTTCTAAAACTGTAAGTGTAATGTTTAAATATTGCAATACATAGTTACCTACCTGAACATTAATTCCCATTGAACATTTCGTAATGCTGTACAGTTATAACTTATAAGTAATCGAGAAGTGATACATTAAATTTATATTTTAAAAGTATAGGTACTTAACATTAGGTATACTCCGAATATCGAAAATCTGCTGATGGGTTACCTACGTATATATTATACGTACCAATACACCCCTGCATTTGCATAACAATGTATGTTTAACAAATCAATATAATAGATAATTCGTCCATTGGAAGGCGACTTGTACAACTAGACCCTTTACGACAAAATTTAGGGTACGTCGGTAGGCAATAATTCGCAATAATTTCAATTGAAATTTTTGACTTCTGGAGGTAACCAATATGCACCCCGCAATCGCGTTGCGTTTTTTTACAAATATAAGACGGTCGCAATCGTGCTTCACCACAATCACCAGGTTTCTAGAAGCAAATTGCATAGATCTACAGGTGTTTGGGCTACAAAAATTTGCTTCGTGGGGGATTACCCCACAACTACGACGAAATCGCGATATGTCTTTAAGACATGTTATTCATTTACGACTTGTACGTAAACTGCGGGATTAATATTATCACTAAAGTATGGAATACTCTGATCCACTGGTTACTTATATATGCGATTTGTGATGATAATATAGGTACACAACAAAAATATAGTAACAACATATAGGTAAGCAGATAGTAAGTTATGTCTGAACAAAGAAAAAATGTTTTCTTATATTTATTTAAAAAGAGAAAAACTCACATAAAAACATGGCCTTACTCCGTTATATTATATATAGTAATGATGGTTCTTAATACGGATATGTATACGTGATGTAAATGCATATTAAATGAACACTCTAAACACTACTTCTTCATAATAATATATCCACGACATTAATATAATAATATTACGAAAATACAACAACATTAAAATATGCGTACGGTAATAATAATAATAATAATAATAATATTTTAATAATAATAATAATAATATAAATACAATATTATAATGATATTATAGTTATAATAATAATAATAAAAAAAAAAATGATTACATTTTTAAATTGGGATATGCATTTTATAGATATGTATCTGTTAAATGACTATATTGTCTATACTGATCAATATAGCTATTATGTATATTATGTAATAATAATAATAATAATAGTTGTTATATCCTAATAGTCTTAAAATGTATAAACTCATAAATCACATGTAAATGTATTTAAAATTACGTAAGTCGTATGCTAATTATGTCTTTTGCAGTGCCCCGCGAGACGATGCCGATAACGACCTTTTGACACGACACAGCAGATGGTACTTAATTTTTTGTTTTATGGATGTTTTTTAAAACATTTTATTTTGTTTTTTGTATTAATGTTATTCCACAAACGTCCCGCCGGGTATTGCAAAGAGTCGTAATAGCTCTCATCGTTACGTAATTTATTAAGATATGTATTGCGAATGGTTTTTAAGCTTAAATTTTAATGATAATAATTAATATTATAATCAATCGTATAATATGTAAATATAATAACACTCTTCAAACATTCCTACAAGTATAAATCTATATAATAACTATGATGACTTGAAATCAACATTTTTTTTGTTCAGCTACAGTATAATATTATCATCATCTACAAAATTCCTAAATATAAAATCGTATAATCCATTGGTTATAATATAGTTTTCATACTTATATAATATAATATAATATATTATTATAGCTCGTTAAATCTCATGTTTATACGTTTAAGATACATAATATAGGTATGATATAGTATAGATACTAGGTAATTATAATACGAAGACGTTATTGAAAAAGGAAAATCAAATGCTAAAAATTCAAATCGGAAATAGGTCACGTGCAATAAATGTAGCGGAGTGGGTATACCCACATGAAGGGTCGAAAAATATCTTAGAATATTATGCAAACTGTGATATCCGACGCTTGTACCAACGAGATGCAATACCTACCTAATGTTCCAAGTACTCGCGATCAGTCGTCGACGAGCCATTTTAACTACGACAACTACTACATATCCACTACGTCTAATGGCCGGCTTGGTGAATATCGGACCTATATTATGTGCTAAACGCCTGTTTGCGGGGCCTGTCAAGTGGGTGTTTGAAAAATCTGAATCATTAAACGGATATAATATGAACTGTGGACCCGTTGATTTACTTTCGCAAAAGTCGCGGGTCTCTGTGCCACTGCAGCACTGATCGTACCTCCTTCAAGCCGGCCCTGCAGTGATGGGTACAATTATAGCGACTACTCGATGACACGGTGGATAGTAAAAACGCCCGATTTTCGTCAATGGTGGATGGTTTTTAATTCGTCGAGGAGGACGTTTCCTGTCAACGGAGATCGCGAGATTATTGAAATCAATCCTAAATACATAGTGGTCAATCGTAAAATAACTGATGGAGTCCGATGACGATGTGAACGGACAACAGGTATCTGCAGCCTGCGGTAAGTGGTAGGTACATGCACTCGTGTCATATACCTAGGTACGTGTCTTCGTGTCTAGGCGTCGAACGATATTATTTTACGATGTAATATTATTGTTGGGTATTATAACGACGAGAAAAAATACAACGACTAAGTCCAAAGCTTCGTGTTCCGGGTTCGTTGGTTTTTTTCACGACCACTATAATATTTATAATTAAAAATTATTATCGCCACGCGCTACCGTATAATAATAAAAAATAGGTACTCGACGTTGGTAAAGGTTATACAGTGTGTTACTGTTGTCATTGTCGAGCAATCGATCGATAAATTCCCGCTGAGCGTGTCCTAATAACCGTCATAGGTACGGCAACCCTTCAGAGCGGTGCACGCTCGTGTTGTCCCACTATATTATCTGCACTCTGGCGATATTGTAATATTATTATTAAATTATACATCACGCGACACGCACAGGGGTAGAGATTTTTAAAGCGTATAATGTTTACGGTGAAAAAAATAAAAGCACTTGCACGTAAGACTGCAGGTCTACCTAAATAGCACAAACAAGTGTCCAGTGCCGGATCCAAGTCCGGGGTGCAACTACTAATGTCGGAGTCACATTAAAAAAATGATAGTGAATAATGTCAATAATAATAAGTCATATTTTGATGCATTGATAATTATATACATTAATACCTCCTTACAGCGGAAAATAACAGCAGTCCCGTATGACCTATATTCCGTATATTTTAGTCTTCCTATAACCTGTAGAGGAGTCCTTTATAACGGAAAAACCAGTTGGTACCGAGCGATTTCGTTTTGAAGAGGGTTTACTGTATATATATATATATATTTGTTTGTTTTTGTTGATAAAAGTAAATATGGATTTTAAAAAGAAAACATTTCGACTAGGTCAAGGGTGGATCCAGAATCTACGTACACGGGGGGAGCATTTGAATTAAAAACATTTTTACGATGCTGATTTTTAATATTTAATGAAAAATTATATTTTTTGTGAACGGAGGGCACTTGCTCCCAGTGATCCCTCCCCCTGGATCCACGCTTGAACTAGGCATAGGCACCTCATGGCTCATACTGAGTTCCTTTAAATCGAGGGACGTTGTCTAGAATAAAACTGAGTCCATAACAGTTTACGTAAAATGAACGGGCGCGAGTAATATTTATTAAAATCATTTTTCTTCTGAACCTTTATTCGAAATTCATCGGTTTACAAAGTTAAAAAATCTTGGACACCAATCTGACTAACCAGCCCAAAACAAACTCAGGCTTGAGATTACTATTGTAGCCCCTGCACCCCCTCCAAATCCGGCACTGCTGCACGTGTCCATATAAGAGTCGCGTCTATACACGTTTTCTGTGTGGCTACGGCGATAAGCATTTATATAATATATGATATTATTGTTAATATAATATAATATTGTGTCACGATTAAATTATTATTACCTATATAAAATTTCTGGATACTTATATTATACGATACGGATGATATGTGGTTGATATGCTGTCGGCAAAAGGTCCGACGATCCTCGGCCAAATTGAGAGAACGAAAAACGAAAAATGTACAAAAAATGAAAAAAAATAAATATACAAACACATGATGTAGGGGGCAGCTAGTGTAATATTATAATATTGCAGTGTAACCAGAAATCGACGGCGGCACATCGAAATCGCATTGTACCACACCGTCGTGCTTGTTCGTTACTATATTGTAATATTATGTCTAAATCATCGTATCGCAACAGTGTTTCGCACCGATACGATAGTGTCGTTTCGTTTCGTTATGTTTTTTTTTTTTTTTTTTGAAAGACGGACAACGACGGACAATGTGACAACATGCGATGAGATTTAGAGCTTCGGGTCTAAACGCAGCGAATTTTGAAGCTCGCCGTTCGATCGTTTTCTGTAATTATTCTACGCGTAATAGCTGGCATATTGTTATGCCATCACTAGCTTTTTGTTTTTTAAACATTCAGAGGTACCTGCCACATTACACCTGTCATCGTAATAATTATATTATACACTCGTGCGTGGGTCGTGGGCACAACTATACACTGGCACACTCGATATTGGTTTTTTTTATTTAATATCGACGCGAGTTCGGGAGGTCGTGGCTGTTGTAGGCGTATAAAATAATATATTATTATTATATTATATGATTATGGCGTGTACATTAGATAGCTCGCGTGCGTGCGTGTTTGCGTGTATGTGAGTGTAAGTGCGTTTGTCAGTGTGTCAGTGTGTGTTTGCCAGTGTGTCAATGTGTTTGTGTGTGTGTATTGGTGTGTATGTGTGTGTGTGTGTGTGTGTGTGTGTCTGTGTGTGTGTGTAAGTGAGTGTGTAGGTGGGTGTGTGTGTGTGTGTTTATTTTAATTGGTGAAGGGCGAAGACGAAAACTATCAGGATGCGGGACAGGACACGAGCTTCGCCGATCCCGTTGGCCGACGACGAGTATTTCTTGCCCACGCAGTTCATTCTCTCCACCGGCAAATTCAAGACGCTGAACTCCCTGCGAACAAGACACAAACAATGATATTATATTACACTGCCTTATTAATATCGTGTAATGCTGTAATTGAAATTGAATTCCGTAAATAAAAATAATAATAATTATTATTATTATTATTATCCTTCATTGATTCAACACCATCGCTCGAATTACATATATGTATACGAAAGTAAAGACGTTAGTCGAGGATAGACATATACATATTAAAACTTACATAAAATAATATATCATTTGTATGTAAAATTATACGGATAACGACATGACGTATTATGAATTATGATGCGATCTATATAATATGATATATGTCATATTATTCAATATTATAAACGTCATAGAATACAATATTCTATTTAAGCGTACGTGCCCCATCCACCCCGATATTGTGATTTTCAAAATTTTCAACTAGTAATATTGTTACCTATGGTGAGGATATAAAAAATACTCTAATTTCTAATTTTTCCCAATATTTGACACGTATTCACGCGAATTTGATACGGCATTTATTATTTCATACACACGATCGAGACGCCACGATGGAAGTTTAATCGACCATCTAGAACAAAAAATATACCATGTGTCTCTGTACTTGGGTGCGAGGGTTTATATTTCGATTTTTCCGGTAATTTTTTCAGACGCAAATATCAACTATACCGACAAATCGGTAATATTATGTCCGTGAGTGTGGATTCGACCGAGATCCAATTGTACCAGAGAACAAGATTTAAATAAGTTGAACTAACGACCGCACGTTGCAATCTTTTCAAATTTAATACTACATCGTAGGTATAATATATTAAAGTAATGCTACAGCCCTGAGCAGAGACGACTGGAGCGAAACGACTGAAACGAGTGCCCGACAGCCAGCTATTTTCAAGGAATTTTAATTTTTCTCGAATAAAAAGGCAAAGTTGAAAAACGTATTTACGAAGTTCTCATACCTTGGTACTTTATGATTTATATAAACTGAACTGGAAATTTAATTAAAATTCTTTAGATCAATTATATAGTGTTTCAAATAACGGTTAATAACGTCGTATTATATAGGTACCTACACTTTACTGGTATGGTGTAAAATTGTGAAATAATATCTAACAAACTTCTACATCGTATATAGTGTATAATAAACTGTGATAAAAGCTCAAAGTGATTTAAAGTTAATAAAGTTTGTTTGGCGTCAATATGTGTGTTCTACACACTATATGCGCGTGTAGTTATTTCAAAAATATTATTAACAGCAGCGCATTAGCATTTGTTTGTTCGGTTTGTTTTTGTTTTATTTCTGAATAAATTACCCATTTAAAAGAGTGGAAAATCATTATATCAAAGAACAACGCGCGATTTTGTTTCTGAGTTTGTAACTTATAGATTTTTTATGCTAATTTTATGCCTGTTCTCGGATTTCTTATATTGCGTCTAGTTTTATTACATTTATGGGCGAGATATTTTGAAAAAAACATAAAAAATAGTATTATGCACTTTGCATTCACGGCATTACCAGTTACAATATTGTGAAGGTATTGTATACATTGTACACATTTTAAATGGCGTTAACATAAAGATAAGTGTATTAAATAAGACCAGATTTTAAATCCATCTCTACAAATTCACAGGGAATGCATTTTGTATTCAAGATACATTAATGAAATGTAAATTATGTAGACAGAGATAATCCGATGTAAGATTTTATAAATCAATGCACAAAATTCTGATAAGGATTCGCCATTGGTCTGATTTTTTGGAAGGTTTGATATAGGATGATTTAATGAAAACATTGAGAAAAATTAAAATTAAAAATGTTTAATATTGCATTAAAAAATATTTTAAATACTAATTCATACCTTATAAATTTATTCTCACCCGTGTTTAAAAATATAAATTTGTCAATGTATTTACTCTAGAGAAATCTGGTATAAAAACTTAAAACATTTTTTAATATTACATGCTTGTCATGCTTGGATATAACATTAGTAGATTTTTAGTTTTTGATTTAATGTTTAAATTAAATATTATGCTTTATTAGTATGGTCCATTTGAATAATGACTTTTTGTTTAAATAAGTCGTATAAGTTGCACTATTAATCATTTATTTTAATTTTTTAGCTTTTAGCATAATCTATTGTAGTTCAACAATTATTATATTTAAACTACAGATTATATAATATAGTGTGTATACTATTATAATACAGTGAAGATTTTCCATATCATGAAGTTTCCAGGGCATAGAAAATGTTTGTATTGTATAGAGAATTTTGTTAAATTAAATTAAATTAATGTGATTCCATTTTGGTTTGGTTCTAAAAAATATTTTTTTAAACAGAAAATTATGTTAATTTAAATTTCGTTGTATGGAAGTTCCACTGTATTAGTGTCATTGTATTAAACGAAAAAAAATGTATAGAATAGAGAATATTAATTTTAGAAATTTACAGCTGTATGAATTACTTAATATTATCTATTTCAATGATTTTACACTTTTAATTTGTAGACTTTACTACTTTAGTGTATCCTGTAATCATAAGTACTACATAAAGACTGTCAGACATAAAAACCGAGTAGGTATATAATTTTTGGGGAGCACGTATAAGCTTGGAATGTAACAACCTGAACGTTCCAAATCTGGTCGGTACAATTCTGGAACGTAAAAACTTGGTCGGTACAAATGTGGAGTAGACCACTATTGTTATCTAGATAAGTTGCCTTTAATTTTTTTTTTTTGAATAATATCTTAGAAAGGATTTTGAGATTTGCGATTGAAATTTTTGTTTGTAAATGGTTCCTTTTGGTCACAGTTAACAGTATTATTTTAAAATATTTAATGCAATAATTAGGTATCGATATAATAGATTTTTCAAATTAATTTCTAAAATTATACAAAGTTGACATTTTTAACGGGAAATGAAATGCAAGGAGTCATTAATATATATAGAAAAAACGTGGATAGCGATAATAAAATAGAAACGTCACAGTATAGTATCAACATATTTTGTGCTGTTGAATTGTAAAGGCAATATTTCCGAAAAGTCGTAAAATACGACTGAGCTTATAATAAAATCCCACTTTAATAGGTACTTAATATTACTTACCGTACCGAATTCGATCAGAATTGTTTTTACATGCGATTTCTATTTGAAAAAATACAAACTCCACTATCGTGACATCCCCAAAACGTAGTTTCAATTATATCGGCGCCTGAGATCGTTGTCTCTCGATTTTGTTTTAAACATAATTTTTATTCAGGCCCTCTGTTGCGGAAGCTGAATAATATTATAGCTTATTTATTGAAAAAATAAATACCTAATAACATGAAAATGATAGAGCGAAGAGGTCTCTTGGTGGAGGTAGGTACCTACTTTGTCATGAAATAGGAGTTATACGAGTAATTTATACATTTTAACAATTATGATAATATGATCTTCATTTTTTTTTTTTTTTTAGAGACAATCAATACGTCACGAGAATAGATGGCCGTCGGGTGATTTAAGAGGGATGTGATGGGGAATACAAGTGAGTTAGTCGATAAATGAAGCGCTCATAATAACAGATCTTCGCTGTGGTTCAGTGACAGTCTCAGTTTTTAATATTAAATTCAATTCGGACTCAGATAAACACATATAATATTAAGGAGTACTTACATTATCTCGACGCTTTTTGTTTATAAAGTTTTTGGATTCCTCATTAACGCGTGCACCCTCCCCCCATCACACGACCCACGACTTCCAATTATTGTTCGAGTGTAGATGCATATTATGTGTATTAATGTTATAATTTTATACGATTTTGCGAACAGCAAATGAGACACACCTGTGTTCTTCTTCCATCAGGCAGAGAATGTGCTTCTTCTGTATGATGTCGTCGTCATCCCGGTGACGTAACTCTTTCAGCCAATCCCTGTACCAGCGCAGGTCACAGTCACAAATCAGCGGGTTATCTGCGGAGACGAAGAAAAATAAATAAAACATTAAACTTTCGGGACTCAGGTATACCTAACATTTCGAAAAGGGTCGTTTTTATCCGACCCAATCGTCCGGAACGTCACAATCCGGTAGAGTTGCTAGAAATAATGTCCATTCCAGTGGTCATTAATATTGCGTTATGTTTGGTGTTTCTTTCGTTTTTTTATTTTTTTTTGTTTTATTTCGGGTGTGGTTTATCTCTCGGAATGGTGTTTTTTTTTGTTTTTGAAAATTTATATTTTTCCCGGGAAATAATATAACATAGGAAGGTACCAAATAATATAAAACAACGTTGTTTTAGGAATTGGATAATTCTGTTGGCGGCGCGAAGGGCAGTTCTACGTAATAGTTGTTTCGCAACTGAATACCGAGGGTAGGTGTTTATGGCCATATCTATTTTTTTAATTATTAGTTTGATACCTAAATCATAAAATGACCAAGTCGATGTTGACAAACATAATGGAATGGATTTGTTATTTTTTAAGAATTACTTTGTACCTTTGGCTTACCACTATTATAACGGATATATAATGTACGTTTACATTATATTATTTGTATTTTTAACTGTTAAAATATGCCTTAAAACAATTGATAAGTCTATGAACATAATTGATGACACACGTTAGTAATATATGGGATGTGGCACTATACATAATATATTATTACAGTTTTAGATATTTATCGTATTAAAAAGAAATGTATTTTAACAAATTATACCTAATACTTAACGAATTTAAATTATAAATATTTTGTAATTATTAGGGAACACGTATACACTTTGCATGCCTACATAAAATATTATATAAAGTGATTTAGTGCATTTTTTTAGACAAATATTATAATTATTTTGACTCTTGATTATATCTGACAACCAAGAATAATATGTTGGATAAAAAACGTTGTACTATTCTAAGCCCCATCAGAAAAACGTTTGGCCTTCAGAGCTGGGTCTGAAAAGTCCGATGTCTCATTAAAAAAAAATAAAAATAATCTTCAAGAACTTATCTCACAGCTACAAAACACCAATCGCATTATTCTGATTGCCTTTGAACAAGACGTATTATAGAAGGACATATTTACATACTATATTTTCGACGATTGAACATCTACAGCAGTTTGCATATTATCATAATATGTAAAAGTCTAAGGCGGTTTTATTAGACATATTTTATTAACAAGGAAATTCCCAAAAAGTTTAACCACTGAACGGAATTAAAAAAATTATAAGATATTTTTGAGCACCGATGGTAAAATTGTTTAATCGCCTCATATTATAATTGTTCATTATTTTCTTCTTATAAAATATTTCGAACGCAAAACTTGACCTACCTAACTATCGTGCCAATATCCCATAATATTATTTCTCTTACAAAACGGTGTATCAAAGTTTAAACCTGTCATAAAAACAAATCTCTATCCCTCTCGCGTTACGTTTTCAATCGACAGAAGGTATGAGAAAAGCGTTGTAGCAGTCCAACATTGACATTCGTATTTTATATAATAATAATGTCCAAGTCCGTGTATAAAAACGTGACGTTTGTGTGGACAACAAAAAAGTTCAAAACGATTTTTGAAAAAAAAAACAAAACTCATTCATTTGTCAGTGTATTCGCAATTCGTATTTATTATTATTTGTTTCGTAATTGCGGGGGACTCTCTCAAGTGGCGAGAGGGTGGATAGGGGGGGAGGGGTGAGGGTTGGTTGCATATCCTTCGACTTACCCATAATATCAATAACAGTTGCGGTGTCTACGATTGCCTCGAGCGCTTCTTCCGGCACTCGCGTCAGTTTGTTGTTTTGCAGATTTAATATTTCCAAGGAATTCAAATTCTCGAACGCCATCATCGGTAACGTTTTGATGCTAAACAAAAGCAATCAGCGTCAACTTGCGATCGATCGAGCGAAATAAAATAAGTATAAATATTGTGTTCGGTAAGCGACTTACTCGTTTTTTTGCAAGTTCAAAAACGTTATCGAATCGCCAAAACCAGTGAATGCGTCTTCGGCGATATGTGATATGTTGTTTGCTTTGAGGTCCAAGTGTCGAAGTCTGTGCAAACGACGGAGCGATTCGCTTGGTATTGTGTGCAAGTTGTTGTCACCCAATCTCAAATATTGAAGATTTTCTAAAAAACAAAAATGTATAATTATTATTATAGAGCCGAGTCTATTATTTTATTGTTTAAGTTTCACAACCGATTTGTTAATATTAGGCAATCAAATTAATTTATGAATAATTTAACGAGTTTCTATTTCTTTTTCATGATCAGTATTTAAAAAAAAAATCCCAACATTATAATTGCACATAAATTGCACTTAATATAATTGCCTCTGGGTGTACTGCGCTAGTGTGCCACATATGCAATTATATTTATTTTATTTATTTTTATGTCTCACATTGTTTCATTTTGGTTAACTACATTTCGGCGAAATGAACAAAATTATTATGCTTTATAGTTTTTTTTTTAAAATTTAATTGAAATTTTTGTTTTGTATACGATATTTTAACACATCGTATTATATAGGTACCTACAGCGATGATTATGTAATAACTCTTTAAGTTGTTGAATACAACTTGTCAAAATTAAAACATTTTGGTTAAGATTTTTATTTTTTAAAAATGTAAACATTTATTTTGGAAAAAAATCACACGTAAGTCGAAAAAAATATTCCCAATTAATTAATGTTTTACATTTAAAAATGTAATTTACTGTTGGCAGAACTCTTGATTTTTTTTTTGACTATTATCTGAATCAAGTTTTAAAGAAGCAGAACATAGGTTACATTTTCTTTATCGCATCGAGTTGTACAAGAACACGAACTTAAAAAAAAAAATCCGTAAATATATCAGTTTTTTAGCTTGATAAGCTTTTTAAGACATGCAATTCACCAAATATCAGACAAAAAACTATTACACGTTGGAATTTTGGTCTCTATAGTGTTTGGCGTGGAGCCATAAAACCTTCTATATCATTTGTTTGTTGTTCAGTTTCAGGACCCTAAAAATAAATTGAACGGTCAACCATTGTATTACCAACAACCATCGGTGTTCAAACGTAACAACTTTCGGTTAAATTGTTTTTTATAACTATGATGATAATTTATTATATGAATTAAAAATAAATGCCGAATTCGATTAAAATTGGAATTACTCAAACTCGTATCAGTGGACAATTAATAATCTAAATATTATTGTTGATGATATAATGCACCCGAAAATCTGTTAGCGAAAAACGGTATAATAATATTTATGGATATTTTTTATTTACTATAAGCACATAATATTATGTGTAGTTTCTACCATCGTATCTTCAAACTCGAATCCAAGGTATAGGTACAACACTTAAGTGCAATCTGTGTCAATTTTCTATGTAATTGACATAATATCGATATCTTTCACATCAAACCTTTTATCACACTAAAAGATGTTCTCTGGGGAAAATGGATCCGTCATTGTAAAACCAACATCATCCTCAGGCCACTCCGGAAATTAAAATCAAGATATTTGAATGGAAAATCTATTGCCTATGGATATTTGTATGGTGCAAGAGTAATGGAACCTTTTCCGTAAAACATTAATTACTTAGTAATATTATTTACATTGAATTCTAGATTAATTAAAATAAATTATAAGCAATTTATTCGATGTTTTTTTCATGAATTTTCTAAACATTATTATGTAATATTATATAGTCTTTGTATAGAATTTGATTTTCAAACAAACCGTACACAAAAAAAATACAATTTTAACTGTTTAATGATAACGTTTTAAAATGTTTATTTCGAAATACATTTTTTAAACTAAACAACATGATAATTATCAGTAATTTTTTTTTTTTTTATTGACCTTGTTCGATATTATTTTTTAGTACATAATCTCGTGATTTGAAAATTTAAAGTTTATACCAAGCAAATGTTGTTACATACGGTAAACGTTTGAGACATATTTAAATAATTGTTTTTTGAAAATGTGTGCTAAGATTGTCAAAATACGCTTAGCTTTTATAAAAAAATTACAAAACATTTACCATAGGTAACAATAACGCGTTAGGTTTTTTTATTTTAACGGCGTGTACAGCTTGAAGTATTATTATTTATTATCATTATCGTGTGGAATGTAATTTACATTCATTTTAGGGCTTTGAATTGTTTTTATAACTGAGTGCTTCAAACAAAAAATAAGTAAAATATAAATTACAATCGGTTATAAAAATAATTAGAGATATTATGATGTTAATTGGGTAAGAAATTTGTTACTTTGTAATTTAATACTTAATATACCTACCGACATTACTATTGATCAATGTTAACATATTTTGAGGACATTTTTAAATCCATTAGTTAATTTTTTTAATACAATTTAAGCGGTCCCTTGTACATCCATGTATTGCGAAAGAAGTATAATTATTCATTATATAGGTAGTTAAATTATTATGATATATAAAGACGCAATCTCCAATTGAGAATGAATGTTGAATCTACTATACATGTAATGTATTATAATTGTATTTGGACTTAATTATTTCCTTGAATAATTATTATTACTATTCATTTTTTAGTCTAAAGATTTAATTCATATTATCCTTTTTATATCAAAGTATAGTAAAAGAGGATTTATCTTTGTTAGGTAAAATATGTATAATGAAATATGAAAAAAAAGTCGTACCATTAATATAAACATGTTCTGGAGGAATTTACCAAGTATGCTAACCTAAATCCCATTTTTACCTTTAGTAATGAATTTATTCAAATTCTGAGTTTTTTAATTTTGAAGCATACTTATATTCTCAAATACTTAAGAATTTTTTATGCAATTTAAGGAGTGTCTAGTAGCGGTACAAATTTCCTTACAAATGAAAACCACTCAATTGCTTTGTAAACTGTTAAGTGAATGTCGGTGCACTATTTGTTTTCTCTCCGATTCACACACATCATTGAAAAAACGCATTCACAAAATCGAATTTTTTTTTACAATTTTTGAGTGATCTTAAAGTACAATCATCTAATACAAAAATGATAGAAAATACTATCTATAAGGGTATGAAATATCGGTTTTGTGTTTTAATTTTTGTATACTAAAAATAAATTTTTGTTTGTACATTTAAATGGATATTACATTTTTTTAAGACAATATTCAGACAAAATAAAAACACCCAAAAAATATTATTCTCTATTATTTTTGTGAAGGGTCATTTTACTTCAAGATTACTCAAAAACCCTAAAAAACGGTTTTGCATGAATGCGTTTTGAATATAATACGTTGCGCATAAATTAGAGAAAGAAAATAAATGGTGCGGTGACATCCTGTTATGTAGATGAGTTTTTTAAATAGTTTAATGCACTTTTGTTCTAAATTAAAATTCAAACGACTCGAACAAATCATTTGAATTATTAAACTTTAATTAGATATTGAGAATAATATTATTGTTGTCCATGGTTGATATAGTTTAAGAAGGTTAAGATAATTTTTGAGCTTTGATGATTTGAAAATTGATTGTAGTTAACAATATTAATCTATTAGAATTTTATTATTTGTAAAAATTGTACAAGAATAATAAGTAGGTACTTACACGACTGAATATTACATTTTATGTTTTATATTAAAACATTTTTTAAGGACAATTATTTTTAGTACTTAAAGTTTAGTAACTTAGGAACATCTAGTTCAAATTTTGATTTATATACAAGGCAATTTTCAAAAAGATCATTTTCTTTAAAATTTAAAACAAAAAGTTGTCAGGCTTGAAAAATATAAGTTTGTATTTCCACAAGATACTCATTAAATGGTATAAAAGATCTAAGTATTTAAGAGTATAGCACTAATGTAAATCTAAAAATACAAAATATCAGAATTTTAATAAATTCATTATTAGAGGAAAAACGAGGGTTGAATTGCATAAAGTACCACGTTTGTCGTATATTTATTTTAATGGCGCTTACAATAGAGAATAGAGATAAATGTTTTTTATTTATTTTACCATAGGTAGGTAATGATTTTTCTCATTCTAAAAATTGTTTTCTTAGGTAAATGTTCCTCATTGTTTATAAAGACCAAAGAAAACGTGACTTAAAGTTGGAAAAGTTTAGAACTATTCTTATAGAGAATATACTTTAAAAAGGTATAAGTTTACATTATTTATCTGACAATATTGACATGTTCTGTCGTCGAGTACCTTTACAGCTACTATAAAGGATTTTCTAAAACTTTAATAATTACAATGTTATAATAATTTTATATAAAATCTAAGTCATTTGTTTTAATTTTCATAAGGAATTTGAAGTATTTAATAACTTGTGCAAAATGTAAGAAAAAAAAAATGTTTACATTCTTTTAGTTATCAATCAGATATTATTTTATAAATAATGTTTCATTTAAATTTGTTTATTTTATATTTTGAATTTACGTCATGTGGTCAACATTAAATATAATCAATAAAATAAAATAATTAAAATTGGTTATTGTTAATGTTTAATTAAATAGAAGACAGGCAAAATAAAATCGATTGAGTCAATGACTGACGTCTCTCGTCGAGGCCATTTTAGATAGGATGTACAGCAAGCATGATAATATATTATAGTATTATACCTACTCCACTAATCAAACAGGACAGGTAAATATTTAGAGTAAAATATTATAAGGAAAAGCTTCGAGAAATGTATGTGGTACAATCGTTCGTATTGCCAGCTGCACAAGCAATAATTATTGTTATTTCCACTCTCATTTTATTGTTGTTGTACAATATGTTGGGTACCTATATGTTATCGTATCGTTGAAAATTTGTTAAATCAATATTGCCATGTTATTGTTTAACATCGTTGGCCCATAACGATGTTAAATTTTTTTTCACGGGATTACAAACATAACCCTCAGCAGTTTTGCGTTGGAAAATTACGCGGACCTTAAAAAATGAAAAATTCCTAAATACGCCACCGGACTAACCAGCGATTTGTTTCAGTCTGCACGACGTGGGTAGCGAGCATAAATAGTGTAACAGTGCAGTAGGTACAATACATGCGAAGTATTGTTTGGTAAACCATAAATGTCAAAAATCATATATGTTTACAAATCACAACAAACTATCGGAATCGGTCTTTCGAGAGTTTAGGCAAACATGAAACAAAAACAGCAACTTTTTCATCTAAAAGCACTGAACGACGTCAATATTTATACAGTGCAACGCAATCATTTGTTACCTATTGCTTGCACAGATCAAGTTAAATGTTCAATGATTCATTAATAGCACATGGTTTGTAAAACGTATACCACGGTATATAGGTACCTGTATATTAATTATACAAAGTCCGTGTACCTGCAGATACATGTGACTTTAGCAGGCGTGTGTGTTGCACGTAGATCGGATGTAAATGGATTTTCCATTTGTGTCTGTTTTTCTTTGTAAATTAATTTGTATCTCTTGTCGATTTTTAAAAGTCTGATTTGGATACATAGATGTTTTTTTTTTTACTTATTAAAGCAATGTAGGCACACCATTTTTATCTGCAACGTTTGTGTTTTTAATATAATCAACCCGAAAAACGTCCGTTTCCTAAACTTTCAAAGAAATGAAAATCATTTTAGTATAGGAGTAGTTTTTGATTTTAAAAACAGTTCCTATAATAGCTGTTTTCATTTTATTTTATCATGGTGTCAAATATTTATCTGAAATCACCACACATACATACCCCAATAGATAGCTTTATGTATAGGCATATTAAACGGTATATTATTATTTAGTTTTAAAACTACGAGTCGTGAAGGCATAAGTGGAAATACTCCACATATTTTTACAATATAGAGGATTTGATTTATATACTTCTGTAGATCTGCATGAAAATTAAAATGTCTATAAAAAAAAAATAATCCGAAAACCCAAAAAAATAATACGACTGTTTTAGTTAAAATTATGCATACGGGGTGATTTACCAGGCAATAAACCACTATTTTTTTTCAACAATTAAATAACTTTAACTCTGATTTTTGGAATATTTAAGAATACCTACGAATTAAAGGACCGTATTTTTTTTCAAATCCTTAGATTTAACCACAGTACCATTTAACTATATTATAGGAGTGTCCAGTTACCTACTTATTTTTATCAAATGTTAATTACCCATTTTTCTAGTATATGTTTATGAATCTGATAATTTATTCGACAACTTTTATGTATCTAAATCAAAATTCGATAGAGCAATTATCTACTAATGATGATAGGTCCATTAAAACAGGTGTGAAAAATATTGGGGCTTTGTTGTATACAAAATTATAGTCATTAATATATTTCAACTATAATTTACATATATTGCATGGGTATAATAAATACTAAATATAATATTACCTACTTAGGTATTATACTTTTTTTTTTGTAAAACCATTTTTAAGGACTATTATCCTTGGTATTAACATTTTAATAACTAGGAAACTACTCGTTCGATTTATTATTTAGAATACACCAACAATTTAAAAAAAAAAAAACCAGCTGTCTAATAATATACAGAAAAAATAGGTTATTGGTTCTCATTTGAAAATGGAGTTTGTATTTTACACGCAGAACACTACTTGTTGAATGGTATAAAAAATATAAATCATTGAAAATATTGTGTTCTTATTATTTCCCAACAACCTATGCTTATAAATGACAAAACTCGTAATTTGAACAGATTTATTATATTAATGGAAACGATGAGCCCCGGGGGAGCGTGTTGGAGATGAATCATCCTGAAAAAGTGACCGTTATTAATAATGATATTTATTGCGCTTGGTTAATGTCAGTGATTATACTGCAGATTCATCAAGCATGCTCACCCCTTATCTTCTTTAATACCCTGCTATGAGTTTTCAAGAGCCAACATTGATAGAAAGAGATAGTCAATACCTGTGCATATGATGGGACTTAAAGTTTATGCTATCTTGCTGAATATGTTAGTATGTTGTTATCGTTGTCTTTGAACTCCTTCTCTCTCACTATCTCTCGCTATTAATACACGGTCTTAAGTTGTATGCTATCTTTTTCTAACAATGTTGTCATCGAACATCTCTCTCTGCGCTATTAGTCCATTTCTTTATATATCTTTGAAACCTACTGACAAATACGGTTATCCATTATCACAGTAGGTACCTATAAGAGCAAGTCGTGGTCGTTAACACTGTTATCAGTTACAATAACAACAAACTTTGCGTATATTATTTATCTTTACTATAATAAGCTTACCATTTCTATAACGGTTTTTTCAAAAATAATTTATATTTTCTTTTTTCATACTCGATTTGGAAACAATATTATACAATTTACATCTCCTCATAATACATAATATGGAGATAAATAGGCACTTAATATGAACGCAACACCGTTTAACACCTAGAAAAATCGTCGTCAGCACTTGTTAGGCTGAATCAGCCGAGTAGGAAGTCGTAGATCCACCTGAAACTACTATAAAATAAATAAGTGTCCGGTTTCGCTGTACCGACCGAGGTCCACGACCGACAGACGTGATTCGGGAGTAAAGCTAAATATAAATCATTCAATCCTCCACTCCCCAGCACAAGGCTCGTACGCGATCCATATACATCTCGGGAATCGACATCGTTTGTCGTCCGACGAATATAAATTCGAGAGACCGAACAACAAGTGTGAATTATTTGCTCAAGGCGGTGAATTCTCGCCGGAAGAGAAACGCGAATAGCGCTCGTTACCGCGTACCATCTACCGCTATATACCTACCTACGATTTTTGATTTAGTTACACACGCGGGCTTATAAATATAAATTACTATTTACGGCGAATACCTAATTCGAGGCGAGACGGACAGTGCAGCAGCAAGAGCTCGAGTCACCCTTTGATTATGTATTCAGCCCGAAATCGAGAGGTCTTATATTATATTTTTATACGGATGATGCACGCGCCGCGAGGTTGACGCGTGTTCGGCGTTATATCATAATATAATATTATAATAACCTCGGTGGAGTGAAGTCGACCGCGGTGGTGGTCAGGCCGAGGGGATAGGGGTACCTATATGCACAGCAGTTCATCGTGATTTAATGCCGGAGGATAAAACTGCATGAATATGCAAAGTACAGTTTAAAAAAAAAAAAACCATACTCGCATAATATGACCATATTATATCATAAGTAGGTAGGTACAGGTAGTCTGTTCGGCGCCGTGCAACACATCACGATATACATAATATGCGTTATGTATTAATATAAATTATTCGCTCTCGTTTGTTTATTTAAAAACCCCGAAAACATTAGTGACTGCGATATTATTGTTTATGATTGTACGAAAGAAAAATACATTTTCTGCAGAGTTAGACTTTTTTTTTACCTTTGTCTGTATCAATCGATCTTGAGCCAACAATATTGTAATTAACTGAGAAACATACTGTTCACCAGGATTCAGTTCGCGTAACTTGTTAGAGTTTAAAAACAGACTGAACAGGTATGTAACGGTAAACGCTTTGAATTTTTAACAATATCATTAAAAAATAAACAATGTTTTGACGAGAATACAACGACTTGTTCTGTGAGAATGACGTATGATTACAAAGTTTTTCTAAGAAGATTTTTTTGTTGCCATAATACAATTGAAGTAGGAAACGTTATGATTGTGATCGCTGTACAATATACCAAGAATACGCCGAGTTCGTATAACGTCCGATAGACATTTGTACTTCCAGGACATCGTTTTCAGAAATATTTTTAGGAAAAAAGTTTGAATTGCCATTCGAAAACACGGCCAACACGAATTCATTCAGCGATGGCTCAGAAAAACGTCGCTTTTGCTGATAATTGCTGGTGATATCTGGTGCTAAAGTCGTCGCGGGTAAGTAGTTTTCGAGTTTCAAATGGGAATCGGGTTCCTAGGACAAATGTATCCCTCCGGGAAAAGTTTATGGCCCGTCGTTAAGTCAACGAGAACTAAAACGCGTTCACAAACACACACACACACACACACACACACACACACACACCCATGTAGGTGTACATACTATATATACATGTACCTATCTACACGTGCGAGCCAACTGATAATAGCTGGTCGTAAAGTGACATAATACATCGTTTTATTGCGACTCTTATATTACTACGGTACGCGGTATAACCATAGCTAACGGCACTGTAATAATAATATCATATAGGAAGTGAACCGACCGTAGGCTGGAACGATATATAATTACACTTTTATCGATCGGTGGACGGACGATGACACACGTGTAGGGCGGTGAAAGTGGTGTGCGTCGCGTATACCAATATATACCTATATATATTTAATATACTGTTGACACGGTACGCTCGCGAATCTAGGTAAAAATATCTGAGGAAAAAATGACCACGGTAAAAATTTCCGAGCTAATGGATTCCCCAAAATTAAAACGTCCAGGGTAAAATAGTTCAAAATAAATTAAGACCAACTCTCTATCCTTGGCAAAGTTGTTTGGAAACAAAAATGGGATAAATAATATATTATACAGGTTTAATAGATTATTATATGCGTATAACATAAATTAATATTTACAACAATGATTATGTTTAAAAAAAATATAAGCAATTAATAATGGTTTTTTATTTTTTAAAAGTCATATAATAACAACCATTACAAATTGTCTTTATACATACTAGGTACTTGATTATTTTAATTTATACCATGTTAAATAAAATTCAGATTAAATAGATTATTATACACATAATTACTAAAAATGAAATTGCAACATTGGATATATTATATTTTATTACCTACTTAATTATAACCGTTACACGATGTCAATTATAAATTAGGTATATTACTTATCTACAGCTAGTGAACTACAGGTATTCACAGACTCGCAGTAAATAATATACAGGGTGTTTTCCAATGTTTGTTAAGGATAACTAAATATGTTTTACAGAGTGTTCCTATTTTATTCTATTTTTTTTATTTTGGACAAATTTACCATGAACATTTATGGTTTCGGAATTTTTACAGTTTACATTTTTCCTGACATTTTTGTTGACTATCACGCTCGCATATACGTATATACAACCACTGCGGCGTTAGATGACAAAATCGAATTTCGTTAAAATATTTCGAATTGTCAAGATTTTTTGGATTTATACGTTCCCCGGCGGACTTGATTAGGTAACATCGATTATTATAATACAATTATGCTGTCACAATTCAGAGAAGACGTACATTATTATAATAGGAGTTATCCATATTATACTTATATTTCGGTATGAATATACGATTGATCGTGATATTTATCGTCGGAGTAAAATATTTAGTATTACAATAATTTAAGACCTTGGGGCATCTCCATATTTTGGTTAAAATACATTTTTGACTGCACATAATTCAGAAAAATAAATGAGTCGTTTGGTGCAACTACTAGACAAATCCAATTGTTAAACACAAAGTTATCATATAAATGGAGATGTCTGGTTTTTATTTTAGTGCAACAACAAAACATCTTATATGATGTTATACAGGTGTCTATTTTAATATACAAAGGAACAAATTGTAATTTCATGTAAAACGTATGTATCTATAGAATACACAGACAATAAATAAATATCTCAATACAACCAATTGTAATATTATATTATGATTATTATATAATGGTAACTGTCGGATGGACGGACACGAGGGGATGTGATTGTATACTTAAATGCTCAAGTCTTCTAAAACGAATCAAATGCTTGATATTTTAAAAAAACACTGCTTAACTCGTACGTTTTACGACATTAGTTTTGTATAACCCGATTCATAATGATATACACTTTAACGGAGTGGCACTACATTCGGTGACGACAAACGCGTCCTACGACCTTCGCGGTGGAGTCTTGTGATATACAGGTCGGCGCCCATCACGGTTGACAAATTGTTCCGAATTCTTCGCCGGAAGAGAAGTGCCGAGAACGCGACGTCATATTTCATTTTCATACCGGCAGAAACGTGTCCCGATAAGAAAGCGCGTATCATGGCCGTCAACTATATATTATTATTATTATTATTATCATTATTATTATTATTATTATTATTATTATTATTATTATTATAATATTCGCGGGTGTCTCTCGTTGTGCCTCCGACCGACCCTTCAGTCTTCGTCGTACCACTGCGTGAACACATCCCTCGGCTCTCCGACTCTCACCTGCGTCGGACCTCGTTCGAGCTCACTCCGCAAATGAAAAGGGGACGAAAACGGACAAGCTCTGCCCCCCTCCCCCTCCCAGTGCTTTTGACACGTCCGTTCTGCACAGAATACGTGGCGTTCGTTGTAAATCCGTTTCTGTGGAGTTCGTAATTTATTTTTAACGAGCTTTTTTTTTTATACGTTTTTTTCCCGCCCTTCCTTTTCGATATATATAAGCTCCCGGTTTTGCGGCTCAAGTGTTTTTTCCCTCCCCATAATTCTCTCACCCTCTCACTCTTCACACACTCACATATATATATATATATATAGAGGTACCTATGTATTATAGATCTGGTAGGTATAAGTATCCGCGGCGACCGTATATACGTTTACAAAACAGCGTTGAGATCTCTGTTATATTTTACGAAAAAAAATATTCTCAATTCATCAGTATTCGTCAAAGCGGTTTGTGCGTTGCAGTAGCATTCTAGCGAGTAACCTAACCCGAGTAATGAGTACCTACCACACATCGATTATATACTTATCATGATTCGCGAGATTATATTATTATAATATTCGAATTTATAATATTATATACAGCGTGATTGTGATTCACCGAGCACCAGCCACACTCATTTTTCCTTTAACAATTAATTTTGTTCAAAGCATGATTTTCGGCGTTTTTAAACATGCTATTAGACCATATGTTTTAAAATTCTTGAGAATTTTTGTGCTCTACTTATGGAGCGTCCCACGGTGATACCTACAATTTTCTGTTTTTTGGCTTGGAAAACCCACATTTTTTTATGTAAATTAGTTGGTGGATAATTTTTTTAAAAATTATGTTCGATGAACCTAAGTCAAAATTTAAACAAGTAGTTTCTCAGTCGATAAAATGTTTCAATTGAGGAAGAATTATTTTCAAAAATTGTTTTACAAAAATATAAAATATATTATGTAATATTGCAGGATCTAATATTTATTATATATGGACCATTTTTCTAAACTCTAAATGTTTATAGATTAATATTAACTACCTACTAAAATGTTCAAATCATCATAGCTCCCATATTTTCCAAACCAATTATCATGAACTTATTATCCTTAGTACACTAAGCTAAATAACTGAAAATTTTCATTCGGTTGAATTTTGATTTTAATTCAAAATCATTTTTTGCTAAGTATTTTGCAGTAGAAAAGGGTGTTCCTCATTTGAAACATACATTTGTATCTCCACGACACCTATCCTTAAGTAGTACAAAAAATTTCAAGAATTTATAATTATGGTACCTAATTATATTACCTAAGTATATTTTAAAATTCTAAAAATCAGATTTTAAATAACTGTATTATTGGAGAAAAATGTGGTGAGTATTCTTTGTGAATCACTCTGTAGAACGACGTTGAAATAACGACGATATGCGTTAGAATATAATCGTAATTCGATTTTTAATTAAATTACATAATTATGTAAGTCGTGCTCGTTGCGTTGCTGAGTGTAGTTCGAATAAGTGGTTCGAGTGACCTAAAATTAGACACACCAGTCTACGCTGCTTCTTATTATCAATATAAAAATTCAAGTGTTTGTTGAACTCTACACTCAGACATCGTACATTTCGAACCCAACCAGCACCCTCCAGAAAATGTGGAAATTCTCGACACCGGAGCCCTGCAGTGGTGTATGTGAAGGGTGAGGTGATGGGCGGATCGCCTACACTTTTGGATATTTTTTAGCAGTATTGATTTCATGAATAATTTATTATCCTTGGGCGTATTGACAATTGTCTGATATCAAAGTTTCCAAAAAGTAGTGATAAGGAAATCAGCAGTCCATTTTTATGCAAACCATAAGCAAATAACTTGTTATAACTAGTTTGGCTTAATTAAATATATGCATAGAGTTAGGTATTAAATCGGGAGTGCAAGCAATCATAGATCGATTTGAAAATGAAGAAAAAAATCTCTATCTATATATTATTACTAAAAAATGTTAATTTCTTGTATTTATTATTTTATTTCTTACTCTTTCGGTGGTTGGAAGGAAAAATTGTTAAAAGATAAATCTGTCGTTAACGAAATAACTGTTTAATATTTTCGTGTGTTGGTGGGGAGCGTCGTGTGGATATTTTGACAATTTTTAAGTCGTGTTTAAGCTTCCCCACCTTCTCGGCATAACTGAACTCGATATGATGTGTTTATATCTTATAATATATTACTCACAACTTCTGAAGAAACTGAATGGCTCGAAGTTAAAAACAAAAAAGCCATAATGTTTGTTTGACATGTTGCTTATATATATATAACAATATAATATATCATACAGCATATTGTGTATATGGTATATTGTATAGTGATAGTCGACTTAAAAAACTGTCTATGTTCTGCGTTCTTCTTATCCGCGATCGAATTATCTTCGTTTTCTAAGTTTTGAAACTATTCTTGTGGGAATTTTTCAGGTATACGAATAAATGTTTTTTTTACATGATTACTTACCAGCTACTATAGCTGATGTTGATCCGAATTGCTCTTTTCACCGGGAAATTTACGACCGCTTAGTTTAATATAACAAGCGAGTAAAAATATTCCCTTCGTTTATGTTATTTCGTCTTTGCGGTAAGGTAATTTTTTTTTTGTTCATGTTATTGTTTAATATTCAACAATTATATTATTGTCGTGGTTTTACATATTTTATATTTTCACTTTACTGTTTGTTTGTACAATAAACAACACGCATCTATATAGAGGTGAATTCACCAATATTATAATATTATGATTTCCTTTCGCATAAATTCGGAATCTTCCGCCGAAAGATTATTATGCAAACGTCACGACAAAAGAACATTAATTCAATGGACCTTAATCCCGGTCTGATTTATTCGGTATCGCTGCAAACGTATTAAACAGGTACATTTGAATTTATTTTATATGCATATTATAATCATATACCATCGTGTTAAAGTGTAACCGGAGTGTAATGTGAAATATAAATACTCCCGACACGTGGTGTGTGGGCGGCGTGGTGGATTCATTTATATATTTAAAATGTATGCACATATCTTCCTTAACATAATATCGCAACGATAACCATTTCGATGGATGAGAAAAAATATGATTCCCCTCACGATTACTACAGTACGTACCGCTTCAGGTGTATTATTAATAACTTTTTTATTATACTATATAATTATTAATATCCTTATCGAGAGAAATTGCTGTATCGGCGCAGATCATGTCGACAAGGCGTCGCATGTATAGTATAGTCATGGTTGTTGTTGTTGAATTATCTTTGTCATTTATAATATACACGTTGTTATGTTTGAGCATTTTGAGAGTACGGTAAACATATTCGTCTTTTGATGTGCTCAACGCGACAACAACTACTTAAATATTTTTGTACTCGAGTGGTATATAATATATTATGTTTTATGGTTGTCGAGAATTGCGTGATGAAAATTCAATTATCTCATCACTCGAGGCATGTAAAGTTCCCCGAAAATATATTACTTATAATATCTTTGAAAATGGATATTAATACCTACCTACTTCGTACGAAAAGTCTACTTTAATTTTCGTCATTTTGTGTACGTCATAAAATGTTTTGCATAATGTTAATATTTTTTTTAAAAATCACGTTCTTACCTTCCAAACCAAAAAAAGCCTCTTCGTCAATACTCGATATTTGATTTCCGTCCAACTCCAACGAATTCAGTAGTGGCAAATGTCGAAACACTTTGGCAGGTATATGTTTGAGATAATTGTGTGCTAGGATCAGCATATCCAGTGTTTGTAAACCTTAAATGATAAAATTTATAGAATTATATATTATGCCTAACGGTGGTTTATTTTTTACAGACTAAATTGTTGGATATAAGAACGTCAGTAATTATTATAAGTTTAGTTGAAAAGTATACTCGGTCGACACGAAAAGAGTGGAAAAAACCGCCACCGCCATTGCAGTTGTAATAATTATTTATTAAAATCCCAGTCCTAATTATTAATAATGAATATTATGATTGCTATTATTATTTATAATTTATCGAAAAACAGATTTTTATTTTATACTTGAGATATTATATTACATTATAATTATTATTATCCGTTTATTATTATCTTCAAAAATGTAAAACATTATTTTAATATTTATACGTAAAGGATTATAATATGCTATTCTTAGTACAATCTGCGTTCTAAGTTATGGATTGATGTTTTGTGTTCATAAAACATTCAGCTAGAGAAAACAACAGTTATAATAGTTAAATCACATTTTTACTGGATAGACCTTTACTTTATTCAGTATAAAGCTCATATTATTTGAACTAAATGTACCCACTTTTGATAAAAATATTTAAATAAATAAATATAAGCATTTAATATAATATACTATAAGTCTATGAACCTTAATTATAAATACTGTTGCGAATAGTAAGCCCACTTTAGGATCACAGTGTGCAACTATTGTAGGTCAAGTATCTTTATATATAAATTGTACCTGCCTAATATTAATGTACATAATTCTAAAACACTTAATGATTTTAAATTATTTGTATACAAAAATTATTTTCTCCCAACACAATCTGCGTTTATACGGAGTATTATAGCTATATATCTGCAATTAATTAATTATTATGTAATTATTGTGTGCTACAAAAGATAAAGTCTTATTATTATTGTCATTATTTTTTTGTAGTAGGTAGGTATACGAATAATAAACTTGTTCTTGCTTTACAAGTGGAAAAGAATTATAAAAATGCTTAATTGTCTTTTAAAATTATTTAAAATAAACATTGTAAGGAACTCGTTCATTAATCATTGTTTTAATTCATATAATGTGTACCTACATAATATATATTTTTAAAACGTTTTTTTTTTTTTTTTTTTTTTAAACTATATTATCTCTGAACCACTTTAATAATACTTCAGAGTAGGTACCTAAAGTTAAAAGCGATTCGTGGATAAGAATATAAATTCAATAGTTTTAAACAAAATATATACTCTTATAAAAAGAATGATAAAAGTCCGGTACATGATTAAGGGCCCTCGATTCTTGAGAAAAATAACATTGAAACTATTTTTAATAAAAAAATGAAACATACAAAAGCGACGGATGTCATGTGACGAATACTTTAATTTAACAAACGTGGTTTAATATGTGTGTCATGTGTGCTATGTAGGTAATACATTTTTATCTTAGCAGCTATTAATATTAAATCCATTTAACATTTCCATCTACATGATAACTTAATAAAAGCCGTGTTTCGTTCAAAAGTTTATAGTTAATTATAATAATTTATGATGAATTAGAGAATACCAAAATGATCTCATATTAAATAATCAACAAAAGTAATATTATATGATATTAGATTAAGTTGTCCTCGAGTACTATTAACAATTTCCGAGTGAAAAATAGTGAATTTTTTAAAGTAATGATAATTACCTATGAAATCGCCTTCGCTGATCGATGTAATCTTATTTTCTTGAATTTCTAGTTTCTTTAAGTTGTCCATCGTTTGTAGAGCTCCGGTCGGTACTCGGTTCAATTCGTTACCACCGATGTTCAATCGTTTCAGTTTCCTGAGGAACGATTAAAATGATATTATAACTTAATGAAATATGTTATATATATATATATATAAAAAAAAAAACTTTTATGAAATTACTTCTCTGTGCCGGCGAACGCATTGGCCTCGATGTTGGTAAGCCGATTTTCGTACAAGGTCAATATCTCCAGCGTACTCATTCCCTCGAAAGCGTTTGCGTGGATGGCGGTGATTTTGTTATGGTTCAAATTGAATATCAGCAATCGATCTAAGCTCTTCAACGCCGGAGTAGGTACGCTGCTTAACGAATTCTGAGACAGATCTAATTGGGTGAGTGCTTTTCCTGTATAGACACAAATACACGTCTAAATATATATCAAGTAAGGGTCACGAGGAAAAAAATATTTAAAGAGTTATCGTGATGCGAGATTTAAAACCGTATACAAGGTTTACGAAAGAGGTTAAGTGTTTGAAAAACTACCAAACATTTACGTTGAAGTCATAATATTAAATAATAGGTATTGCATAACAGCTGATTTTGACTCGTAACGTGAATTTGGATTTATTTCAACTAACAAAAAAATTACGATTTGTTACGGACACTATAGTACCTATACATAAAGTCTGTTTTTATTTAAAGATACACTATAATTATGTACTTATATTTACAGTTACAGCTCTGCTCGTTGATTAAAGTAATTAAAATAATTTTTCATTTTGCATTTTATTTAGTATAGTATTTGTTTACTTTAACAATAATGTGTTGCGTAATGTCAAGTCCGAGTCTAACAATCACGGATGACCAACGAGTATTGTTGTTTTAAAATTTATAAAACATGAACCTTTAAAGAAGACGTGACAATCTAATAATACAAATCTATGGCTCCGCAGGGAATTTTCTTCACAGATGAATTTAAATTATAGAAAAGTTATTTTCAAAACGTATACATATTATATATACGTATATAATATTATTGTGTGCGTTAAAAAGACAAACTCTAAATGATATTGTTATTATTTCATTAAAAGACGGCTCGTCGTAAATAAGCAAACTGAAAGGGTTCAACGGGGAAAATGTAATATTCAATTGGAAAAAAAAAAATCAATAAAGAGGTCGAAAAACGTCGATCGGCGGCAAAAAGGCGAAGTTGGTGTTCGTGTTTGGATATTTCACAGGTACCTGCTAACCTATACCTATCTACGCAATAAAAGCGTTTTGGAAAATTGTCGAACATATATAATATATATATTGAGTTTGTTACTTTTGAAAGTGCTGTTATTGCCGAGAACTTTTACGGACGGCTGCTAAAATAAAAAGAATCGTTTAAAGTTTTCGATGGGTTGAATATGTGAGACTTCGTTGGGAAACGGAAGTAGGTAATGATGTATTAATCATACCCGTAGATGTTTTCGACATTCTCTCGGTGTTTTGTAGTTGATAGGACGTGTTCAACTTTCTGAAACTATTCGAAAATCAGTTCGGCAAAACGTAAAATCGACCGTACTCGATAGACTCCCGGGTTTTATCGCATTCAATAATAATAATAATAATAATATCGTATACGAAATTCGATAAAATATAATATTATTACACAACCGGTACACGGTCTGTAATAATATAATAGTACGCCGTCATTTGCATGTCAATCATTATAATAATAATATTCGTTTCACTACAATAATACCGCACTACATTATATTATATTATATGTGGGTGTGTTTTAAGTTTGAGTGTTGACGATGACTCGTACTTGACATCGCGTATTGATTATAACATCTCCACCATCTCCACCTACAGGGTGCCCCGCGATGCAAGCTTTTCAAGTGTTGGCAAGAGAGAGAGAGAGAGGGTAGGTGTGTGTGTGTCGTAAGTTATAATATAAACTCGGTTATAAGTTATAACTAACGAACAAAAAAAAAAATAAATTAAAAACGCACGTGAACGCTGTAAGTCGTCTTGCGAACAATTTAGAGTAGGTACCCATTCAATAAAATATAATATAATATACTGCAGTGTTCAGAAAACCGGAAGTTTGTGCATTGCTATATTACGACGTACGCGACTATTATATAGAGTATATTATTTATGTGTTTGGCTTCTGTTGAGATGTAAACCACACTTTGTAAAAAAATATTGTGAAATAGTATAATCTATTTAAAAAAAAACTCAACACATAGGAAGGTACAGAGACTGGGGGACAAGTCTGGATTAAGGTGGGGGGAGCATGGCTCCGGGCCCACAACGGATATCAGACAATAGTGGGCCTCTGCTGGAGCCAAACAAAATGGATTAATTAAATTTTAGATTCTGAGCGGAGCGATGAATGTATTGATTTTACAATAATGTGTGTTTTTTTTTAAATTTTTTTTTTTATTTTTGTGTCTGTCATCACCTTTTAGGACAGTAAAAATGCTTCGATTTTCTTCAATAGTACCTTTTCTGATAGGAAAGTGAATCAAGTTGGTACTTTGGGGGGTCAAAAGTTAAAATTTCCCAGTAGTTTTCATGAGCGCCGTGAAAAACAAATGAAAAATTAAGGAAAAAACGGGAATTTTTGACAAACTCGATTTTGGTTTTTGGTATAACTCTAAAAGAAATGACCGTAGAGACATGACATTTTGACCGAATGTTTATATAAGCATTTTCTACACACCATACCATTTTCAAAATATTCTGACTTATTTTGAGCTGTTAACGGACATTTTCAGTTTCCAATTTTTTTAGTTTTTTTTTCTATAAATGTCAATAAAATTTTATTTGTTGGGTAAAAAATCTTGAAAATTTAATAGTAGGCTTCTAATATATAGTTTCAAAGGCAGATGAAAAATATTAAAAATCCGTAGTCACAATTTTTTTTTATAGGTAATCAAAGTTCAAATTTTGACAAAATACGTAAAAAAGACGAACAGTGCAATTTATTTTGAGTTAGAAATTCATAAAAAATTTTCTTTTTAAATCTAAGATTTGAAAATGTAATACAAGATTCCTCATAAGTTTGCCTAATTTTATCAATAAAAAAAAGTTTATAAGCAAGTCATAATAAATTTTTATGAGCATTTTAAGTTCAAATTTGTACAAGATTAGATATTCACTCGATTTCTCATGTAGCGATTTTCTTATTTTGTTGCAATTCAAAAACAATAACTGTAGATGCATGAAAATTTCACTGAATGTTTATATAAGCATTTTCTATACACCATCTAATTTTGAATATATTTTGACTGTTTTTGAGCTTTTTACGGATCATTTAAATGTTCATCTTTTTTAGTTTTTTTATATAATTTAAAATATCCTAGACTGACATACCGTCTCCGCTCAGAATCGTTTTTCGTATACAATGATATTATATCATTGAATTCAAATGTAATACCATCCATTATACAGTGATCTACTTGTAACCTACTGTACAGCAGAGCGACATCCACTTGACCCCCTTTTTTATTTTATGTATGAAAGGTTGTACAGTAGTCAGTTAAAGTTATTTACTCGTAAAACTTGATAGTGCAAGACACTGTCTGGGCGTCGCGATAACGTTACATCAGAGAGGAACTTTTACGTTTTTATGATAGTGTTTTGTTTTACAAATATAAGTATTGAAGATCTAATTTGTTTACAGCCACTGTCGGCAAATGAAAAATATTGTGTTGCCGTGTCTGTCAATTGTTGTACTCGTATTATCGATATATACCAGTTGTAAATTATTAGAACAAAATAAAATTATGATCTCATTTTTATTTATTTGAAGTCATACTTATAGCTGGTTGATAGGGTCATAAACGTACCACCATGATAGTTGTTCACACAAATATGATGATTATAAATTATCCTTTGTAAAATAATAATAGGTAATAAAATATTAATTTCAATTGAAAATGTTATTTTTTTATTTTACCCTAATACAAACCTAATATTCTATCGGTTTAAAGACTCGGAAAAAAGTTTCACTCCATCCACACGTACTGACAACACACACTTTTCATGTATTTATATTTAATAATATGATTCATGTGTTCTAAAACGATTTTTTTCCCAACATGTCCGTGGGTTATCCCACTAACCCCACAGTCACATACTCTGACCTGCACCGTCCTCCTCGACGACATCCGACAGTCGTTTGCGACGTACAAAATCATCATCAACATTATGATGCTCACCGATAGAACTCAGCGACGACTCCTCGACGACGGCCAGCGTGCTGTTGTGTATGGTCAGGTGCCTGATGTCCATGCCCAGGAACACGAAACCCTGCAATTTGGGCAGGTTGTTGTGCCGGAGCTTCAGGTAGAATATGACCAGCGATGGTTTGCCCTTGAGCACGGCCATCGTCTTGGATATGTGCTGCAGGTCGGTGAACTCGCACAGTATGTCCAGACCACCATTCTTCTTCACCGTGCACACACAAGGAGCGATCTCGCCGTGCGTGGGACATTGCTGAATGACCGGGCCACTGGCAGACCATGTCGGGTCCACGGAGAAGGCCGACAGCAGGCCGCAGAACACCAATACCGACGTGGGCACCATCGCTAGCCGGTGGTCGCCATACCTGCAAACGGAAATTCGGAAATCAGCGACAGTTTGTGAGCACAATTTATTTATTTATAGGACCCCGAAGGGCGTATGGTTTACAATAATTATAATATAGGTTATACTCAGTAGTATATATAACAGCGTATAGCATTGAGATGCATTTAAGATACAAAAAGGATTAATCACAAAATATACGTCATATACTCATATTATACTATAATTAGGGTTCTATAATTTTCTGGAATTAATTTTTTTTAAATATTTCGTTCTGATGAAATATAATAAAAACTAATTTTAACTTAAAATTATGTATAGTTTAAATGTACAGTAAACATCCCTACTTAGTTAAGTGTTAAGTGGAAAATATTAGAGAAATATTTCTTACATAGTACATTATACAAATTGCATAATAATTCATATTATAAACACATTTGAAAAAGTTTCAAAACTCATGAACTAAATTATACATAATTAATGTTTATTTAATATTTTATAATTACTAATTAGACATAGTTATACCCAGAGTAACTATTATAATTCAAATAAAATACACATTTTACATTGATAAAATCCCTACAAAACTTACATAGTTTTATTAATATATTTATATATTATCTAAATAGTAATTGGGAACTAAAGATTGGTAATATATGAAATCAATGTGACCATTTAGTGACGATTTAGTGAAACAAAAAAAAAATAATATATTTTTCAATATTTCAATGATATATTTGAAGAAGGCTGTAAGTTGTAACATTGAAATGTTAAAAGTGAAAATGCCATGTGAAATATTTCATACTCATATTCCTAAATTTATAATATAGTCTCGTAGGGTCTAGGAGTGGAAATCACGTTGGAAATATAGCACCCACTCAACCCTCGATTTTTCCAGTATATCATAATATATAGGTCAGTGGTTTTCCAACCTTTTTTTCACAGCGACCCCCTAACTTATATCTGAATAAATGGTGACACGCACTTATACACCTATTAATGGATTTTTGAAAAAAAAGCAATTATTAATAATTTATAGTAATTATTATTATGTTTATTGCACGTGTTACTAATTTATTAAAAAATATACATTTACTTCAAACAGTTTTAGCTAGGTATTTAAATTTAAAAAAGGACAATAGATAATAATAATAATAATACAAAATCAGCGTGATACTTGAGATTGGTAAACCTGAATATTTAGGTCATAAATTATTGGGCGACAAAAATAAAAGTTGGTATTCAATATTTATTTACGTACATCTTAAACATTAAATATCAGAAAACGAATTTGGTGCCCATTATAATATTTAACAAATACGCTAATTGCGTCAGAAGAAATTTAAATGACTATACTAACTCGCAATTGCGTCCTATATAAACACATTATTTTCTTTCAATTAGTTATGTAAATCTAACGTATTATTTGGCAGCTTGGGAATTACGAATTCTCGTGCGTTATACATATTTTTACGAATTAAAGTTAATCATAACTTGTCGATGTTGATACGTCATATTTTCATGATTGCATATGAATTAGTTTTGATGATGTTTATCGTTGGTTGCTTATAACGTTTTATATTATTATTTAATTTAAATTACATTCGACTAAATTACGTGACACACCGGATGCAAATCATATAATATATAGGCAATATATTATATGTATGTTTCAACATTCAAGTATTCAGCGAATGAGAAGCACTAAAAAAGTTAATTTAATTACATTACCAATTAACCGTATAATATAATATACTATACGCATTTTTTCTCTAACAATGAATTTCTTTGAACTATATTTTTGAAATTTTTTAGTATATTCACTTATGGAGATCATATTTTCAAATAGGTACTTGGATTATTTTTATACCATTTAAGGAATGTTCTCCGATCAACTTATTTTTTTTAAAAGAGAGCCAATTTTTTATCGTTAATCGTTAAGAAGGTAATTTATTTGAAAATTTTGATTTATATAAATCAAAATTTGAACGAGTAGTTCTAGATTTTTTAAACATTAGGTACTTAGGATAATAGTCCATTATAATAGGTTTAGAACGTATATACGATGATTTGAAAATTATAGTAATTAACATTATAATTCATTAAAATTATATAGCTTGTAAAAATCGTCAGTGTACCTATATAAGTATATAACTATATAACAAGTACTTGATTATTAACATTAATTAATTAAAATTGTACAATTTGTAGGTGTCGGCACCGATGCGGTCAGGACATTTGCGGTCGGCACCTTTTTCGTGCCATTTGCGGTCAATTTATATTTTATTTCTATTTACCTGACTATATAAAATTTAAGGTGCTATATATAATATATTAATATATAATATTATATACTTATTTTGTGCTAATAGGTATATGTTTAGTTATATTTAAACTTCCCTTCACGCTTTTCCAGGCTTAGGACTGGCAGTGTTTTGTTACTGGCGTGTTTAAAAGTTTATAATTATTATTATAAATAATTCATATAATAATAATATATTTTGTCAATTACTTACACAATAAACATATACTTTTTTTTTTGAAAACCTTATTATAATTATTATAAAAAATGCACATATATAAATATATAATAATATTTGTCATTCACAATTTACAACATTATTCTAATTTTTGAATAAAAGCTATTTTTTTTAAGCATTTGACTAAATCGTTATCTATTTCATACTCTACTAATGTTTTTTTAATTCTTTCGTCTAATTGTATGTACATCTTTTTTCTCCTTTTACCTTCCATATTTAAGTACCTAGCTTCTTGCATATAAAAGTTCCGAATTTTCAGCCTCTTTTTTAAGACAGGTATACAAATTTTTAAATGTTGGTCGTGGTATATCTAATATTTTATTAAGTTTACTATTCCAACCCTCAACATATATATATAATATATATCACAGGAATTACATTGATTTCTTCATTCGTAGACCCTATATCTATATGTATGGTGTAAATTTGGTAAAATTGTTTACTACAACTTATTATTATCGCCTTATCGATAATGACATCGAATATCCACAATCAACCAAATGGCTGTATCACAAATCGGTATATCCAGTATAAATAATAATATAATAAACTTTTTAAAACATTTTCATAATATAATATATATTTAGTAGGTATATAATATTATATAGCACCTTACATTTTATAGACAGGTAAACAGAAATAAATTGACCGCAAATGGCACGAAAAAAGTGCCGACCGCAAATGTCCTGACCGCAAATGTCCCGGAACCCAATTTGTAAATGTCGTCAGAGTAGGTACCCATTATAGCTATAATAATTACTCGACAATTAATATTAATTAATTTATATTTTATGTAAAATCATTGTTAAGGACTATTATTCTTAACGATTATTTTTCATTACGTAGTCAAATTAGGTCAACAATATTTGTGGAGTGATTCAGTGCGATTATAATGTATTAAAGGGGTAATAAATGTGCTGTTTTAAATACCCGATACTGCAGTTAGTATTGCAATTATAAAATTAATAATAAAATATATGTGCAGCTCCCCCCCCCCTGGTAAATTATTGGGCCCTTACACTAAATGTTTTTGCGATCACTACACAAAACTTCCAATCAAATAATACCCGTTGAAAGTGATATGATATCTCATACACGATTTCAAGGTTACAAATGATTAACCCAGCACAGCTTTAAATAAAAAAATTACTATAAAATAAGTATTCCTAAAAAAATTACAAATACATTTGAACGAGCCCCAAAAATAGTCGGCCGCTGTACTCTAGGTAAAAAGCCCCCCCTTTGTGCAGGACTTGTACACGTGTACTAGTCTTCAAGAGAATGTGCTGTACAATAATTATTGTACTGTTTTCCGGGTTTTCGTAGGTTGAAAAATTCCATAATCAGCCCACGTCGATTTAGTTCTCTATTTTCGCCTATGAGCATAAGTCGTACGTTATACACTCGCCGCCACTATTCAACACTATTCGACGCAGGCGGGTTAGGGACAGTTCTAAGATTTTTAGTTTATTTATTTTGAAGAATAAATCATTTTTGATTACGCTTGCGAGTATACGAAAGCGTGTCGTGTCGATACGAATCGAATGAAATTTCTTGACGTTTTAGTTCTAGCGAAAACGCGTACCGCTGCAGTTCCTATATTATATTTACAGGGTGACTAACCAATCATTCTATACCTAATTTTTTCTCTAATAAAGAATTTATTCAAATATTGAGTTTTGAATTTTTAAGTAGGTATATTCAAGGACCATTAAATACGATGATTTTATACCATTTAAAGAGTGTTCTGCGTGGGTATATACAATTTTTTTTTTTATATATGAACTTTTCAAATAAAAATTTAAACTAGAAGATAATGAGCTATTAAAATGTATTTACTATAAGAAAAACGGCTTTATTCAAATATAAAATATTTTTGGGTAGGTACTTCTTATACTTATTATAGGTAGGTACCCACTTATAACTTTTTTATATATTGTAAAATGTTGAGATTCATATTTATTTATTCTTATAATATTGTTTGTTCATCATATCAACATATCTTACAAATGAAATTGCATCAACAAGTTATCCGAAGTACACACAGTTAAATAACTCAAAAACCACTAGTTTGATTAGAAAAATAAAAATGTTAAAAAAAGACAATTTTGCCTTACTATTTACACTTAAAAAAGAGTGATTCTCATTTAAATAAAAACCATCGGATATCACCACAGGAAACGTCTTATAAACATAATGGTCCTTGAGTACCTATATTACCTACATAAAAGTTCAAAATAGCAAAATTTGAATAAATTCGTTATTAAAAAGAGACCATTGGTGCAAGCATGGTTGGTTGTACCACCTACCCTGTATGTCTCCGTAAAGTCATAAATAACAAACAATATTTAATTTCAGTTCGGCAGGACGGGGACACAGGCACCTACGTATAAAATACTTGTAACAACCTGGGACCTACTGTGGAGTTTCTAATCCTGGCTGGTATGTGTCGAAACTGTATTATTACGTTTATGCAGACAATGTGACGCGCGCATACCATATTAAACAAAACCGACTAAAATATATAGGAAATGTTTCACTTTTCCCACAATTTGGTAACGTTTATTATAATATACCTACACAGCGTTATGGTAACCGTGGTAGTCTTGACGTCCTAATTGTCCTGTGCGTTCGTTACAACATCCCGAAACGGTACGATCGGTATTATAATGTATTGTTAGGTATTCGTTTTGGTTTGTACTTCGAAACGTATCTATTAGGTTTTATTAGCGTAAAATGTGTCTTAAAAGTTTTTACCAAGTTTCTGCAGTGCACGACTATCGTTGTCCACAGAGTTATGTAGTATAGCTAAATAATTGTTTATCGAGTCGGTCGTAACAATAATTACCTACCTAAATACGACGTAAACGTAAACTTTCTTGACGAGTAATAAGTAATAACTAATTTCAGACGTATTCAATATCATAATAATTTATCGGCGGAGGAAGAAAATCACAAAACGCATTGCTTAACAAACTAATAATAATTATTAGTATACGACGCAGTATTATGATATAGGTAAACGATTTTTAAACGATCATCATAAAAAGTGATTAAAAACCATAATATTTAAAAATATGATAATTTTGTGTGCTCGATAATGGTTATACTCGGGAATTGGAACACACCTAAGTTATATTTTATGGACACGAACAAATCACACAAAACTATTCCTACGGCTTTTCAATATCTACCGTATTGGCAATACGCATAAGAAAAACCACGTGCCAGCTTGTTTTTTTTTTTTAATTTTTAGTTTAAAGACGTTTTGGTGTACATTTTTTAAATTAACTAAAGTTCATATTATGGATTTATAACGGCTCAAAGGAAATACTCTAAAAGTTTGATCGAAACTTTCCGTCATTTATTATCCCCATAACCATCGCTGTTTATGACTTGTAAAAAGACGTACAGACCATTGTATGCGAGGTTCGCTACAATAATGCTTTTGAACGTCGAGTCGATTTCGAGTTTAATAACTATAATAATATTTACATTTTATGCGTTCGTAAACAAAACATCTATCTGTACTCGTTATGTCAAACACCGTATAGCTATGTACACGTTGTTTAAGTTCAGTGAGACGTTACGGTGATGAGTATTGTCGGAAAATACGTCATATTATTATATTGTTTTGGGGTTTTATTTTATACACGTTTATTTATATGTATCAGATAAATATACTATGTAATTTATGTCCGAAAAAAATCGTGAAAACTGTAGTTTATGAGAAATTTTGTACCTACCAAATATAATATGATTCACTGTTTTTAGCAATAGGTCCCGAAGGGGTTGAAAAACGACAATAACCGAATTCGTCCATACAAACGATGTGTAACGTAAAATTTAAATATCTCACAACAATACACGAAGAAGCTTTTAGGGGTGGAATTGTCAAAGGAGATATTTTTTTATTGATTAATATTATTGCAGTACTTGTATGTAGAGGTAGGTTATATTATTTGATTTAGACATTTGTAAATTCTATTTCGTTCGTACAAATTGAGTTTTATTTCGTGGTGTTGATCTCAGGAAATGTGATATAATGTTTCTAGAAGGGTAGGTATATTGTTCTTACGAATGATGCGATTTATTTTTAATTTTTCTCGCCGTAAGCTCTCAAATACAATTTCTTATTATCTTTTATTTTTATTATTCCAAATTGTACCACTGGGTTTTCTGACCCTTATGTGCTACGCCATTCCTTTGGGTTTTACACTGAATTGCACTGTAGGTATATACTGTACGGCGAGAGTGTTTGAGATATAAACTTAACACTTTATTTTCTTGTTGTGTCTTTAGGCTATTATTTAGCCTTGATAAAAGTGGAGTTCTAAAATATTATTTTCACCAAATTATTGTAGTAGCTATAACTTGTATGTAAACTGTACGAGCTAAATACTTTTTTTCAAAATTAAACACTGTACCTACTTAATATGTGACTTTTTGGCATAATTATTAAACTAAATTGTATTGTATTTGTATTAAATTGTAAATTATTGCTTATTACAAAAATATAAATTTTAAATTACTTAGTATATTATGAATATATAGTATAATAGTTTATTCTCGTTAAATATTCACCAGTATTGCCTGTTATAAAGAGCTTTAGAAATCAATTTTAGATTCTGATTTACATAATCTAATTATAAATGAAAATACTTATTTAATATATTTAATCTACATATATGTGTGAAAAGTTTTCAAAAGTATTGAATGACGAATATGTATATAAGTTAACGAGAAAAAATATAAATTCCATGAGTATTGGATAACTTTGGGACAAATATTATATTTCAACTGTCAAATTTTGTCAGTATTATGACGTATACGACAGAGTAACGCGTGTTATGATTAATATATTTTAACGTCAAATAAAATATTTTCCAAAAGTCTGTACCTATGCTTATGATAATAAAAATAAAATATAAGATATTGTATATTATAATATTTTATATTTATTGAGTGAGACAGATAATAATTTTTACTCCGTGTTAGACATAATTATTCAGAGTGTTGTGCGTATTTATACCTATTTATTCCTTACAAATTAGGAATCACTAAATAAAACTTTTATTTCAATTTATGTGTGCGTTGGAAGTTTGACTTGTGTAATTTGCATACTTTGCACGTCTGGCTTACCGCAAACGTTTTGTACGTGCGATGTAAACATGTATAGAGCGACGTCTGCCAAACCATCGATTTTTCTCATTTTAAACTTGGTGGTGGTAATCCCGAAAATTGCGAAAAAAAATATATACCTAATAATATATATATTTGACTGTAGGTATGTACATCAATGGTTATCACACGACCAAACGCGATAAGAAATAAAAATCAATGACTATTATTAGGAAAAATTTAACTCGTAACATCACGTAGCTTATTGTTATTACTATTATTATACAATAGAAGTTTCGGTAAATCGAATTATGGCCGTAAAGAATTCGGCCAATTTTCAAACGCATCTTTAGTAAAACCACCACGTATTGAATGTCAGAAATAAAAATGTTTTATACGTGTAATATATTTTACAAGATCACTGTGAAACGTTAAATGACTTGAGATTGTTATAATATTACCTATATTGTTTCAATGATTATCGATTCAGTCATTCAGGTACCTGACGGGTAACCTAACGGTAAGGTGACGTTAATTTATTTCACCTTTTCATCGTTGTCAATTAATACATTGTTTTTTTGCCGTCATAGTAGGTATTATTAATTATTTGTTGTACTTTAGGTACTATAATAATTGTTTAATTCGTAAAGCAAAAAGGTGAAGTAACTTTTTAATCAAAAAGTTTTAGATTTTTCACCATTACCAGTATATATTATGGTTCTTTACCATAATATCTTTGTTTATTACGATAGTAATTGTACGCTTTTGAGTAGGTACCCATACATATTTAATATAAATAAATTATTTATATAATTTTGAATGCATAATATGTTCAATCTACTGGAAATTTCGTTGTAATTATCTGAAATTAACTTATAAAATATTAAACAGGTTTTAAATTTTACAATCAATTTTCCATTCAAACTTTCAATTTATGTTCACGTAAAATTAGGTTAAGTAAGATAAAAATAACACTTTTATAGAGATACCACGTTTTTATACCGTACAACAATTTCACAGTCGAGTCTTCGAAGACTATATAATATTAATAGTGAAGTGTAGTCTTTTCTTCTACTATACGACCGTTGTAAATATTTAAAATGTAATAATAAAGTGGTGGATACGCTCCGTTGTTGCAGTTAAAATGGCCAATGTGATAACGTGGTAAATCAAAAGCAGCGACTTTTTTATCGGATATATCGAGAACTACCGATTAACACGCCCCGAAAAATTATAAATTAATTTTATAACGACTCAAAGGTAACGGCAATGATTGGAAATAGGTACCTGCTTGCCGTTTATAATATTATAGATATAATGTTTACCTTATTTTAAATGGTAACCATAGTTACTACAAAATATCCCTACAATTATTATAAGTCGGGCACCGAAAAATGTCTAGACTTTGCAATCTATATTAGTACTCATGTAATTTATTCGAAAACTAAAGTTTTTTATTTTGTGTGAGTGTGTGTTTGTGATTATTTTAGGGTACAGAAATAATGTTTTGTTATGTGACCATCCCATGCAAATAACCAACGAAATTTTAATACAACCTGAACGAATTCTGGTCTTGAGCTCCGAAGTTACATTTACTTTTAAACGATAAATTGCAATGTCGTAGCGATGTAATTCAAAGTTTGGAATTAATGGTAATAAAATGTAAAACAAAAAAATGCCAGTATTATATAGGTGGGTTGGTGGGTAGAGTAATACACTGAAATGACTTTTTACCTTCTCGGGTTCATTAATTTAGTGTGCAGTTCATTTTCACTGGTGTCGGCCAACGGGAGAACACTTTCGTCACACTATCAAAACATATTACACATATTATGTTTTATTATGTACCACGCTGTATATACATGTTGAAACTCTGTTAGAACGGAATGGTTATCTTTAGCGTGATCGTAAAGTAAAACAAGAAAAGAACCCTATTTTATTTCATATTTTATGCCGAGGTGTATTGAGAAACCCTTTTGTATTGTACGCAGGTAGTAAATTTTCAATGGATGGCCGTCAAGGTGGCCCAAAGGGGAACAATAACCATCTTTATTCCGAAACACTGCTAGAATAAATAATATTATAGCATATTTTGTACAACTCATATTTCTGAATATTTAATTAGTTATAATAACAAAAAAATATTTAATTATAATTAAAAATTGTAGACACGCGTACCTACAATCTGTCGTTCAATTATATATTTTTTAAATAAATTGTCTTACTTTAAAGATATTCCGAACGACACAATATGCTTTTTATAATATTGTCCTATTGTTTGTTATCAAATTTAATGAACATAGTTGGTTCTTAAAGCAAACACTTATTTCCAAGTTTTAACGATATTGGAATTATTTTAAAATTTGTGATACAGGTATCTTACAAAATGCTACCTAGTTCATTTCTCCGTTCATCCAAACTTTATAACATATTATAAGTCTTATAATTATTAATAATTTCTAACCTACACGTTCAAAAATGTATTTTTGCAAAATTAGTTAGGTACAATACGTATTTAAAATGTATTTTTCAAAAAACATTTAAGGCATTTGACATTTCGAGAAATAAATTGTATTACTTTAAACAGAAAATCAGTCTGAATGTGTCTAGGTTAATAGGTTGTATATTTGAGTGGTATTTTTATACCAATTATTTCTGTCATTAATGTCGATAAAATGGACAGTATTATAATAAATAGTTCATCAAATCAACGATGTTCGTCGATTTTTCAAATATTGAAATCAAACCGTTTATAAGTCAGTCCATAAAATATCTGTGTCCAGAATTATTATGAAAATACATTCAACTTGCTTGGCCTCATAACACGTTAATGACTGAAACCAACCACCGAGCCACACCAGGTCCCGTAAAATATATTATTTAGGGTAATATAATATTTCGTAGGCTTATATATTATTATTATTAATTATTAATGAGCATTTCCCTGTAGGATTAAAATTTTAACGGTAGTTATGAAACCGTGATTTGGGTCTCATTTCGTTTGTATTTAAGGGTATCTATGAACACATAATGTGTATTATCAAAACGTGGAATTTTTAATTTGAAAAAAAAGTTGTATAAAAAGCTACTGTCAAGACTGTTATATTATGTACACAATGGCGACGCGTAGGGGCGTGTGACAGACGAAACGTGAAGGGTTAAAAAAATATAGGTATATCACAGATTTGTCCGAAGGTCATATTATTATCGTGCATTGTTTTCCGCAGTAATACTTGCCCTACAACAAGTATGCTATTTTTTAAATTTAAACCGCCTTTGACCTAAAATCGAAAAAATTAAAAAAAAATCAAAATTAAAATAAACAATGTCTTTTATTTCACGTAATATACGTATATGATGTACGTGTGTTCCGACGTGTTGTGTTCAATCGGTTTGTTTGATCGAGTAAATTGTATCGTTATTGGAGTAGAAGGGCTGCAAACATTTACAGCTGAAAAAAATTATAAAAAATATATCACGTCCGAAGGTCATATTATTATTATGCTCTGTTCGCATTTCGGTGCGTCGGTGTATATTACCTGCCATCATACGGCAAACATGCGTACACGAGAAACATGATAAAGATTTAATATTTAAACCGTCTTTGATATAAAATCAAAAAAAAAAAAATGTAATAAATAGTGTCTTTTATTTCGCGTTATGTATAACTAATGCGTATGGTGTTTAACATATACGTGTATAAATTGTGACGTGTTGGTTTCAATCGGTTTGTTTGATAGAGTAAATTTCGTTATTATTGGAGTTGAAGGGCTGTAAACATTTATAGCGTGGAACGGAAAAATGACGGCTTTATGTAATTCGACCATAAAATAGTAATGGTATTTTATATATCCGTCGGATGTGTGCCTCTAAATTATATTATTATTTATGTATTTTTTTTTCAAACCCGGTTTATTAGATATTTATTTACACGGACATATAATAATATAATAACTGTCAGTGTATAATAATTCGGGTTGAAAATCGATACATCCGATGATGTTCATCCAACGGAGGTCTTTTTTTAAATTACATAATATTTCGAGTTATATTTTCGATGTGCCATTTCCCAGAACCACGTGTAAAGCCGTAGTAAGGGTTGATAATAATAAATTCACAGCAGCGCGTGCACAAAACGTGATTAAAGATTAAACATTATATTTTCATTAAATAATTGATTTTGAACTGATCAAATATTATTAGGAAAATTTAGCAGGTACGCATTCAACAGATTTTCGCATTTACAGTTGAATTATTAAATCATATGTTTTATAAATGACCTACCTAATATCTCGTTTTTAATTATTCATAATGTATACGCACTATAGGTATAGGTACAAATGTGTAAAATACGGTAAAAATAAATACATTAGTAAATAAATCCATTTTGAAATTTGATTTGGAATACTCAACTCGAATACGTTCCTTTCTTGTCTAATGGAATATAAATTTATATTTTCGTATAGATAAAATAGGTGAAATCACATTCATAACGTATGTTTTATATTTTTTATGTCCTCACTAAAAATATAAAAGTGTATATTGTTAGTATTAAGTTGAAGAATTATTATTCTTTTCAGATATTATATAATAAAACATATTTTTAATAAACAATGTTTTCTTTTATTTGATGATTTGTTTTGGATAGTTATATTTACCAGAGAATATTATTGAATACGAGTAGCTAGCTACCATTGTAGAAAACTAACCGGCTAAACCATGTTCGAACTTTAAAATATGTAAAAATATGCACGCTAAATTAGTGTCGTTATAAGTATTACAATGTTTTTGTTAATGTAGCGTGTTAGAGGAAAATATTATGCAGTCTTTAGATTTCAAATTTTAGCCATGGATTAATAATATGTAAATTAAATTAACTTTCCTACTTCATTTTTATATGACAGATGACCTGATTAAGTTTAAACTTTATTATGTTACTATAGTATTATGTTTATTTGACATTATAATATTATAGCGATTATTTCATATAAAAATTATTAAAAAAGTATTGTTCTAGACGAGGAAGTTAATATCATAATACTATAATATGTAGGTACCTAGGTACTGTTATTATTAAATTATTTTTTAATAATATATGTTTAGTTTGATAAATTAATAATCACATGTATGAAAATGATATAAATCTAATACGGGTTTTATGGTTTGTAAAATTATCTCTTCTAAAAATTCAACAACCGTTACATGCATATTATTATTTTAATGTTATGTCTATTATTGAACATCCTAAATAATTTGTAAGGATATTATTATTAATAACAAAAATAAAAACCTAATCGTTACGTTGTCTAAAACTATTACATATATGAACACTGACAAAAATTTATTGTCCTTTTCAATCAATCTAATGTCCATATTGTAAGAGGAAAAGTAGTAAAAAATATAATTTATTGCTATTGGAATATTCAGTGATTTTTCTGTTTGAGTGAATGGTTTTATATTTGAAAAGTCATTGCGTTCATTTTAACAGATCTCTCGGTTAACCCGAAAATGGTCAAGATTTACTGCTCCACAGTATTACTATGCCGAGAAACTAAAAAAAAAATAAAACCAAAAATACCTTTTTAACCCTTAACGGATTGTGTTCAATTTACAGTATATAAAGTTGCACATAAAAAAGTTTTGAAATTTTTTACTTCTGAAAAAAGTGTTTTCAAAAAAATTCCATAAAAGCAGGTGTTTAACCTAATCGGCAAAATATACAACTCAAACCATTTGGAATCAATCATTGAATAAAATATACAATATATTTAATAATCAATAAATTAATTAATTTCATTCTATATTTATATAAATATAATAATAGTATAACTTGATACCCTGGGCATCCCCACTCGAGTTATTCAGTTACTCAGCGAGGCCCTGTAATTTCTTTACGTATAATTAAAATTAAATAAATAAATATAAAATATATATGCGTATTAGTTTTCGTTGATAATAATTATTGAATTGAATATTTATAGGGCTTATTTTAGTTTCATTAAATCTACATTATATTAACGTGTGTAACTGTTGGGGACGTTGAAGTGGAAAGCTTTGAGTATCTGGGACGCCACGACCTCACCGATAGGTAATATTAATTCTTTAATAATAATAAAAAAAGAAAATTTTTTTGTTCTAATAAATAAATATTTACTTGAATTATAATGAATAATAAAAGACATTTTATGGACTTTTTGATTACATAATGTGTTTATATTGTATAAATATTCAAGATTTTTAGTTAGCATAATAGATTTAAATTACTTTACTTTTAAAAAGCTAAACGAACTATTTAAGTTGTTATATTTAATAGTATTCTTGTAAAATGTTTTTTCAAATTGTAAATAATTTAAATAAAAATGTTATGAGTATGATATTAATAAATTATTGTGATTTATTTTATGATTTTCTATCCTCAGGTGTTAGCTAGCTATATGAAAAAAAAAATGAAAAAAAATGGTAGGGCAATAGGGCAAACCCTATAATATCATGACAGTATAATTTATTCGTTTTTCACTTTATGGTTTTTGTAATTTATTTCTGATTATCATGTTATAAATAATAAATTTATAATATGTAAAATAAAGAAAACTAATATTACTAAAAAAAAAAAGAATGATGAATATCATTATTATATACTATAACGAAATTTGACACCAAATAATGGCTTGAAAATCCCATAACGTCTGAAAGTACATTATTTATACCTTCCTAGCAACATTCTACAAGTAAACTAATGAAAATTAATTATCTATAATAATAATATACTTATGTGTGTGTGTGTGTGTATAAATATCAGTGTATCAAGTTTTGGTAACTATATACCTACCTAGGTAGGTATGCTGTGATCCTACTAATATTATTTATAACAAAATCGTATCAAATATAAATTTGAAACAAAGTATAGTATTTAATTACTGAAATTATTTGATTAAAAAAATATGGTGTTATACTGTTAAAGAAATGTTGCAGGCTGCAGTTACCAGCGAGTAAATGGTGTTATAATACTGTACTGGATTGTCTTGATAAGGGGCAGGTAAGTACTTAAAACAAGTTATAAAAAAGCTCACTCTGCGATCATGCTAAATTCCCGGTTTCTAAACGAATTTAAATAAAACGTAATAATTTATTATAATCTATATAATATATATAAAATGAAAAGTCATCTTGACTGACTGATTTATAATTGACGCACAGCCTGAATTGTGATAGCTAGCGACTCCTACAAAGTATTAGAGATAAAAATATTATACTTATTAGAATAATAATAATTGTATGATGGAAGTATTGTAAAAGTAGCTATCAAGTTCTTTAGTCTACACTGATCACACAAGATTTTTGATTTTCTATGGGTAGTCAGGTATTTAGTCTTTCGTTAGACAATTATTTGATTGAGTAAATTATTGTTATCGGCTAAACAGTTTATTCGGACTGAAAATAATAAAACGCCGACTTATGCTAGCTTAAAAACCATCGAAACCACTATCAACCTCGGTAAGTCGTTTTACAGCTGATATTTAGCTTATAAATATTAAATAACTATTACGAATATTTGAACAACTTGAAATATTGATTGCAATCAATAGTTTATTTTATCGTCGTGTTTCAACTTCGCGTGTTGACTATATATCATTATATGACCCATATACCTCTATTTGTTAGACTTCGTAGAAAAGTCAGTCTCGGTGTTTGAATATTTTATAGGTATGATCATATCATTTCAAATTCTCCGGCTCCTAAAAGATAATATTACAAAAAATAAAATACCCATTTAAATTCTCCAAGGTTTTGTGATTTTAGATCATTTCAAAAATATTCATCTTGAAGATTCCTCGTGTCGAGGGCGAGGAAAGTTAATAATTATTGTCCATACAACATGGAATTATAATTTTACCTACTGAAGTTTCATTACCAAACTTATGGTCCTAAAATATATGTGACAACCTTCTCTGCGGTTTCGTTGATTGAAACAACATGTATTTTCAACATTTAAACTTAGCCACATAGGTAGTTTCATTAAAAATTTGCAATTTTCATTTACGTTAATAATTTACATTATGTTTTCTTGTAAAAAAAGTTACGGTTACATTTTAAATTATACATACCTACCTACCTACATACTTTTTAAAACATTAAATTCTAGATAGTTTATTAGTTAGGTACGGCGTAATTATGTTTAATGTTCGTTATAATTTGAATTTAATTCCCCGTAAAACAAAATGAATTAAATGTTAGAGACGGTTTTAAAAAAGTAATGCTATTAGGTCATAGACTTAATTCTAGTTGTTTAACGTCTTGTGCATGTTTCACGTTTTCATAGTACCTATATAATAATAATATACTTAAATATTAGTACCAAACATTAAAAGTCACCTAAACGAGTCTGCTTTAGGACTATTAAAAAAATTAATATTATTTACGTACCACAGCAAATAATTACACTAACTTTTGAGTCTTTGAGATATTATTGTGGCTGCAAAAATGATGGTCGCTAACAGAATAATTGACAACCTCACGACTGTAATAATTGTTCGTATTTTTTCACTTACTATCGCATGATCTATTATGTTCGAATATCTGTCTTTTTTTTTTATCGGTTTTCGTAAAGAATAGACTTTGTCCATTACGAAATGCGATAAGGGTTCTAGCCAATCAGTCCGGTCACGTACGAACTTTATTAAGAATATTTTTTTTCGGACCTAAACTTTTTATGTATGAAAAAAAAAACAATGTTTTGAGGTACTGTTTTGTTGGTTGGTACCTATACTACCTGCTGACGTGGGTTATTGTTTTGTCAAATCGATTTATAGTGGGTGGGTTACGATTGAAAAATGATAAAGTATGTTATGGATTATTAAATATGACTACGGTTCCAATCGATCGACTTATAGTTTTTTTTTTTATAATATTAAATATCATTTTGTCGCGTTTTGTCCGTCTATTTTGTTCCAATCGTTACATTATAATAATATACGAATGTCATTTTTTCAAATAAAAAATACACCTCCATTGATTTTAATTAGAGAAACATCTGTTGCTTTATAATAATAATTATCATTCAGACTTGTCGATGGTAACAGTAGTCACATCATCACGTTTTAACAGACTGTATAGATTTGTATGAATTAATAAGTTTTTGTGTAACCGTTTTATATGCGTATACGACTAAAAACTTTATTAGTTATTACTTATAATAGCGCCAACCATACATCGTATTGCGGATAAGAAAACTATTTATTCGTCGATTTTGTAAATAAATATACAATTTGTAGATACTCTTTTTCAATATTTAATATCACAACATTATTAGTTACCTGCAAATAAGTTTGGCTTTTAATATGATAAGTTTTAATTTAATAGGTCATTTAACTTTTCAAAAAATCTTAAATTGTTATAAAATTACTGTGAAACTAAAACTTCTCAAAAAATACACAAAATAAAATTTATTTCATTAAATTGTACGTGATATAAGTTAAATTTCTATAAAATAGAGTAAGAACCGTGTACGGTTTTTACAAAAAAGTGCTAATACATAAAGTTCCGGACACTACTTATGCCTTATGAGTTATTAGTTAAGAGTTAAAAGCTATTTATCAAAAGACGCGAAGGTTAACAGTGTAATTTTAAATAAATATTTGAACTATTCGTTTGCCGTTTTATTTTTCAGAATTATTGTCTGTTTCAGTTTAATAAAGAAACGTTTTCAGCAATATAAATTATTCTAATTGTTTAAAGGTTATGGGTACCTATGTACAATAGGTAGTAAAATATTACAATTTAAAAATGCTCGTTATGTGTACTTAGTATAATATAATATTATTATAATGTTTAAACTAAATATTATTATGTTTGTCTTAGCTAATAAGAAGGCATTCAAAAATAATAACTGCACGTTAGAATTTCAAAAAGTATTATTAATCGGAAAAAATACTTATAAGTTATAATTGGGAATACAAAACGGCATTAAAGTATAAAACCTTGGGACGGTATCCATCTCCCCCCCACCATAACTACGCCATTTTGTCTAGACAACGGTATAGTTACGCATAATAAGTGTATACGCATCATTGGCGGGGGAGGGGGTGGGAAAGACAAGAGAGGTAGAAAGACAAAAAAAACAACGTTGAAAATAAATCCAACTTCAACCAGATGAATAGCTATATTTACTGATAGGTACCTACTGATACAATCAGGGATTGATTTTACGGAGGGAATTAAAGGCTGCCAATTATGCACAGCCCCCGATTTCTTTGGGGCCTCCTCAAAATAACTTTATATTTTTTTTTGCCGATAGCTTTCAATATACATAATATAATTTTAATATACCTAATATTATTTTGGTTGTAACGTAATAGAAAGAAGTCACTTGTTTTATTTATTTGTAAATAATCGAAGACGTGTTTTTTTTTAAAAACGTTTTGTTGCACAGCACGAATAAAAAATTTCAAGGAAGAAAAATGTGTTCGGTCAAGGGGCTTTGAGTACTATTTTTTCCTCGGGGCTCCAAAATTTTGAACCCGACCACCTAACCATTATATTGGTTTACCCAATAAACTTATATTGTACGACAATATTTGTGCGCCCGTACAACACGGTCGCCCGGCGTGGGTACGTACATATAGAGGTCGATGTACGTCTACACGAATCGTCGACGATGGAACAACGAAAATCGTTAGGGGAGGCGTTACTTATTTCTTATTTCGTATGCAGTGCACGACACAGGAAAATACGTCCACCGCAATAATAACGCGAAATGGCACTGGAGGTAAAAATATAATATTGTCTCATCGTCCGCGGTCGGGGGGTTGGGGGGGGGAGTCCGCGTGTGTGCAGCAACAACGACAACAACGATAATAATAGAATAATGGCGTCCGGGTCCCCCAAAACGAAATCATCGGTGGAAATGTAATATTATTTGTAGGGCGGGGGGGGAGGAGGGTGTTTATTATTTTCCTGGGTTGGTTCGTGCGGCAACCGTATGTAAGAGAATCGATCGAGTTCGCAGCAGACCGTTCGCTGAAATTATAAATCCAATAGTTGAACGGAGAAGGGAGCACAGTGCATATTATTAATATAATAATTAAATTATTATTATTTTTATTATTATTGTTATTACGCCCGTCGAGGGTTAGAATATTATTATACTGGCGACGGCTACGGATGAGGTCGACGACGTTCCGGATACGGGATCAGCCAAGAATTTAGCGGAAGAAAAGCCCGCGAAATAATCCCCGCCAAACTATTTCATTTTAGTTCCACGATAGTGTTGAGTATATAATTTTTTTTTTCATCGAAAATTATCGGAGGCGGTGACCTGACATCCTTCTCCGACCTGTGACGCAACTACCGGGGTGGTAGAAGGTAATTCAGTTGGTTACACATCAACCGTGTAGTGCCAGAAATTGCAGGTAAAAATAAAAAATGTAAGGGATTAAAAAAGGTTACAGGTACATCAATTGCGTCGGACAATATTGAAGTAGGTACCAAAAATGTTTTAATTTAACTAAGTATAAGAGTTAAAAATTAGACAATAATATTGTTGAAGTCCATCACAAACAATTAAACAATTGAATAATGAACCATGAACATATTCACCGAAAGGTTTTTTTTAGATTTTAGATTAATTTTTTTCAATACTTATTCTCAATAATTTATTTTAACAAAGAAAATTCAGAGCTTTTAAAAACGAGCATAACTATTGAACAAACTTCAAAATGTATTTTATTTGCATTTGTTTTACAATTTAGTTGGACTGCCTTTTAACATTAACAAATGTTGTATATTTAATTAAAATATTAAAAAATATTATAGTGAGTTATATTTTTGTTATAATATTTTTCTGTCGCAATCGATGTACCTACACCTTTTTAATTTCTGATAAATCCTCCAACTCAAAAGATATATATTTCTAATATATCAAGGTTAAGTTAGATGATAAACCACTAATTGTTAAAAAAAACTGTTCCTACAGGTGGTAATAAAGAAACAAATTGGGAATAAAGCAATATTTCCTTAAACTGAAAATAATGCTAGATGCATCAACTACCCAGGTGAGTTCAACACGTATCAAAGTCGTTTTTCTTCGATATGCAAAAAAAAACTGACTGATAACTAAAAGGCAATGTTCGTAATATTATTTAGGTACCTACATGTGTACAGCAGCGTTTCACCAACTTAAATGTCATACACTTTGAAAGATATGTGGCTAATAAAATCGACACCGAAAAAACAACAAACACATGAATTGCAGACATAGACAGAAAGTTATGTTTAGTTATTTAATAATATAATTTATGAAATAAAATTATATTAAAAAAACTAAATCTCAATATTATTATAATAGGTAATAACAAGTACCGGTTGTGTTTAATGTTGGGCTATGCGAATATTACAATATATAGTACCCCCTAGCTTTGGTCTCTAGTTGCGCACCGTCTCACTGACAGATTCGCGTTGCCTTGGTGTAAGGGTGAGTGAGGGTGGTGGAGTAGAGGATGAGGGCGAGCCTTTCGTTACACTAGAAATGTCACCGAAAATACTTCATTTTTGAAACTTTCCACTCGGTAAGATAAAAAAACCAACAACTCACTAAAATATTCAAAGACTGCCAGCGTATACTTTGTAATTGAGTTATATACATTTAAAGGCGATCGGAGGATTTGTATAATTTGGTTGCGGAGAAAGGCGGCGGCAGCAGTGGTGTTCTGGGAAAAAAACGGAGTCGAGAGTTTAAGTATGTAAATTAAAAACAAAAAAATGGCAGAATCGCAACCGACCCGTACCAACATAGGTGTACCGTGTAATGTGTGTGCGTGGAAGTCGTCTGCAGTTAAAGTGAGAGGGACTACGCGGTCACCGACTATACGTTACGAGAGGTATAGTTTTTAATAATTTCACAAGAAATGTGCCAATGTCCATAGCTACCCTATGAAAATGTTTTAACCATATTTAGTGCATATAGATTATAGACCTTATAATAATATACTGAGCAAGGCTGTGTTTCACACGGCTCGACTGGACCTGCCGCTGTACTACGCACATATTTGTACGTTGTTAAAACGTCATTATTATTGCAGTGTTGTTTATGAAATATAAAAACATACATGTATAACGCATATGCCATGATGCAATATTTGCGTATCACGTATGACAGTGTTCTTGTTTGTGTGTAAAGCTAAATGCGTGCATACATTTTTTTTCCAAAGTCAAATAAAACCTTTTACAAATTAGGTTTGGGCGATTGGTTAATTAAATGCAAATCTTCCGTTAAAAATGAAAAACAAGCATATATTTATGTATATATATATATATGATGATATCCCTAAAAATGATTCAAACAGCATTACGATTTACGACACTAATGTTTAATTCAGGTGACATTTATTTTTACAAATTAGTTTGATCACGAATAACAAAAAACAAAAACAAATGGAAAATTATGTATATTCGTATTTTTGCAGTGCTTGGGGTAAAAAAAAACCATTTTGTCGAAAACTACGTTACGCGTAATAATATGTACCCACATTAAAAAAAAAAAATAATAATAATAATAATAACAATAAACATTATTAATGGAACGAAAACTAACTTTGAACGTTTTCCTAGCAAATAATAATAACAAAAAAAAGAAAAAAAACTGAATAATAATAAAGTATATAGAAGGCACTTATATTATTCAATGTGATTTCGAGTGTGAACGTACTGTCTAGTAGTGTTTTCGTTAAACATTGTCAAAATACGAGTTCTCGAATAATTTAACGAGAAAAAAAATATACAAACGTAAAGTAAGGGCCATTAATGTGAAATACGCTATGCCGTTTCGTATAATGCCATTGCAAATATTTTACGTTGTTTTTATGTAGACTTACTGTTAATGATTTTTTTTTTTTACGTCCTATAGAGTTGTCCAGTCAATTAATTTCGTTTCTAAAATATCGAGTTGAAATTTGTTCGCTCTCAAAAAGAAAACCTCCTAAGGCTGCAGTTGAAGGGTTGTTGAAATTTCGTAGCATAATACGCATACTATGACGATACAATATTAGTAGGTATCTACTTTGAACACCGTTGAAATCAAATTTAATAAATTAAGTGCGTAATTATAATATTGTTCTAATTATTGCACATACATAGTATTATTTTATCGTCGTAAATATTAAGAGTTATTTTATCGGCACACATCGGAAATCAGCTATAGGCCATACGTATTGAACTATTGAAAACCGTTAGATTTGATAAATTTAATTATTCGTCTGTTATATAATTTTGCTGGTTATAATAATATCGTATAGGTATAAAATACTATACTCAACCATAATAAATCACCGCACAAAAAGGTAACATGCAGCCAATGGGCCCTGACATCTAGGTGATAAAAAAAATGACAGGACAATTAAAATTAATTATTGCAGACCTATTCATGGGCATATATTATAATATAATAAATATTTTATTTAAACATAATTCTCGACTCAACTCGGTCGTATATAAAGCGTCTCCGGTTAATTAGTATATATTTTTTTATTAGGTATAGTGATTTGAAAATATTTTACTCGATTGATTTTCCGCAAAAATGCCTTCTGTGCAGTACGATAAATAATATTTTAGTGCGAATGTTTCGTAATAAAATATATAAAACCGTATTATTGCCCATAATAATATCTAATCCATAAAATGGTAGAATTATAAAAATTTGAATTGTGTACCTACTACAATATTAAACAAGTAAATAGGTTTTAAAATCACAAAACTTAAAATAATATCTATTAAGCGGTCTATAGTAAGATTTATTTAATACGTTTCAAATTATACATAAATAATTACATAATATTTTATGATTATTGAAATTTACATTTGCTTAGCATACCTACTTATCGTTATTGCGGACATCGGGAAGTAAAACTATATTATTTTTGATTATCGATATCAGTCTCGGTAAAATGTCGGACGTGTTATATTAGTGTTACCATTCAATGCATAATATTGTTGTGTTGTGTTTTCGATCAGCAAATTGTTGCCCTTTATTAAATAATTTATAAATATTTTTATACAACGCATGACGTTTATTTTGACGGGTAAGGATCAACAATTTAGTTGTGATTAAAAAATAGTAATATTAAAAAATATTCAAAGGTTTATATTTCACATGGTTGTACTCACAAGGTTCCGGAAGCATTAAAAATTACCGAAATACGAGTGCATTTGCTGAATTAATTTCCCATATTGCGCGAAAATATATAGAATATGACTTTAATAACATACAATTTGCAACAACATTTCCGATCGTCCAAATCTTGAACATTTAGATCACGGCAGGAACAATACTCATCATTATTAGGACGTCGTACATAATATGTGTTGTCTCCGTATTTCGTAATGCATAATATACCAAAAGAAACGTCCAGCAGTCCAATTTTGTGTTGTTAGCTTAAATATTACAGTTAGTTACTGGCCTATTATCAAAGTTAAACGTAAGAACATCGTCCGTGTACTCTCGTTGGTTTTGTACGGTATTTTTATTTTTAAGTGAATTATAAGTATGTAAAATATTAATATTTAAAAATTATCATAATTATTCACTTAAAAATACAAATATCTTAAAAACTCAACTAGAGACACAGATATTGTTTTACATTTGAGTTTCACAATAGGTCAATCATTGACAGTGAATTCGTTGTAATATTTAAGTCTGCAACACAAAATTGGGCGTACATTTTGGTATATTATGTGTTAATAAGACGGAATTCTGACAGATACAACACATGTAGGTAGAAGCCCTCACGTCCTCTTAAGAGGTTAGGTTAAGAGGACGTAACGCTGACATATTAATTATTGTTGTTTTCGTGTTACAAGTGCGTAACATACCAAATTTACTCTCAGCAGATCACGTCGTTGTTTTAAAAATTAGAGCGAATATCGACCTATTATGAAACTTGATGTATTTTGTGGGTTTTACGACAATTCAGTTTTTAAGTGAATAAGTTTTTTAGTAAGTTACTAATTTACTCATTATTATATGCCCAAAAGTCGCTAAAAAATTGAATCATCGTAAAAATCCCACCCGCAAACATAGATAATGTTTTTACCATCGAGTTAATAATAATAGATCGATTCACTCTAATTTTTAAACGAAAGAAGCTATAAGTTATCTGCTAAATGTAAATTTCCGATGTTACGCTTTTGTAAGACGCACACAACACATGTGGGGTGGGACGTCTTCAGTCCTCTTGAGAAAATAATGCTCAGCAGATCACACCGTGTTTTAATTTTTTTTTGATAGTGCTATAACCAATAATTTTTATAATTAAATGAAAAAAAAACCTTATGTTATTCAAATTATATAAACAATGGAGTACAGATAAACTTCTTCTCTATGCGTTGTGGAATTTTGGTAATTCTACTATAAATACAGAGGCAGCAAAATTGTCAAGAAAAACAGTTTTTGTTATGTTGTACATTTGTAAGGCTGCGAGACAACAAATGTGGATGTGAAGTCCTCTTAATGCGATTGTTACTTTGGAAGGCAATGCAAATCGGCTGTTCATTTTTTACTTGCCTATATATATTTTATGGTCGTCGACTCTTTTTCCGTCGAATATTGGCGTAACATCCTATTATTTTGTCAGGTTTTATGATATATCTATACGAAAATAATCCATAATAATATAAAATATTACGTTTTTCTTTATCGTCACAATATTTATAAATAGGTACGTGAACTGTTATGTAACACATTCATTCAAAAATACCTAAACAGTGTGTCCTTTATCCCTCTGACTTTGCATTGACTTTTTAATGAAAGTTCTAATTTTAACCTTAGTCGGCTTTCGGTGGTTGTACACCGTGATATACAAACACAATCGTCTATGAAATACAATCAAAATGTTTAGGTTCTTAATTTCCCCATTAAATTATGAAAAATATGTAGACGGTATCCCATAAAAGACTTATAGTTTTTGGGTTCTAATAACGTTTGTAGTATTTTTATAAAAAAAAACCAGAACTTATCCGTGTATAGTCAAAGCTTTTGCCCGGTTGCAGATTGGACGGTATCGAATAACCGAAGAGCATTGGTAACCCGGCTAGTGCCTATAGGTATCTACTTGGAAAATGTTTTTCCTATTTTTATTCTTCGATTTATTTTCAAGTACATTTTATACGCAATAAAACTTTTCTTATTTTCTAACGTTGGATATAACTAAACGCATTTCATTAAAATATTATACGTCGTAGTTTAAAATACTGCAACAAACGAGTTATACATATTGTGTTGTGGTTAAGTTTTTAACTAGTTCGTTTAAATGATTCAACGGACTTCGCGGTGTGTATTTTTAACAGTGTTTATTTTTCATTTTCTCTCCCGTGTTTAAAGAAACTGCAGTAGATGTAATGCAAATTTGTCAAATTTAATCCAGGGAATAATTTGCTAAAAAAAACTTTGTAGTTTCCATTTAGATTTATAGACTTTATTTTGATATAATTATAATCTGATCGGCATTACAGGAGCACTTAACTATACTGGGCCTCTCATATTAAAAATGCACTGCGTCCTAAATATTGGTAATATCACACACTACCATAAATCATAATTATTAATTAGATACGTTTTATTTTAAAACAATAACGTTACGATGGTTTTGTTATTGACTTACATTTTAATTAATGTTTGCTACTAGTATTCTAATATTTTGACAGTAGTTAATACAAATCATATCTTAAAAATCTAAAAATCATAGTAATTGAATGCTAGTAAAAAACACAATTAATCGCTGTTTGCCTATATAGTTTAAATTTAAAAAAAAAATTATGAATGTCATCAGGGCCTTGATCAGGGCCAATTTTTTTAATGTTCAAATAAACTGTCAGTTGACAGAGTTTCACTGTAATTTATAGCAAGCCCTTTATGTAAAAGTGTATATACTTGGTCTTTCTCAAACAATTATTTTTTGTTTATTATGATACCTACGATACATTTGAAATTCGCCCGACACAATATGTCATTGTAAAAACCTGCAGCAATCAATTCGGACACATGATTTTAAATGTTGGAACTCTTCACGGGCTATTGATACCGGACTCGATTCGAATGTACCGCGGTACATACGTGTAATTAATAGGGTTAAATATTTGTTGTTGACTGTAGTACGTACCATCTTACTGAAACTATAAGTGATGGCAATACGATCTCGTAATTAAAATTAAGTACTTATCTTAAGTTAAGTTGGAATGATCTTGTTGCATTTGTTCGTTATATAATATAAATATACGAAAAATAAGATATTAAATTCGAAATTATTTGTTAAAAATATATAAACAGTTTAATATTTTATGAGCCAGGGTAAATAGTACAGGTGCTTACTTCCTAGTTTGTAAAAACGTATATTGGAATTAATGTAACTCAAACTACTCGATACTTATATAATAATAATGATACGAAAAGTGGAATAATAAACGAGAATAAATAAGTGTAAGCGTATAAACGAATGAAAGAGTAATTGGAAAGAATAATATGACGTGCGCGTGGGGACTAGGGGACTCGTATTATTCAATTTCGAAAAAAAAATTAATATTTAATTTGACTTTGACAGTGACTTTGTGACAGAAATATTATTATAGAAATGAACAGAGAAATGTGCCATATAGGTACCTACATATATTATGATTAAAATAGTCGGTACAGTAGACAACATAGCCATTTATATATTATGTAAAAATGAGTATGTTTACTGATATTAATTTATCAAGAGTTAACATTTTTTACATTTTTACTAGTTTCAGTAATAAAAATACAAAAATCTAACCGACAAGTTTCGTCGTGATATACGAAATTGTAAAAAAAAAAAAAAACATTTCGTGAAAATATACAGTGCGAATGATTGAATTTGGCTCGTCCGATTCAGTGAAATATATCTCAAACAAGTAACTTATATTCTGACTCGTAAAAGTAACGACGCGTGACTCATGATTGAGCGTTTAAAGTTCGGATCACGACGTACAACCGAGATCGGAGACATAGATCAGCGACTCGTGTTACTCGAGTGTGACGACTGATGACGAACGACCGTCGTTGTTAAATCGTGCACGATACATATTAACCCTGTGGAACCCCTCACCATTAAATTTAATTTGATCATCCAGTGGCGTCAAATGGAGATTTCGGGCGGGGTAGAAATAAAAGAAAATTAACTCAAAATTGTAATAAAAACAACATCTTGATAAAAAAAAAAAAAAACGTATGTTTGGCATGATTTCAACTTTTTGTAATTGAAAAGATATAAGCTGTAAAAAACGAGGACTTAAGCACTTTAGATATATTGTAACCAATATGTACTAACAACCATCGCACGATGCAAGTGGGTGTGGGGGGGGGGGCAGACCACCCACCATCAGTGGTCGGCTCACCCAAAACAGTGGCTCACCCGATGCGCGTTGATCGTCCGCTTTTTTTTTATGCGGTACGGTCAATTATTTATCCTAAACTGTCAGTCGACATCCTGTTCTAATTGGTGCATTTCGGTGTTAAGTGACACGTCATTTTTCACAGTTTATTTCGTATTCAACAACCAGGTGTGGCACTGTTATGATGGTAATTATATTAGTAAGCTTACTGCAGGGTTTTGATGGAAGGGTTTATACAAACTGCAGCACGGTAAACGCGCCTAACCTATAACTACCTAACCTACCTACGAGTCTATAGGAAAACACTGTTCTATAATTTCAAAGTTGTTAATACGTTTTAAAACTAACATTATTATTCGTCTCCAGTATTTAAGGTACGTGTTATTTTTCTGCTAATTATTGAACTAATTACCGTAAATACTATTGGAAATGGTTTGATGCAATGTATAAACTGTGTTTTATCTAATTAATTACAATATGCATAAAGGCACGCATAAAAACGACATAAAATTTGCCACTCGCTACAAAAAATTTATGAGAGTGAAAAATAGATTATCTTATTGTAAACCCGTTGACTGCAAATTTATAATCTATATAATACAGAGAGACCTCTGTATAATGAATTTCCATTTAATACCATTTTCTGTTTAACGAAATATTTTTGAGATCCAAACCAAATTAGACACAAATTTGCTGCAGTAAGGTTAGGTTAGCAGTATTATTATGTTTAAAATATACTACATAAACGTAATATACAGCGGAATAGTGTACTACGCCTAATAATATTTAAAATTATCTTTATACAACAAGACGCAACTATATTGAATTCTTAAGATTCGAGTGAGACCTGTGTACAATTTTTAAGAGATTATTATTGTATACATAATATATTTTGTACAATCAGTCTCGTGAAGTTAGTCGTCAGAATAGGGACCATACGATATTGAGAAAAAAATATGGGCGGCCGACCCTTCCCCACAAACCCACCATTTTGTCTGTCTTTGTCGTGTGAGCATATAATAATAAAGTATATAGACCTGAAGATAATAGCTAAGACAAGACGTGAACAAATGCATTCAATTCTCTTAACGGAGAGACCACATTTTTTTTTTTTGATAACTTCCATTTTCCATTCAAGCCATAATATTTAAATGTTTGGTAGACTAACAAAACTTTTCCCCCTTTTTTTCGTGTAGCCATTATATTAGATTAGAAAGTTGAACTCGAGAAATATATATAAACATGTACCATTGCACCTATTTATTGGTATAATAAAAACAATAGCGAAATGTGTTTTTCGTCAATTCGGCTTAACAATATTGTCGCTCGGACAATATTGGATATTATGTTTGTTGTCCGGTTCTCGTGTAATGTAGCCATCGCCAAACAACTTAAAACAATAAAGACAAACCAGCCATTAGATATTATTGAAGTTTTCCGTTAGGTTGCTTACAGTCTGCGCTGAGATTTCGTCTACCGAAATAATTGGGTTGAAACGTAATGCAGCACTCGAATTCCGACGCTTAAATCACAGTATATTATTATGCATGAGCGAGAGGCGTATGATTGTGTGAATATATTATTATTATTATACATTTGTAGTTCTGCACCATTATATAATAATATACATAATATTAACAATAATATTATGTTCTGTGAACGAATAGCCGATTCGACGTTCGTACTACTCTGGTCGGACATCAAAGCCAGTTGTAGGTGCCTAAATAAATATATAAATGTTCGTTGTCTTAAATCTCATAAATTGATTTCACTCTAATACGCGGTGTTTGGTAGATGGGAAAGAGGCTTTGTAAATTCATCACACACAACGATTCAAGTCACATGAGAATACCGTTCGCATCCGAATGTCAATATTATATTATGTCGCAAACCGAGTTCGTGGTGAATTTTGTACATATTAATTCAAGCACGGGGGCACATGATAATATATGGTTATACCAATATAGTAACATTAATATATTAATATATGTGTGTGTATGTTATAACATGAATGTTTGTAATGCAATGTGAAAACCTAAACGTTGAACGTTGTCGAACACTCACAAAAATTATTTTGATTTATTATATTCAGTGTAGCAGGTTAGGTGAAACACGTGTTGATATTTTATAATATTGTAATTATGCGAGTTTGATTTAATAAACCTTTCGTGCATGTCGTATTATATTATTATAATATTGACAGTAGTTATGAAATAATAACGTTTTTAAACAGAATTATTATTATAAATAACATGTAACTATGTACAGGTACTCTAGATTTGTTATACGTATTGTTTAATATTTTTTTATTAAAAGTATATACATATATAAGATCATAGAACAATAGATAAGATTAATGCTATGTGTATGTACCTACTAACTAATGCTAGTCCTCTAAGCTGAACTTATTAATGAACAATAACAAAAATTTCTTGTAATACGTTTGTAATAATGTTTGAGTTTTTGTTTTATAATTGATTTTAAGCACTTTTTTGACTTGAAGGTTTGTATCATAATGTTATATAGTACCTTATGAGCTTTTATAACGCTCCGTACTTACGGACTAAGCTAATTGGTTGATCGTGAAAAAAAGTATTAAATCTAATTATTATAATGAATATAAGACAAAATAATGGTTTTCGTTTTTAAAAAAGAAAATATTTATTTTTCATAACACGATGGTATCATATTACATTTGAAATAAATGAAAAATATTTTTTTAATACATTTTGACATGGTAGGGTGCAATAGAATTTTACACTTCGTTCACGCCTTCTAACTCTTTTTTTTCGTGTTATTTTTTTTTTATGTATTTGCACAGCGAAATTCGTATCTATAATATCATTTATTATATAATTATGGTGTTTCCGTTCATTTTTATAGTCAAATGAATATTTCATTACGTACCTAATTCATATACAGAGATAGGCCCTGCTGTTTTTTTTCCCCAGATACGTATCTACTTGAACATTATGTTTAGGTACAGTGATAATATTAGAATAAATATATTTAAAAATATAGTATATTATCATATTTACAATATTTACATTTTAAAACAATTTAATCATAATATTACTATAATAATATGATGTATTGACGTTTATAGATTATAATTTATAATATATAGGTATCAGGGGTGTAACCAAGGAGGGATTTTTGGCGATAACGTTAAAATATGTTTTCATATCATAATTATAATTATGATAATAGTATTTATTAAAGTAAATAAGTGAATAAAAGGCCGAGTGGTACATATAATATAATAATATAAACCTACAATTGTTTAATGCTCATAAGTCATATTTTAGTTTAAGAGGATGTCAGCGCACTATTTGTTTTCTATCTCTAGCCCACGCGCAACAGAGACAAAACGCATTTACGCAGAATCATTTTTTCTATATTTTTTAGTAATCATAGAGTAAAATCACTCATTACAAAAAAGATAAGTAATAATATTTATTAGGGAATGACCTATCGATTTTATATTTTATTGTTATTTGACATTCAAAATAAACAAAATAATGTTGTAAATTTAAATGATGTTTAAATTGTTTTGAGACCATATTTAGATAAATCGGAAGAAAGAGAAAACAAATAGTGCGCTGACATCCTCTTAAAACTAAAATACATGGAATCTTGTAGATGATGATTTTAAATTGTAATTTCATAATACGTCAATCCTCTGTTATATTAAAAACAACAGAGTAAAACGGAATATACTGACTGAACGTAAACATTGACATGTTATGTGTCAATAAGTTGTAGACAATAATAGAACGTGCCAATGTCTACTTCTTAACAAATTGATAGGTATATTATAATTTATAAATTATGTAAATTGAAATACTTATTACTAACCTAGGCCTTAGCACAAATTATCGAACTTCACATAACAATTATCATTTGAGTATACTATATAGGTAATGGGTACGGGGTACCTACTTAATAATTAAACAAAACATTATTTTAATTCTGGTCTAATATTACCTACCTATTAAATAAGTCTGCCTAACAAATACATTTGTTAGTTCTGTAGCTTTGTGCCTACATAAAATATGATTAGGTACAATATGTAATCTGTTGATAATTGATTAAAATAAATTTGTAAAATTTTATGACGAGATGAAATAAAAAAGTAATTATTGAGTACCCACTTGTTGGAATCTTCCCCACCCTCTTAACAAATTCCAGATCACGCCAGGATAGCTATCACATATCATTGCGTTCTATAATACGACGTATGTATGCAATTTAAATAGATAAATCAGTACACTTGTAGACATAATATTAAAAAATAAAATTTTATTGTTAAATACATGTTCGCAAATTAGTGGTTAATTTTTTGTTGAATGTAAAAATATATAAGTGAAGTGTTTCAGAAATAACCAATTATTTAAAAATGGTCAGAACGATATTATTTTATTGCAATATGTGGTTTTAAGCAGCGATGCATTTCTTTCACTTTTTAAACCCGAGGAGATTTCTAAACGTAATATGCATTTTGTTCATGAATAAAAGAAGAAATAAAAAGTAAGGAATCGTTTTTCTCGTAGTTTTACCTCACTATTTTTAAGAAAAAAAATCTAATAAATTTAAAATTACATTTCGCATTTTACACACGGATGAAAACTAGCGGAGAAAAAACTGCAGTTTTATGTCTTTTCTTAATCTAAACACATGGTGTTGGAGTTCAAACTGAGGAATCGCTTCTCTTTTGAGAAGTCTAAGAAGAGAGTAAACACCAACTTATAAAACGGATCTTCTTTCTCCTCTGTCATTTTTTATTTTCATAAAATGCTTAGTTATTATTCAGCCAAGTGTTCGTCTTCTTAGTCTCTAAACTTGACACTTTTTTTTCCGGGAATTTATTATTTTAAGTACACAAACACTATTCGCTGGTTCACTTCTTTGTGCTTAATTATATCGGATATTCTACCATCTCAAATTCTGCCAACATCAATTAATAAAATATATCAAATTATCAAGTTTTCTTCTTGCATGGATAATAGGAATTCCTACTAACCCTACCAAGTTCTAAAATTCCTGAAAGTTATGTTTCACTTATAAATTATCTAAAATAGATAGTACACCTGCATATTACACTTCTATGTATTATAATTTATAATTCTGTCTAATCTTCTTACATTATATATTCATCATAACTTTCTTGTTTTCGTAACGTTTGTTATTATTCCTTATCTATAGTGTCCGCAGCAAAACCATAGTAATTACATTTAAGAGGGGTAGTTTTAAACGTTGTGGGTGCTAAGAGTGTCTTAAGTCTTCAGACTATCTACTCGGGCGTTTGAATAATTCAGAACATGAAAAAATATAGAAATTAAAAAACCAACATTTTAAGGGGAGAGCATAATTAATTTTCTTACGGCGTGTGCATTATTATTATTTTTTCGTGTACTAAAAAAGACGGAAAAAACGAATGGCGTATTTAATGTTTCTATATAAAAACGAATAATCGATTTTACATGTAGGTATACCTACCACGGATGCGGATGAATAAGACAACGAAAATAGCTAATATATATTATTATGTTTGATACCGTATATTTTGATTGCAGTCGTTGTCTGTGCACTAAGCATGGAAAAACAAACAAAATTATGCCAACTTTTGATGGGTATTGTGCAGATATGTGTTCCGTAAATGTGCCATCTTCGCGAGGACTTTAATATATTCGTGTCGCACAAATGCAAAAAACAAAAAAAAAAAACAAACAGATAAACATAATTTAACGTGTCCCGTGTTATCCGGAGGGTCTGACGACTTTACCGAAAATCGTGTAAATCGATAAACACGGTTTTAAAATCGTCTCCGTGACGCTTTATGAATAATTTATTATCGGCTAAGGCATATTTTACTGTCAAAAACAAAGCGCAAAGGTCACGACTAGACACAGGGGGCGTGTACGAAAAAGCGTATGAAATATTATAGGTTTCTTTTTTATGGCAAACACTAATTTTCTCAATTATTTTTTAGTGGAATTTTGTGTATTTATTTTTTTTATATATTTTAAAGCACTAAAAAAGTTTGTGTTTTACTTATAACATATTATTTCGAAAAAAAGATGATTATTATCGTAGCTGTATAATAAGGCTCCATTATTTCTACGTGACTACTTTCAACACATTTTTGAGCGCTTACAGAGCTATAATTGATAATATTTTACCTAGTTTACTTGGGTTTGTAGTCGAAAAAATATAATACTATTAGAATTTTCTGCTTGATAAAATATTATTTTATACTTTTATTAAATTTTTAAAACAGTTTACCTATTATATTTATTATCACTTCAATATGCAATTAATATAAAATGTATTTTCACAATATGTAAAATTGTAGTTATTAGATTGAAATTATGTATTAAAAGTAGTTATTACTGACAAAAATTCAAAAATACCTATTTACGATTCATAAAAATCTGATCTCCACTTCCAAACAACAACTGGAATAGGTAATTATTCTAACTAAATCGTCGGTATTAATTGTACACTAACTTATCAAACGTATAGGCAGCCATCGAAGAAATCAAAAATCTATAAAATCTCTGGCACTAAATTTAGTGAAAAATTCGATAAACTTCTTAAAAAAATAAATAAAAATTCGTTTCCATAATATTTAAACATTATTTAAACTGAAGAATTACTCGAATTACACTAGACGTATATAAAGTAAACTCAAACGTTCCAATAATAAGGCCACCTATAGAAAATCATATTTTTTTTCGTTAAAAAAAACGCATATCGCGTACGGGAAAACTTAAAAGAAATATAAATTATAAAACTGTATCAGAGCCATAATATTATTGTCCGATCGTCGTTTCATAGATTTATCGTTGACGGATCGTTGACATTGTCTATACCGGTTCTATATTATAATAATATTATTATAAGTACATCTATCATGCCATTTTTCGGATTTTTTTTTCCAGCGCAAGACGTTGATGCGTTTTTATCGATTTTTTTCCCCCCTGACATAGAAATAAAACAATTTTCCGACGACGAATTTTCTGCCGACATCGGCTTACACTCTCGCGAAACTCACCTGCGTAGTTGATGACACGACGGCGGTGGCGGCGGCGGGCGACGGCCGGAACAACGACAATATTATTATCGTCCATGTTCGAGATAGTTTCCGGGCGTTACTTCCGGTGGCTACTACCGAGGCGACGGTGATCCGACAACGACGACAGCAGAGATTTCATGTCTCTATATTATATTATGTTATGCGATAATATTAAAAAAACAATATACCCAAATCGGTCCGACGACGCGGCACAAATCGCAATCGTAGATTTACTATCGTTGTATTTAAAACGATTTTTATCGATTTTTATCCGTAGCGGCTAGAAAACTATAGAAAAGTATGTTATAATATATAGTATTGTACAATTTAATATTATGACGTATAATATACGTATAATATATGATATATTGCTATTATCGAACGACGGCAGGCCCGAAAATTGTGGAATTGTGGACGAAACAACGGAACATTATGTCGCAGAAGACGAAGGACGCGACGACTCACGCGCACAATCACCGCCGAACAGAAAATATTATGTCGGCCGATATTATGGCGGTGGCAACGGTGTTAATTCCGAACGCGTTAACGATACATTTCCTGTACACGGTGGCTTATTCATGTTTCCATTTAGACACCACATATCGTTTCCGACACACAACACTCGGATCGAGGGTCACATTTTCTTTATTGAATACCGCTAGTTCACGAAATATTATTATGATATATGAACAAGTACTCTCCATAATATACTTGGATTAAACGTTTAAAAAAAAAGTATTTGGAACGAATATTCGAATGCGCAACTATTGGAACTCTGCGAACACCGACTTCGGTTCAAAACAGTGTTTCGTATAAGATTTCTTTAACTCACCTTTAACTGATTTGGATGAAAAAAAAGAATTTTTTCAAGGGAAAAGTATTTTCGAAGAAGTATTATCACCAGTATTTCGAAAGAGCGAGTGACTAATGAGTAATAGGTACATATACCGGAAGTAGAATTTAATTTCTTGAAAAATTTCAAATTTTTGAATCTTTGTATACTTGAATATTTGAATATATTATTACAGTATTACCAAGTCTTACTTCGAGTAAGGCACTCGTTTCACTCGTGATTCGGGTATTCGACAATAAAGGTTTGTGCAGAATAATATTTGGCGAACGAAAAAAAGGAAAAACGATTTCGATAACCTGAATCGTCCGAATTATATGCTCGTTTTTGAATATTTACCGACGATGGAAAGTTTGGGAACCGTTGTGCAACATACACACACTGCACACTCATACTCACAATCACACGAATTCGGTAACACTATATTATATAATACAACTAGATTGCTGACTCTGCTTTAATGTGGAAGTCGGTAAAATGGCCGATTGTATATCAAAAAGGTTCGTGTTTACAATTTGTTTGTTGAAATGTGATTCATGACAATAGCCCAGATAAATATTTAAATTATATTTTATAATGCATTGCTATCCGGTCCTTATCAATGCGACGAAATTGTAAAAACGCAGTCCTTTTTGATGGAAAAAGCCGACCATTTTCCGGGCTTCAAAACATTACATTGCGGTTGTACGGGAAGTCGGCTGTATTGTTGAATTATAATATATAAATATCTTTGGCGACAACGCATATAGTGACTATACCGCTACCACGGTCGTAAATCGATTTACCACGTATGACACGGTAAATGTTATCCGTTCGATCGCCATTGCGCGCGTGCGTGTTTGTGCAATGTGAGTTTGATCACCACTGCGGATCGAGGTAGGGATTTCAAACTTTTTGCGCGGTAAAAAACACGCAGTCGCGTTCAATCCGTCCAATCGCGACCACCGGGGATCGTTTGACGAGGAGAAGAAAATAAAGGGAGAAAACTAAGGGTATCAAATGTACCTATATACAGGACGATAACGCTTTTCTACCATTATTTTCGTCTACCGACGCTAAGACGACGTGCGAAATATATATATATTATATCACTTATATTGTTAGCGCAATGAGTGGATTCGTAAAGCCCAACTTACGCGATAGCAAGCACTTGGGTAGTGTACGTGTCCTGCACAGCGAGTATAACTTTTTTTGGATTATTCGTAACTTTTTTTTCGTTTTTTTTTTTTTATCAAGTCTTAAAAGCACATTAGATGTTTTACCATAAGGTTTTTTATTTTTACCGACGATCTTTTTGCTAACCCACCTGCGCTCAAAAACCACATAATATTAATTCAGTGATTGAATTGGAAACATAAAATAGTGGAGATTCTCAGACTTGATACAAATTAGCGTTCCTTACAGTGATTAAAATCGACCTAGCAAATGGAGGGCTTTGCCCCCCCCCCCCTCCACCAAACTTTTCATTTTCAACAATAGGTAGTAGAAATATAATATACTAATACAGTATCATTTATCACCAATTACAATAAATATTATTTTACTTGTATTCAATTCGTATACCTACTATTCTACTCATATATAGTATTCGACCTCATCACTGGTGCGAGTTCTCACAGCTATATGAATTTCGAATAAACGAGTGTCGACGCTACGCAAACATATAATAATATTATACAGTTTGTTTTCATTAGCCACTTTTCGTCAACAACATAGAACGACATGTCGTTATAAAATAATATACCATTAGGTAACGCACGTGTATACCTGTAGGTTCAAAAAATAACATAATACAACATAGATAGACATCGGAGACCTTTTATGACAATCATAATTTAAATTAATTACCGCAGACGTTATATATTATTATAATATCTTGACTATTGATCGTCAAGTGGTAAAACATTGTTCTACGTGAAACGATAACATTGCACGGTTGTGTTCCATATTTTGTCATTCGGTAGTGCTCTGACGATAATATAAATTTTCTTGCGCAGTGAAACTTGATAGGTACTTATTTGTTTTCCACAAAATAACTATAACCTTAAACCTATAACCATATAGGTAGATGTTAAATAAAATAATTTGAAAAAAAATCGATTATCTGGATCTACACACATTTTTAGAATTATTTAAACAATATTGTTCAAATTAAGTGCTAATTTCAACTATTTTTGTGGTAGGATGGGTACTTATTTTATTTGTTCCTATGAGTCGATACAAAGTACATTTTTCTTCATTGTAGAATTAAAAACTTTTTACAGGTAATTTACGTAAAGGTCAACTCCAATTGCAGAGATGCTCCCATTTGAGTAAATAAATATAAACATATAATTAAATAATGTAATTGAATGTATTTATTATACAGCGAAACTTCCATACTACGAAGTCTCAGCGGGCATAACAAAAGAAATTCGTTAAATAGAATTAAATAAATGTTGTTCTAATTTGGTTAAGGTTCTTAAAAACATTTCGTTAAACAAAAAATTACGTTAAACGGATGTTTCACTGTATTAAGTATATTTATATAATACATTTTATCGTCTATTTTGGTATGTCGTATGCATATTATAATAAGGAATAAATAATAATAATGCGATAGGTATGATTTTAAATGATTATATTATACCTAATAATAGTTTTATATATAAAAAAAAAATGAAAATGAATAATTCCGGCATCGCATGGCCATCTTCAAATACGCCATATAGAATACTACTAATAATAATATAGGTACTTGTCTCAGCAAAGTATATAATATTATTGTATTTGTCTGTCATCTATATCAGAGTATAATTCACGTATAATATGCATTTAAATTTCACAACGAAAGTTAAAATAACTGTCTGGTCATTTAAGAGTAAACATATTAAATAAAATGTACCTATCTCAATTTGACTGTACCTATGTATTACGGAATTACACAAATTATTTTAAAATATCTAAAATTACATAATAATATGATGTGAAAATTTGTTTTTTTAGGTGTATAGAAATATCTATACACCGTTCTTAATAAAGAACAATATATTTATATATATACCTACCTACTTAACGGTTGAGTATGAAATGTATCTCTTTTTTTGCTTGATTAAAAACTACTAGTCGATAGCCTTAAACACGAACGAAGTATAATACAGATATAATTTATGTATCAACACAAATTGATAACATCTTTTATTCCTTTCTTTGGAAACCATAAAACATATTATACCTATTCAATTAAAATTTATTAAAGTGCCTACATTTTATTAGAATATACTTTTTGATAAATAAATAAATAAATACCAATGAAAATATTCAAAATGTGTATGAAAATAAATGTTGTGCAGATGAGTCAGGATGTGTCAGGATTCCAAACTTTTTCCTGCATAAACTGTTTTAAAGTGTTAGAAATTAATTTTTTATATGTTTTAGCCTTATTTAGTTTTATATGTGACTCGGTTTGTATTCTAATCGGCCTTTAAACACTATTTTAGTATTAAGATAAATTATCGATGGATATTGTTCTATTACAGGATACATATTTCTATGCATCATATTGCGTGATTGGTCGTCCATTACACGAAAGTCACAGTGACTTAATCACCGCTCCAGATGATCTTTTAAAGCTGAACTTTAGTTATTGAAATCATTTACTCCTAAGTAGAACGTAATCGGCTTAGTTGGACGACAAAAGAAAACATTTATAAATTGTGATTAAATCTTCGAGCGGACAGATAGAAAGCATTAGTGTAACGAGGTTTGAAATAAGCAATAATGTTCGAGAATAATACAATGGGAACAGTGGTAATATGTAGTAACTATTTATTATAAAAATTACATATCATCGAAGTGTATATTATTATTATTGATATTTATGCACTTTTAATATTTGTTATAAAATGATAGTGCAAATGTGCAACGTACTAACATTGGAGAGTATTTTAAATTACGACCCGGAACAGTTGTGTAACTCATTTTGTATTTTGACATTTAATAATATTTATGACGGCTTCTGTGAGAAATAGGTACTTGCTACTTTGTTTCTGATAATGTAAATGTCAAAACACATCCTTAAACTTAACTTATTAAAATGAATTGTTTATGGTCAAAAAATGTATGCATAAAATGAATATTTAATGTGGCTGTGTGTAAATTTTAAAAGTTTTATTGTTTTGATAACTCTGTCTCTCTTTTTAAAAAACTTTTTTTTTGTTCGTCTGTACCTACACACGTCGTATACCTATTAATTATAATTGTATTAAAATGTAAAGTTATAGTAATTAAAAACCTTTTTTATATTCAAATAAAGAATAATGATTAAATTATATCTTTATCTAATTCGTATAAAACAAGGTAGGTACTATCAATTTTTCATGCATCTAAATTTTGTTCTTTCAGTAGGTAACCAAGTAGTATTTATTTTTTTAAAAACCTTTCAAAAATTACTAGGCATGTTTAATTAAAAGTTTAACATACCTCCATTTTTAAGTTTTCAAATTATTTTAATGAAATATATACAGAATTACGACTTTTTAATATTTTGTGAATAATTTTTGTTCAGTTTCTACTGCTTTTTCAAACAGTAAGTGAGTGCACTTAGAATCGTTTTTGTATCTGATTTCTCTCTCTAGTTGGACGACATTCGTTTCTCAATGGCACTAAGTTTTTCTCGTTTTTATTTTATTTTAGAGTAGGTAAGTGTTTTCGATGTAATATATATATATATATATATGTAAGTACAGTGACAGTAAAAAACAGATTTTCAAAAGCAAAGTGTATTTTATTTTAACGCATTCATTCAAATTGTAGGTTTTTGTAGGTAACTCACTCAAAACGATATGGTCTAAAATTTTTGAAAATGTTCATATTTATACAAGGATAAACTTTTATTCGAAGATTAAATTAACAGTGAAATCGAGATTTGACATTTGAGTGTATTTATTTTTTTGTACTAAAACTACATCGACTAAAATAAAAAAAATACGTAATATATTATTTTCAACTCGTGTATTAATGGAATAATAATCCACATCAGTGTAAGTCTATACATTGACTGTAGGTATACATGAATCGTACAAGTGATTTTAGTATTTAAACACTATTACCCAGCATGACGGTAAATAAAAAAAATTCCGGTACACCGCACGAAATAATTATAATCATAATATTATAAACCCATAAAATCACATAAAACCATATCACGAAAGAAACTGAAGCGGAAAGAAAACATTTTGAGTTTATTTCAGAACGTTATTTTACCTGTATTGTTTTGTGTCTGGAGCTTATGTACCAGAGATCAGAGTTTAAATTTCATCAGTGCGGAAAGCAAATTACGCTGACAGTGCACAGCCGTAATCTCAAAGCTTATTGAATATTTAACAGAGCGGATATTTCGGCAAAATCGGTGCAGTGAAATATTAATATGCCCACCTATATGATTGCATGATAATATAATAGACACAATGTCACTGGATAACGAGTATAGGTAATATAGCCACTGCACTCGTAAATGTCACTGCGCTACAACTGACTTTTATAATATTTAAAATTGAACAAATTATGACATTTTTTTCTAAATAGCTACTACGTTTATAGAACTGAAACGTATAATAGTTAGTAAGAAAATATAATTTTAGTAGATACCTAGGAATAGTTTTTCTGCACAGTCTACAACACTGTTATTAAGAATAAAACAAAAAAATATTCTACGAGTATTATGTATATAACACATCTAAGTCATTAAGATAGTAATCAGATTGAAAAAAAATACACATTTTATCTGATTCAAAGTTGTATTTTTTGGTTCGAAAAATGGCTTTCAGACAATTTTATATTGTGTATAATCGATTTTAATGGAAAATATTCATTTTGACAACACATAATAGGTATGATATACATTTTGTTATTTATGTAATTCATTATAACATTTTATGACCTTAAATAAATATGTTAGTATAGTCTATACAGTTATTTATCGTTTTAAAAATAAAAATATAATTTATTGGTATTGACAATTTTAATATGGTTATACCTACAAACAATTAAATACAAAAAGTACATCTTGAAGATTTCATAACAGTTCTTAATTGAATTGTCTCTTTGTAGTTATCAAAATTAGTGATTCAGCGACATTGATACAGAAGAAAGATTCTGTATGGTAATTCAAAAAAAAAAGAAGAAAATAATAATAATATTAATAAAACTATATCTTTAAAATATTTAAATTGTATTTTTATTTCCTTTGGATTTTTTGAAGACTTTTATTCAATCATCAATTTTTAATTTATCTTTTCCCTCTACTTTAAACTTTTTTGATCTCAAATACGCTAACGCTAAAATAATTTATTTGTCATATTATTATGAATTTCATAAATCTGCAAATGGATTTATTACCGAGCGGGCTTATAAGAAGGTAAAAAACCGAATTTACATATAACACTGCAGAAGAATCATTATTTGAGTTGAATGCTTTTCGTTTTATTAATTCGGTTGTTTTTACGTGTCTGTTCCCCAATAATAAGCCCTTGCGATTTGAATTATCATTTCATAACGATCTCCTTATATCAAAACCCCAATATTATAGAATATAAATAACACTGCCGATTAAATTACCCACACCCAACTACGTAGACATATTTTGATAAATTGTAAAATTTTTAGTCCCAATTCAGACAACGATCCGAATACGTTTTATTGTTACCACATGCTGACAAAACCGCGTGTAGGTTATCCGGAATAACGTACCTACATGAGTTATTCCATAGTTTGTTCCCGCGAGAAACATTGACTTCAATAAAAGAAGAAGTAGGTACTACATATCTCAATTATGCTAGGTGACAGGACGGAAAAGGTTATGCATTAAACGGGGACTGTTGCGACCATAGGTACTTTCGCAGTGTTTTAGGTCAGACTTAACATTAAAACGATTTATAAGTTTGCCGGAACAACGCTGCACAATGGTTACATTTTATCAAAACCTTTTTTGAGTGTTGTTTAATCATTTTACATTGTAATTTTCGGAAATGCTTGAAATAATAACCGTACCTAGTTGGTTTAATTAACTTTTTTTTTTATAAATAATTTCACATCTATACAATAGCGTTGCGATCAATACAAAATTCTTTTAAAAGAATTAAAAAAATAATAAATAACTGAAAATAAAACAACTTGCTGCAGTGTTTATAACCTTTTATCGCCGTTTTGTCGCCGTTTTGTTGACTCTCGTACCGGCACCGGTCACGGCATAAGGTGAGACGGTACCATGTCGCGTAAGACATACGGTCGGCGGAAAAGGCCTGTCGAGAATCTTTCATCGGACCGATAGCACATGGTCCGACGTCAAACTCGTCGGCTGAACGGCAACAGTGTATTGCTTGGTTGTAACTTGTAATAATATAATATCATAACTTAGTGACGTACAGAAAGTGTTTGTGTTATGTTTTTTACCACCTCAACCCAAACCTAGGCTACGAACGGATCACCATCGGAATTCATTTTTGTATTTCAAATAATATGTTTATTTGTGCCTGTTTAAAAGTCAACTTTTGATATTTTGATTACCTAACTCAATAATTAAAACTCAAAAAGTAAAATATCACAAGTTTTAGTGCTAAATATTGGACATTAGAAAATCGACTCATACTCATGTCTAGATAAACTTATTTTCTTCGATTTGTATAACAATTCAAACTATAATGTCACTCAGTAACCTATATTATTGGAAATAAGAAACTAAGTTTCAGTGTTTCCCTAAAATTCACATTTATAATATTAGTGTGTAAAGTTCTGCAATTTAGTTACACACACTAATGATCACTATTAAATATTAATACGCACACATTTACAAGACGAGCAAACAATTTGAAAACTTCCCATTTTAAACTCCTTAAAAACTGTCAATTTGCAATACCCTTAATCAAAACGGAGTGCTAATCAGGATACATGTTATAAAATATAAATAATATTGAGTGTTTGGATTATTGTTTGAGACGTGTTGTGGTGCTGTTATTTGAAAACCACAAACTTGATGTAGTTATTGAAACATTTCGCATACATTGTGTTTAATTATAGAGCTATGTGAATAATAATATTATCTCATGTAACAGGTCACCGGCAAAATGCTTTTCGATTTTATGGGTGTTATATAATGAATGTATTAAAAATGAAGCCCCAGTCGATTTTTAATTTAAAGACTTTTAAAATGTTGTTGTATAGGTAGTTAAAATTGTATTCAAGTCTTAAGTAACTTAGTCAAAATATTTTTGAAAATACTAACAACTTTGGATAATAATTTGAAATTTACTAACGGGTGTTTAAGGTGTATTTTTGTAATGTTCTTGAGTTTTATCTGAAAAATAATGTGAACTAAGTTTACAATGCTCACTGTTATAGCCTCTAGTAAAATACGGATGAAAAATTCTCCCAATTTGGTGTTGAGAGTTTACCTGACCTAACACAAACACACCACCATCGCATATGGTCTTACCAGGCACTAGACAGATATTATTTTTCGACGATTATAGAATAGAAGGTGGATATGTTAAATTAATAATTATTGATCCGACATAACTCAAGTCGTTGAAAATTATAGTTGAAAAACGTCGTACACAATATATGAACGGCGAAATCGAGTTTTTCAGTCACTCTCTATAATTATATCCATATACTCTATACTCGTATTATTATTAATATGTGCATAGTGTGCGCATATAAATCGTTTTAAAAAATTGTTTTCCCGAAAATTCATTACACACACGTGGACGAGCTTCGTATAAGTGACTTGTATTGTACACATACTTGCAACAAAACGGAGAACTACAAAATGTTAAGAGCCACGCGATTTTTAAAGGTTTTTGTTTATCCAAGCAGTTTTAATGACATTTTGAGAAAAATTTAAATTTAAAATCTTTAATATTTTATATACTGAATAAGAAGGGAACAGACTAGACGTGATCCAATGTCAGTAACATTGCTGGTTATTTCGTAAGTACAAGATTATATGCGAAAACGGTTTCGCGTGAAAAACAACCACTTCTTTAACAGTCATATAGTCAAGACAACAAGGTTAGGTTAGGTTAGGGTTAGGTTAGGTTAGGTTAACCTAACCTAACCTAACCTACACGATAGGACGTAAGACAATGTGTAATGTATATATTTTTTATTTATTTAAACTTATAAATAACTATATATGTATATTCACGTGTTTTGTTATTTTTTGATGTATTAATATTTAATACTATATAGTCTGTTATTCTTATGTTCTTCAAACTTAATTCCTAAATAGTAAAAAAAAAACCATTATGATACAGAAAATATTGTCTTTTGTGTTTATTGGCTATGAATGCGTAGTCTGAGTGTTTAGTTGTCGCAAAAAACGCTCTTCTTAGACTATATTTTATAGCAGTGAGGCGTTCTATTAACGTACACCGGTTACACTCTGTGCGAGTATATGCGTTTAATAATATATTATTCCTACCTATAGTTGCGTACCAATGGTTGGAGGGCGGATCTGTGGGGCTCTTGTTCATCATAGAGAAGTAAGTCGTCTATGTTTATAATACAAGTTCATGCGAAAAATATAAAAGTCCAAATTCTAAACTCTACGATCAATAATGACTGAGGAGAATTTTCCATGGACTGGCCTTAATGAAATCTCAAACTCCGAAATCGTGTACAAGTTCTACTTCAGGAAAGACTTTAGACATCATATTATATTATAATATATAGATATATATTCAGCTATTAGACAGAGCAAAATAATTATTAATAATTAAACATTTTTTTGACTAAAGTTATAATACAATTTTAAAAACTAATTATTTAATCGTGACTTGGCTGAACTAAATACGAACGATAATTTGTTTTCGATGGAGTATTTTTTTATTCACCGCAACCCTCCCCCAACAATTCAAAATCCTGGATATGCCATTGCCTACCGACGTCAATATTATAGACACGACACACGCGCATATGCAGCTAGTGTAGGTACAGAGTGAAAACGCAGGCTCGAATTCGTGTAAAAGTGATTTTTGTTTTTGTTCCTGACAAATCTACGACTTTCTTTATATTTGCGCGTGGGACGTTTAAATCCCACCAACGGGTACGCGATTGTAGTTCGCTATGTATTTATTCGTCCCGAACATTAATTCGTATCTAATTTATTTTGGTAGACGACTTACGGTATTTTATTTGTGGGTTTATCATCTCAGAGAGATAAAACCATCTTTGAATGTTATTTTTTCTATGTGCATAACAATGTAATAATATAATGTAACATAATGTTAAACCTACATATACCGTATAAACGTTTGAATTCGGACCAACGGTTTATCGATTTGTATTTTATACCGCGGTTATATACGCGTACGTTACTTATAATATAATATGACATTATATTCGATATGACCTCTGTTTTAAGGTTATTACTTTAGTAAACTACGCTACCAACAATAACCAAATGATTATACAACAAACAAACAGTTTGCGTTTGCCGCTTTGACCGAAACAAACCACCCTGTGTTAAGGTGGGTGTACGCGTACACCTACACACTCAATATATACAACTACAGTATAATAATGTATCGGTGGGATTTGTTAGTTGGCGGGTAGTAATTAATGCTGTGTGCGGGCGTTATTCCACCCGAAATGCGCTTAACATATGGCCTAAATAACAGTCAGTCAATCTCGGGGCTTTTTAGATACCTGCCACCGCGACCGTCATCCCCCAACCGATCACTACCATACTCTGGTTTCCTCCCTTTTGTTTGTCGTTTGTACGCCCCCCTCATTTCTCTCTCTCCCTCTCTCTTTCTCTCTTTATCTGACAGTTTCCCGTCTCATCTAACTTCCACCGCAACATCCTAAATCTTTAACCTCTCGACCGTACTCTGCCGAGTTGTCTAATAAAACTTTGTTACGATAAAAACTTTGCTCCACACGTATGTGTCTTGCCACCTCTACCACACTTCCACGACCGTGGTACTGACTCTCCTCCACGCCTACGTCTGCCTTTACTCGTGTGCCTCCTCGTCGTGCATAACCACGGCTGCCGTTGAGAACAATACGACGAGGCGAAACCGGAGCACATCACCTCAAAAGGCGCAGTCACCCGCTCGCTTGTCTGCCGCTGATTTGGCTGACGGTAAAAACACAATTTAAAATCACCCCCCAACACAAGAGACCCGTTGATTTAATATATACCACACATCTGACATCACTCTGTGTTATGTAACTTTTTTTCACAGTCATCCTGTGTCTAATGTGTTTAACTCTTATTAATCACCGGGGGGCGTCAACAACACAGTTACCTATATTAAAATCTATGCGATGACTGTTAAATTATTATACGAGATAATAATCACATTCGCGGAAATCACGATGATAATGGATTTTGAAAAATGTTGCACATTATCACCATAAATGCACAGTTTTTTTCAAACGTTTAATTATGAAGGTTCCGGACACCTTTACTTGAGACGTCGCTACCAATGCGTGATTACGATTAGCATTACATAGCTATGGTATTATGAAAATTTATACTTGGCCAGCATTAAGTTATACTTGATTGGTATTTAGGAGAAGAAGAGGCAGAAATACAAAAATGAGTGAGACAAGGTTGCAGTATTTATCATCCACATTATACCTCGAGGAAGCATTGATAGAACAAAGAGAAGAAAATATAGGAGCCTTGAAAGTAAACGGAATACTAGTTGTACAGATGCTGCGTTTTGCAGACGACATTGCAATGTTAGCAGATAGCGAAAACTTGGACAGAACGAGTGGCAAATTAAGATGTGTATTGTAAAACAAATGAATAAGGAAATCGATACGGAAAACACTTGGCGAAAGAAGAAAGTAATGGATTGGACACCTGCTAAGGAAAAATATTCATGGGTATCATACTAAAATGTATAATTGAAGAGAAAATCTAAGGGAAAACAGCTAGGAAGTGGAACACTGAGACAATACTATATGGAGCATATTAATTCTGCAGATTTAGGGAAAGGATCTTATAAAGAATTGAAGGAAGTTGCTATGAGTAGGGACGAGTGGAGAAACACATTTTCATCATTAAACCAATCTACGGAATGTAGAAAAAAAAACCTAACTTATACGTTCTGCTCTAAACGAGCTCGACGACGAATCCGCCGACGTTTGGCGTATACAAAACCAAACCAACATAATATATTTTACTACAGGTACTATGTACTATAATATTATTACGCGTGTACACCTCGATGGGGAACAAATAATATAATTTATACACGCGGCGTGTCCATCGAGAAGATTTACTATTTCGCTTGGGAATTTGTTTTGCCACGCCCGCCCACCACTATAATAATATACTATCCGACCCGAGCCGTTAATCTGACTTTTTGCATCCACGTTTTACCACCTATGCGTCATCGTCGGTACACGATGCAATCGATAAAACAAAATACGTGACAATAAATTATTGCTGTACGTTTTTTGAATGACACTGCGCTGCAGGCTGTATACAGTGTACGTTTTCCATTTTCCAATCAAACCATTGGAGATTTGCAGATTGTTATCCACGACTTTTATAATTGATTTCATAATTTTGGACAGCGTTGAATTATCTTATTAGATATATATATATTTAACGACGTTTCAAATACCGAATACATGTAGTTTATAGTTAAGTTGAGACGTGTAAACAGAAAATGGTTCCGTGCGCAAATTCACTTAGAGTATAAATTCAGTGATCTGTAGAAAAAGTTGTATACAACTTTAAATTACCAACTCGGTTCAAAGGTACCATTCGAAAATGTTCATTGTCTTTTCGCCGGAGTATTTAAGGCCACATATATTTGGCATCCGTTATAATTAGGTTAACGAACACTTTGAGAGAAAATGTTTAGTTTGAAACGGTTTACTCATAGCGTTACGCCATTACCTACCAAAATGGTACTCGAAAACGTCGGCTATTGTTCTTGACTTTACGATTCGCGGTCAACGGGTTGAATATTATCTATTTTCAATGGTTCTTAAAATTTAAGAATATTTTGTGCTCATGTATTTTTTAATGTTTTAAAAAAATAAAATAGGATAAGTATGTTTTCAAGGTAAACAACCATATATTATGTGTCAGAAATCCCGTATTTTTCGATTCCACGCTACTCTGAATAGCACAAATCAGGCGTTCTACTATGCGTTTGTTGAATATTGTTAGCCAAATCATTGTACACGTGGCGCATTTTTAGTTGTTTAATATGAATAAAAAGTAATTTTAAAATACCTCTCTCGTTTACTATATTTCTGGGTTTAATTTTTATTCGCATACGTAGGTAGTCTTGAAAGCGCTTGGACATTGATACACGTGCGTGTCTCGACCTGCAGGCCTCGGCAAAAACCATAGATACAATGATGGCGTCTCGGCCGCAACTCCGGGGATCCGGATAAAGAGCAGGGGCATTTGGCTGCCGTAAGATAAACAGGAATATAGTAGGATGATGGTGATGAGGAGGAGGAGGATGAGGATAAAGCAGAGGGGAGGAAGAGGAGAGGTAGGATTCACCGCCAGGACAGTATATACCCGCAGGAGCTGAGTGCGCCCAGTTTTTGTTTTAATTAGCCGTCGTAATAAACGGGTCGGCACGGGTCTTGATGGATGACGGCCGGGATTTCGACCTATATCGAACACACACTCGCGCGTGGATCACACTGGACCGTGGTAGTGGTGCACCGCGTGTGGCGGGTTTACGGTCCTGCGTACGTGACCGGCATGCGGCTAAATGTATATGTATATATAGTATATTATGAAGTGACTTTTGCGGCGGTAGACAGTATACGCTTTTATACACATGTGTGCGCACGATATCCGTTACCCGGTAAACGGTATAATACGGTACCATAGTCGTAGCAATATTTACACCGACGCGCGCACCCCTACGACCGGGCGGGGACGATGCACGTGTATAATAATATAATAGTGTGATAGTTGGCTGCGGTTATATAGGCGCGTGTAATGGGTTAGGTATATACCATAATATATATATATATATTGTGTGCGTGTGGGTGTGTGCATGTGTGGGTGGGTGTGTGTGTGTGTGCAGTGTGCGAGGGGTGAAAAATGTTACATTTGGCACGACATAAACGCCGCCGTGAATATTCCGAGGTGTAGCCTTTTACTAAGTACGAGTCGCGAGGGTCGCGTTTAGCGGCTTCCGAAGAGTTTTACACACACACACACACGTACTTACTTACCATAGGTACCTACATTCCGGTCATACGCGACATTAATATACTCTGGGATCACCTGGGGATTTGGCGTGTGCCCGTTCTCCGCTCCAGCGCGCGTTTTGATGACAATTTTTCACGTCTTTTCGCAGTATTTTTCTCTTTCTATACTACAGTACAACGCACACGTAGTATATGTACTTATACGACATATATAGGTACATACAATAATAACACGCGGCCAGGTCACAGCGGGCGTGTTGTATTATCCCACGAAAAAATAATAATAATAATTTTACGTCACACAATAACACACACACACACACACACATATCATATGTATAGTGTGCTTTTGAGGTGATGAATTGTGCCGACCGTGTGTGGTTTATTTTCGTCACCACGCAGCAGTCGTGATTAACGGACTAATGCCGAAAAATATTGCTGCCACACGCGCATGTGACGCATATTATTGTAATCAGTTCGTAATAATAATAGGCAATATTATAATATTATTATGATTTCGAGCGAGTACAACTTACGAGGTATGTCTTATCCCGCAGGGTTTTTATTTAATCTATTATCAAAAAGGAAACCGGTAGGACAATATGATTTATGGAGTTATTCCGTGCGGCACGGCGCATGTACATTGTATTCGGTAATTAAAACGTACCTACCTGGTACAAGTAGCATTAGTAGACGCACATACGTCGTAGGTATGATATAATATAAGACCGTAATAAATAATAATATACTAATTTGTTATACTCGCACTACGGCAAAGTGTTTAATAGGTTTTACTCAACGCGCGTTGTACAAAAATCCGCAGTTGCATTATGTGTGCGACTTGGAATGAACACTTTGAACATTATTAATTTTTTTTTTTTTTTGTAAGGGATTATATGGTTTACCTTTTTAATTTTGGTAAATGCATTGTTGCGTTGGCCTACTTTGCAAAACCCGACGTGTAAGGCTTATCTCCAAATCAAAATATTATATTCTTCTCTACGACATACATGCATAATATAATAACAAAAACGAGAATTATTTTAATTACTTAACTTTTTCACGATGCTCACATATTATGAGATTTTATAATATCACAATATTACAAAAATTAAACTATGTACATAATAAGCAATAATGCTCTATATCAAAACATATACAGAGTGTTCAAATGTGTATTTATTATTATTTAACAGGTATTTAAAAGCGGCGAGTGTCTTCAAATCGTACTCACCATTTTTAAATACTAAGGATTTTTGTGCGTCTCCATCATAATAATATGGTAGGTGCAGCGATAGGTTAGGTTCATAACCAATAGTCAAACAAATAAGTAATAATGACCGTCGAGTGGACACATACGACATAAGTATTTTCGGCTGTTTCGTATAGTTTTATATAACTTCAAAAAATTTAATGTACTAGCCAATGTCGTATATTATTTTGAATTTATACACTTCGCTAGGAGTAACACGCCACCACTGACGTCGGTGGTTGGTCACTTATCGATTGCATTATATCTGCCTTAGCTACCTACCTAACTAATACACTGTAATTTTGGCCACAACGATAATATATAATAATTATTGTAAATGTGTAACAGTGTGAATAATTTATTAGGTATATACTAATGTAATGTATGGATAGTCAGATGTGATTTAAATATTTTTATTTGTTCATTCAGTTGTATAGTAGTTGTTTTTAACGAACTACAATTAATTTGAAAACTAAATTTCTGTTTTAAATCTATAAAAATCAACTTCCCTTAGTTTGAATTTTTTCATAAAATATTTGTCACGAGACTTATTAAACTAGAAAAAAAAACCATAAAATGTCTAATATCTATATTTATATAAAAATGAGTAATATTAAATCTGTGTAAAAAATTGTGTGTAACATAAACTTACAGAAATAACTTTAAAAGTAAATGACTATAAAATATGATCTATAATTATTCAGTTAACAATATCACAGTTAGCAATAAAATTGAAACGAAAACATTTTATAAGTCATAACGATACTGAAAGTTTTTAACGTCAACTATATATTTGCATGTTTCATATGAAATAAAGGTAAGGGGAGAGGGGGCTTATAATGATAATCAAGCAAAGTGAGAATAATCTTGAATACAATTATTATTAGATTTATTTTATTTTTATCCACATAGTTTTACTGATACTGATTTTATGTATAATAAATTTAATGTGCTCAATTTTGATAAGTTGCTATTAGCTTATGAACATAAAAAATATTTTCTAATATGTAATCATAAATATAATACTAGACAAAAAAAAAACATAAATGTAATCACGCCAACTAAGAATTTTTGTCGCAGAGCTTACCCGGTCACACATTTAAAAAAATAGATTAGTTCTTAAATAATCATCATCCATTTAAATTATGAAGGTATATGTTAATTGTTGATCAGATGTAAAAAATGCTGTTTGTTATGAATCCTTAATAGTGGGTGACTTTGCAAAATTAAAGTGAGCGGATTTTGTTTACTTTAAAAATAGAGCATCCCAATCACTTGTTAAACATTATTGTGCCGTGGAATCTATGCCCGCACACCCCCTAATGCCTTTCTTTAAATCATATAAAAATTATTCATAAATAATCAATTAAAAAACATACAAAATTGAAAATACTAGTTAATATAAAACATAAGTAATTACCTACTGTAGGTGCCTTTTATATATATTATAGTTATAACTTATAACTAATAAAAACTCGAAAGGATAATAAAAGTAAATTAATTAATTGTTTAATAATAATTAGTTAGTATTAACTAATCAACAGATCCGTAGACAGTGGTTATGAAATAACCCATAAGATACATTTTGATAGTATCTCGCACATTTTGATAAAAATGAAGAATGATGAAGCTTCCCATGCGTTGCCCTTAAAAATAAAAATAGGAGTACGCTAAAATTTCTAAAAAATTAGATGGGGTACTCTGTCCTCTTGGGTTCACCCCCAAGTCGAGCACTGATCCTTAATATGTGATATTAATCAATATATTATAAATTTCATAGAGTAAAAAAAAATAATATACCTACTGTAAATATTATACAGTAGAATTGTTCAATAAGATTAATTTATTAATATTATTGGAACTATAGTAAAATGTGATTTATCCAATTCGTTAAATCTCAATCGAATATTTTGGAGTAAATATAATATATTATTATATCTATAGCTATTTATCTTTAAATATATATAGTTCATTATACTTATGTTCTTTAAATCTCGCCAACACAATATTTTTAGTTTCACAAAGAAAACTTATTTTATCTTTTCGAATTTTTTTTCATTTGAATGTTAATCACCTTTATACTCAAAAAAAGTTTCAATGCCTAAAGCGTAAAATATTTAACCTGCAGGAGCTACAATAATTTTTACTTAAAACTTTTGTATTCTACGAGCGTTTATGTTTATATCCTACAGGATCAAAAATTATTTATATTATTTACTACTTCATCGTGCCCATTCGTTAAAAACTGGTAGAGATATCCGAGAAGAATAATTATGTTTCTTCTTTACTCACAAATGTATTGAAAACAATAATTATTACCAATATATTACGATTAAATGCCATACAATATAGCTGTCGAGAGTAAGTGAAAACCAAATTAGCTTCCCTTTAGTTTCAATCAGTTTCAGGAAAAAAAAAATCAAAACATTTTACCATTATACTATACCATCTGCAGTTTTCAATTTTTAATCTTGTCGAATCAAACTTGTTCTATACAATTTCATTATTGTAAAAAAATCATAACCCGTCCCTTTGTTCCACTCTGAATCTAAAATCAATGTTTAAATGATAATATGAAGTTATATATGAACTTATCAATGTCGTAAGACGGAGACAACACGTCATGCCTGTATCACGTCCTCTTATAATACATATTTTACTGTACTTATTATTATAGAATAAAAATGTATATAAAAAGCGAAAAACCACCCGTTTCCATACGATTTGCTTGGCCATGTACACGCATTTTTCACCAGGGCGCCTGCAGAGCAAACGGCTGCACAGACGTCGATCTGTTATATTTAATCAAATTCTATAGCATTAGTAGGTTTTCCACTGTTGGGAGTCACGAAACGGCGTCGCGTGTAAGATGCTTTTGAGGAATCAAAGAGGGCTTACAAACATTACTTGTAGGTTGGGACGAGACGTGTTATTGGTTCACTACGGTTGATTAAATTTTCAAAAGGAGACATTCTTTGAAGTCAATCAGATTATTATTTTACTTTTTTCCTTCTAAATCTCCATTTTATTCGCTGAATTATACGCGTGATTCTCGGGTTTATTTTTTCGCCATAAACGGTTTAAGATAGAAACAAAAGACTCAGTAAAAAATTGAAAATTAGTATTACTCTCGCGTCGACTTTTTTTGCTGCCGAAGTCGTGAGTGACAAAAAAAAATGAAGAGCCTATAGGTATACGGAAATAAGCAACACATACACACATCCTGATATTATACATATAGGGTGATTTAAGCATGTTCGACCCAATTTTTCCCTTTAATAGTACATTTATTCAAATTCTCATTTTTAGAATTTCTATGTATACCTAAAGACCATGTTTTCAAATTTTTGATATTTTTTTTACTACTTAAGGAATTTCCTGTGGCGTTACAATTTCTATTTTTCAAATAAAAACAGCCCTTTTTTAGAGAAAAATAGTTATAACTTGTAAACACTCTGAACTTTTATACAGATTTTTGAAAGAAATTTTTATTTATATGTAGTTTATGGCCCCAATGGCACCCCCAAAATGGCACGTCTAACTTAACAAACATTACTATAATACATAATTAGTATTTTTAGAACACAAGGTTATATAACTCAAAAAAAAACCCACTTGAATTTTTATTAGGATCTATCAAAATTCACAAAAAAAAATATCTGCTCAATAACTAAAAATTAAAGGGGAAGGGGTCTTATTTGAAAAAAAGGAAGTTTTTGTTGTCACAGGATCATCCTTAACCGGCACAAAAAATCACAAGGATACGAAAATATGTTCTTCAGGTTTAAATATTCCAACAATCAAAATATGAATACATACATAATTTAAGCATACAATGGTAGGGTGAGCATGCTTAAAAATTACCCTACATGTATATATTTATAATATAAACCTCCTTAACCTAGTTATACTTAAAAATTTCAAAAATCATAATTTTAATACATGCATAATTTAGGCACAAAAATAGGGTGAGCATGCTTAAAAAATCACTCTGTATATATATAAATATAAATATATGTGTGTGATACCAGATACGCTTTTATACAGTTATTATTAGTATTAAATGTGCACAAGAAACAGAACCATAATACTACAGCTTGACAAAGTGTACTGCTACAATTTTTTTCTCACCTATATACGGCGTAATAACGCTTAAGAATATAAATCATAAATGCATATATTTTTATCTCGGAGAGTGAAAAAAAAATAAATAATACGTCGCCTGTCCTCCGCGAACGTCATCATAATATGGTAAGTATAACAAATGATACACGATATATTGTAATATATTATTATTGTACGTCTTTTATAATATTCTATGCTCTCAACGCGCGATGGTGTAAATTATTTTGTTCTTTAAAATAATGATAAAATGAATACAAATTACTCGAAACGTCGACATTCAGTTCAAACTGTTAATAAATAACAATAATAATCATACAATTTAATATATGTATATACTATATATATATAGGTATCTACCCATTAGTTTTAAATTTTTTTTTTTTGCACCGTTGCAATATCATTTTAACGCTTATTTTGTGTAACAAGAAAAGTGATATTTAATCATTCGAATAAATCGCTATGTATATTTTGTGTATTGCACAATGTAAACATTTGTTCAGATACCTATTGTTTTTTTTTTATTAAAATATTCTTCTCGTAAAAAATACACTAATTTCTATGTAGCTTTTTTCAATTTATTGTGAATTTGGAGAGGCCTTATAATAATACGCCACATACTTATTTATGTATGATTTCAATAAATATTAATTTATAACAATAACACTTATATTAATAGTTCCGTTTTATGCACACTCGTATACCTATGTGCTATAAGTGTACCGTCTTGTCAATATTTACATTAATTACGGAACGTTAGTAATTCGACAGAAAAAGGACTTTTATATTATTTTTACGCTTAAATAATATTGTGTATGGGTATCATCAAATAGACAATAAGTAAATAGACTCTTTAGGAGAATATAATATAATATAATATAATTCCCTGTGATCTAAGTGGTTAACTGTATACATATTTACAAACGAACATGTAAAAATATTTTTTATAAACGAATGACACATTATCACAATGTGTATTGGGTTTCAAAGTACCTATAATTATATTGTATAATTGCAAATTATAACAAAATGTATTCTTTCACTATACTTAAACAGGTTGATCAAATTATAAAATTAAATTGATTGTGTGACTGTATATAATTATAGGTGTGTAATGCAATTTAAATGTGGATAATTAAAAAAAGTTTAATCGACATGGCCCGATTAATCAGATTATGGCACATACGCGTGGTAGATTTTACTCCCAAAAATCGAAATACAATTATGAATTAAATGTAATTATTCCAATTACTCAATAGTTGAACACAACAATATAATGGGAAATGATTTCCACATAGGTAGGTATTTTGATTAAAAATGTTTATTGTCTATATTTTCACATAAATAAACTACCTATACCTACATATCTGTTTAGATATTTAAAAATAATATTTCAGCGTCATAAATAAATCACAATTCATACTATTTTAATAGGCGGGTAAATATTCACAAATGTATTTTGTTTATGCTTAGAGTTTGTAAACTGAAAATATGACAGTTGATTTTTCACCCCAAAAAAAACCTCATTAAGTATAATATTAAAATATTATTAAACTCTTGTATTGTTGAATATTCATAACCAGCTGTTCGTTTATGTCAAATATAAATATATAATATTGCTATCAATTTACAAATGATTTAGTATTGAACAGTTTATAAATATAAATATTCTTGAAAAATAGTCAATGGGCAAATAAATATAAAGAGGAAAAAAAATTAAGTATAAAGAGGAGACAATTAAAGTAGACGTCGAGTTTAAAAACAATCGATGGGCCGTAAAATTAAGCAGGTATGTTGTAGTAGTTGTTTTGTACATAGTTACGTCCCACATTTAACGAAACCAAATAGAATTGATCACATACACGGCACATATATTGTATGTTATTTGTCAGAGTACTTCTTAATATTTAACGGTTTGATCGACGGTTTTAAGACATATATATATATATATTCTTCGCGGAAACTCTAAACAAGTTCAAAGTCAATGTCTGTCGTAGCTTTCACTGTCTGTCAATACAACACGATGAGTAACGAATTTAATCTGATATTTATAGTTTCAGACTTTTCAGTCATCAGCTGTAGTGACGAAACAAGAAGCAATTCCCATAGCACTTTGTCACGGTGTGACTAGAAATACCGACGGAAGACTTAAAAGAATAGAAACAAATAAATGATAATTTAAAAAAAAAAATGATTAGACTATTCAATTAGGCTGCGTTCAAAAACAGATCTGATGCAATTTGAAACGTCTGCAGGAAACTTTGTAAACGAATTTAAAACCAAGGGATCTTTTTTTAAATTATAATATTATTCTAATTTTAAGTTACGTAAGAACGGATACAAATCAATTTATTTTATTCAATTTTGAATAATATACTGCAAAGATGTAATGTAAAACTTTATTGTTTCTGAACGTTCAACGCGTTCGAAATGTTTTAATAAAATTTGTTTAATATGGATAAATTGCTAATGTCAAATAATATTTTGCAATACATATGGTAGGTAGGTACTACAATTGCTGCAGCTTACAACGTTAGATATAAGTTTTCTGATGTATTTTCAGGTATACTCTGAATTCATAGATTAAGTTATAACCATAAACCTACCTGCGAATAATTAAAACACGGAAATAATGACATTGGGCGTTATTGAATAAAAAGTGTACCCACCAAGAAATACCAAGATTTATTATCCTTACGATTTAATCTTACCGTCTTTGGAAAAATATTATAATAATATTATTAATGATTTATTAATTTCTCCAACAAGCAAGATGTATACAAGATTCATAACTATTATAGTTTGATCATCTCTAAAGTCAAAGGTTGTGCTGGAGGTGAGAGTTCATGTGAGAATAGTCAATAAACATATCAAGAATTAACATAAGAATATACAATGTGTTAAGAAAATAACCTAAAATAAAAATACTTGATAATTATTTTGAAAGATTATTTAAATCAAGAGACATAAGTTTTCTTTTAACTATTTAACATGCATGATATCATGGATACTTATTTTATGTTTCATACAAAAATGCGTGAATACAAAATATGGTTCAGATTGACAAAAAGTAGTTCTCAATTATTTAGGTAAGTAATGTAATATTAATATTTGTTAAAAACAAATCGTGTGTTACAATTATGAGTTGGTCAATTAACTTTATTACCTAATATTATACTTAAAAACAACGGCAAATTATATGAATTATATGAAGAGACTTAATGTTTAAAATTTTACATTCATTGTATAAAAAAGTTGTTGGGAAGAGATTATATATAATGTTTTCATGAAGTTCAGATTCTAAGCAATAACGGCGTTTTTGTATTGATAGTGTTACAATTGTGTCACAAAAATAAAATGTAAAAACTACATTAGGTTATTATGATAATTAGGTATAATAGTTTCCAATACAATAATAATAAAATATATTTAAAATATATCTTGAAACGACTTTGTTCATTAGAACAGCACGCATTACTCGTATCTTATTATTAAGTGATTTAAATATAATTATTATACTATTATTTAGTATTTATAATAATGCAGCAGCAGTTTAGGGTCTAAAATAAGTTTGTTGTTAAATAAATCAGAAAGGGTTGAATAACTTGGATTATGTTTTTACACACATAATAAATATACCTTTTAAAATTATACTCTCGACTTAATTTTTGAATTATTTACGTTATATTTAACTTGTTGCATTGAATACTTGGAATAAATTAAAAATAAACTATACTTAAATAAATCAACATGATAATTACACTTAAAGTGTTTTGTTTTTTTTATTTAACTTTTACTAACCAAAAGTAACTGAAACCGTTTGTTTATTTTAGAGATTTTACTATGGTAAAATTTATATATCTACAATTTTTTTTTTTACTTAAGTTTTCTCTACTTGAAATAATATGCATTTATTATTTACTCGTATATATTGGATCTTCTGTAATAGATGTTATACGTTAAAACAATATTACTTTCGCTGTATATTAATAGTATTAACCAAAATCAGAACAAATGTTGTGAAAATAATACCAAAATTTTTCTTGTTCCCTTTGGTAAATATATTTGAAAAACTAAACACATCAAATTATTCAGTTGAATCGCGAAAACATATCACTTAAACGAAGCGGCGCTGCGTGTTCGGTTTTTTTTTTGTGTTCGACAAAAAAATGAAACGTCACAAGAGGAAACTATCCTAGGAAGCTATAGTTAATATAATATGGTATTGTACGAGGAAACGCGTACGAGTGTACGTAGTTATGAAAAAAAAAATACAGTCAGGAAATTATAACGAGTAGCAGTTTCCTTCCTTATACATTTACCGCTGTTACTATCATCTGTGCCCTTAAAGACCTCTGTCGGAGGGGCTTAATCTGTGGTGGATTTTGTACATTTTTTTGTATTTATACTGTTAGGTACCTACATGAAGAGATTTTTAACAATTGATTTCCCGCACCATACAAATCCTGTACCATCTTGTTATCTAGTATCCTGTGGCTCTTCATTATTTATAATTGGTTGATCCTTAATAATATGATTTCAAAGGTTTTTTTTATTTTTTGTGTACAAAAAGATGAGCTGTTTTGCAGTGCATATACAGTTTACAATATTTTTATGTGGCGTCTAAAAGATTGACTCGACTTGTAAAATGATTTTAGTGAACGGTACATAAAATAAATGTATTTTTGAACACAGTCATATATAATTATTTATTTATTTATTTAAGCATACAATACCAACATGTGCTTAATTTACAATTAATATTTAATACAATTATAGTTAATAGTGTGATATAGCAGCAAATAATATCGTTAAAAATACTTGGTAGGTTTACGAGATAGAAAAGGAAGGGTCAGAATTGGAAATAAACATACATCGCCGAAGTGGTTCATTTAAACCGTAATTAGTGGAGGAGGTTTTTAAATTAAAAGTGCTATGTTGCCGAGTGAAGCGAGGTGGGACATTTAAAGGAATTAGGGAGAGCAGGTGAGTCAATATGCCCATTTAATAATTTAATAGAAATTTAAGGTTAGCCTTAAACTAGGTTCAGCTAACTTAACCTTAGCAGAATTCCTACGATTTGCCAAAGAATCTAGTTTGAGATGCTTGAGTAGGTACTTGACTACTGGTAAATAATTATGAGGAGGACATTCAATCCTGAGCACATGACTGGTATATATTAAAAATGTATTTTGTACTCGTTCATAATAATATATTATGCGTACCTTATCTTTTGTTTTTTAATGAACTATAATTTAATGCGGTGGTACGCCTTGTACCTATTTTCTATTTTGTATGCTCTTACGTTAAATTAATTTTTGGTTAAAATGATATAATATCATATTTAGTAACTTTACTAAAACTGTGCGCGCGACAATAACAGGTTTATAACTACTATTATGTACTTTGTACTTCTGTAATATAATTTACAACATCCGGCTAATGAACTTTAAGACCCTTGATTATCATTTCAAATGTAATTTCAGTACAAAAGAACGCTTTCTATTCTCCAGTTAGGTTTTGCCTTTAATTATTATTTTATCTGACTACACAAGAAATATCAATTTTCCGCATAATATTCAAATTAATAATATTAAAGTTACTTACTAACTTTTCCAATTTGAAAATAATTTATCTTTTTCTGCGGCATTTCAATGGTCCGTCGTTTTTAATTCATGAGATATAAATTATTTACAAATATATTATATGAAAAAAAGCTTTGTAACAAAATGTAATTAACCATGATAATCATACTATAATACGCTCATTTTAGAAAAAAAAATCAATGAATTTAGAACATTGTTTACGCGATGGCATAAAAAATACCGAACAATATATTTTATGAATATCTAACAGTTATTTCAGTATTCTTACCTTTTAACGGACAGTTGAAATTATTTTTTTGGCTAATTGTCGAAAACAACCACTGCTTTTGTTTCCTTCCGGTGTTCGGCGAGGTTTTAATCAATTGCCATTGTAGGCTATAGTTCTGAAATAATGAAATAAATAAATTTCAACAATAATAATTTGACTAATTAAATATAAGTTCAACGAGTGGCAGGTATAACTGAACCTTTTTCAATGAGTCACAATTAATTCATCTGTTCTATTTTATTTGAATTATTATGGCTCTTATTAATATGCGTACCTATCACAATACAATATGATAATACAATATTTATAATTTATAAATCAGCTAGTAATTATTATAAGTATTATTTATCGTTGTTTGATAATTAAAATTAACTCAGAAGTCTAATGCTAAATCAGGAACAAAATAAAATGAAAAATACGTTTTAAAATACGTAGTTTTGTTGTTTTTGTTGTTCTATATTAACTGTCCGACATAAACGCATAAAGAAATAATTCGACTACCTACGATATAATAATATTATAATACGTAGGTAGGTACTTTCACCTATTAAGTTTTTAATTCGGTTTCAAAGACAATTTTTAAGGCGTGTATTATTATTGTCTTAGTTCGCTTCCCATTATATTGTGTTTTCTCATTGTTTTTGAATCATTGTCAATTCTAGTTGATAGCTTGGGCCCAGCGAGGGGCTGTATATATTTTACGAATGGGACCTATTAATTTTGCATTATGTCAAACCCCTCTGTTTCTCTATTATTATATTATACACGGGCTAAAAACCCTTTGTGCTCCAGTTACAATGACTAATTAAATTGATAAAGGAAGCTTCTGTTGCAAAACGATAGCTAAAGGCGGAACGCGTGTATAATTTGTGTAGTACCACGACAGTTGTTGGCGAAACTATACACATAAATAACGAGCAATAATAATATAAACAAATTCGTACGCGGTGATTTTGAAGATTTTATTTCGCTTAAATATTGCAGACTGTACCAATTTTTTCCCCCGTTTCTCTGTAATTCGTCCATCTCTAAAAACCAACGGAAGTTGTGTATTTCTCCTATGTACGTAATATAATTCCTATTCCGATAAGCTTGGACAATTTAATGATAATTTTTAAACGAGTTGAATTAAGTTTATGGAAAATATTTTAAAATGTTCAAAGTTAATAGTTATCCTATTTTTTTTTAAACTTAGTTAAGTTAAAAGTTACATGGAAACTTACAACTAACTTATTAACTTTATTTATTGTAAAACAGCCATTTATATGGTTTAAAATAATAAAAAGTGAATGTTTGTGCATCGTCAATAATAATTATATTATAATATTTATTATTTAATTATTTATAAACTAACACAACTGTTGAATATTTTCTAAAATCAGTTTGATGAAAATTAACATAACTTTTAACTTTTCTTTAACTTTTTAACTTGTTTATGCCCAGGTTTGCCTGTATTGAAACGTGTCATGCACACGTTTATAAAAACGGTTTAATAATAAAAAATCAAGTGGTGCATTAAATATATGTGCACAACTGAAGGTCAACCAGAAATTTCCTTGTAGGGCGAGAGTGTAAATTATTGAGGGAAAGCGGTGAATGTCCGTACTACTAACTACAAAGTATTGCAGAACTTACAAAACATTAAGAAATTTGTAATGAATTTCGTAATTATATTAAAAATACTGTTAGCTTCGATAATATAATTATGTATTTTTAACCTTAACTTAAAAAAAATACCTAATTTTGAAAGTGCTGAAAAATAATAGTCAATAGAGTTCACGACTAAGCTACAGCTTACCTACAGCGGAGGGGAGAAAACATATATAACCTTATAACGGGTAACTTTACGGTTGACCTAACCTGTCCTTAAAGGGGCGATACTCCCCTTATACTAAATAGAGTTTCGGTTTACCTCAGATTCCAATAACTTTTAAGCTTATTTCCGAGAAATTCTGATTTCACCATTCAAAAATAAAATACGGTTTTGCCCCAGAAATGGTGGTTTTGAAAGTAACAGCTAGTAATTAAGTAAAAAGTATAGACAATATTTTCCTGCTTCAACTTATACAATCTGTACTTAATTTTTCGCAATTTGACACACTTCTTATGGATATAAGACCAAATCAAGTATAAACATTTTTAATAATATGAATATAAAATAATATAGCAATTGTGTGAATTTACAAATTTAAGCAGGAAATTATTACCAACGTGGTTCATAGTTACCGAGAACAATAGTATAAATATATTATATTATCAATAACTCTTTTTTCTATCTATTGACTCTATGTGTTCAGAAAATCTCATAATACGGTTTTGTCCCTCGTACAAAATTACCCAGCTTTCCTTATATAGTAAGGATATATATAGTTATACATCAAAATGTATGTATTATAGGGATGGAATATAGTCCAGTGGTGGCCAAATAGTCAATCGTGATCGACTGGTCGATCTCAGACGATTTCAAAGATGATATCCCAATTTGTTAAAATGTATTATTTTTATATCATATTTAGTTGATCGGAACAGCTACACGCATATTTCGAATCCACTTGTTTGTATGAAATGCCATTTTTTTCACATCAAAGTTATGAACAATAAATACTGAACTACATTTTCTACTGATAATTTAGAAAAATGTCTTCGTATAGAGTAGTTGGCGACTATTCCCCAGATTATAATATTAACTGGCCAACGATATGCAATGACACGCTTCTACGCCAACAGTATAAACGTTAGATTAAATAAACATAAATGTTAATTTATTTTTAAATTATTAAGAAATTTAACATTTTTAAAAAACATTACACTTTACACTATAATTGAATTATTTAAATAAGTATGTTTATTATTAATATTGTTTGCAAAGACTTAATAACACAAAAATAATGTTTTACGTTGATCCCTAAAGGAAAAAGTATATGCTCAGTAGATCTAAATAAAAACAAGTTTTGTCACCCCTGGAATATGCTTATTATATAAAATCATCTGATTAGGTAACAATAATTAACAGTAAAAAAAGGGTGGTTCTCGTTTGAATAAAAATAATAGTTTGTATACAGCCCATAGGATAAAGTACAAAAAATAACTAAATATGAATAGTACCTAGGAGGTACACTTTGGTCGAAAATTCCATAAAAACAGAATTCTGTAATAAACGCATTATTAATGGATTATCAAAATGGGGTGAAGGGAGGAAGTGACGAGCACGCTCGAAGGATCATACAATAATACAGTCTGTATATAATATTATAGTCTGTACAATACGTGTTTTACGCTCATGGAGGAGTAGGAAAATACAATAATACTATATACTGCGGTATAAACCATGCCGTGGAACGAAAATATAAATATATTATTATTGTGTATGTATAGGTGACTCGCTCGGCGTCGTTAAAATATTTAATCGCATAAAATAAAATATAATAATATGTTATAACAATATAATTTATATGCACACGTACGATGATGATAATATTACATATTATTATAAACTCACACATCACATCACCATACGTGCGGTGTACAATATTGTTCGGCGGTCGCGCGAGACTTAGTGGTTGTGGGGAGGGGGTTAAGGGAGGATGTTCGTGTGTGTGTGTTGGGTGGGGGGGAGGTTAACGGTCGTTTTTTTTTAAAAACGTATTATTTATGAGCTGCACAAAATTAGATTATCCGACGACGATTTACGCGGGAGTCGAGAAGCTGCGAGGGACTTCGGCGGAAAAGACGATCGAGTTTTTTCGAACGCACGTGCGCATATCAAAAAGAAATAATAATAATATATACGCCGTATGCGGTGCAACGGTGTTGTGTTCGTCGAATTATTATGGCGCGATATTATATTTTTTAAACCGAATACTGTGTACTGTAAGCCGGTCGACACACGTTTGCTGTCTGGTGGTGGGGGGAAGGGGGGTTGTACCGTTTCGAGCGATAAACTAAAAAAAACCAAAAAAGACGGTAGTTTGCATTATTGTTTAGCGTTCGGAGCGTTTATTGAATTATATCGGACTCGTTTCCGATTGCTTTGGTGCCACCGGGAAGTGCGCGTTTTGCCCTCGGGGGATTGGCGGCCGATAAAAAACAAACAGACATCACGAGGCGTGAAAATTATTGAATATAATCAAACACGAACTTTGAGAGAAGTAGGTACCTACTATATGTAATATAATAATATATAATATATGATGGCGGGCCAATCGGGTGCTAAGTTCAGCTCCCGGGTGTGTATAATATAATATAATAATTTATTGTAGGTACCGCCATGTGTACATAATATGCAAACGTACGTCCGCCGAGCGCTGTGCTTTTTTTCATCCCCCGCAAAAATTAACCCTTCATAGATGCTATAATATTTCTTACGTATTATAAACATTGTGCAGACTGACTCGTTGTGTTCACGAAAACATTTTTGTGGACGTCACTGCAGCTGTACGCGACGGACATAATAATATTCAAATCTATTCTAAATCTATTATCACAGATCTATTATGTCCGTATGCATAGTGACACATAAACTGACTATGCATAAGGGTATTACTACACAATTAATATATAACTCAAGAACTACTCCTTCGAAATTTGATTTCGTTCGTTAACATTTTCAGAAAAATTATACACTTAACAATTTAAAGTATAAAAGGAGAGTTCTCATATGAAAAACCATAGCATGCTAATCGATATTTTTTCTCTACGAAGAAATCTATGAATCATAAATATGTTTTTGTTAATAGGTATAACCATGACAACGATAACCTTACGAAGATTAGTTCAGAAACAAAAAAACGTGTATCCAGATCAAAAACATATTTATGTTAACAAAACTTTGTATTTCTACAGGACACTCCTTAAGACGTAGTACATAACAAATATCATGAATTTGAAAATATGGCTGTAAGTTCCTATACGTATATTTAAAAACCCCCAAAATAATATATTTTAAATAAATGAGTTACTGGAGAAGTAAGGGGGTAAGCATGGTCGGTGAATTACCTCGTTTATAAATATGTATATATATATGTTGGGCAAATGTTTGTAATTGGCTGTGTGCCCATTAGCCAGATAACATTATATTATATTATTATTATAAATATTGGTAAAAAAAAGTTAATGAGGGCATGCATCCCCCTCATCTCCCCCCCCCCTGATGGACTACTATATACAAGCTTATATATACTTTCACATTTCGTGGTTTAAAATACATCATATACTATAAAAATATGGTATGTTATATGTTTTATTTTTATGTCAAAGTTTGTGCTCGTAATTTAAGGTTTTATTATATGAAACTTGGCCATATATTACAGCCGGTAGTCACTGTAAAAACTACATTATAGCGTTTATTTAAAAATATAAATAAAGTTTTCATTGGAAGACTCAGAGCCGTTTTTATCTGTCGGAATAGGCACATAAAACGATCGATAATTTTATCTATTAATAATTCACAAATAAAATATATTAGTAAATTGCTGTAATAAAATGGAGACCAGAATACCATAAAATCGTGTTTTTGGAAAAATCTCTAATCATATAGTTTTGAAAGAACGAAATGCAATTTCATGAAACCATAATATTAATTTATACTTGTCCTGATGATTTATTTTCAAACATTTATGGCGTATTATATAGTTGAAACAATAATATTATATAGGTACGCATAAACTAACAATAAACATAATTATTTGACTGCCAGAATAAATTAGCTGAATTAAAAGACTTCTGTTCATAACAAATATAGTAGAAATTAAAAGTACAAAAGACTCTCGTTCTTCGGCACAAAGCAAAGATGATAATATTTAAATTCGAGTTTCTGCATATAATCTATCGCACACGTTCCGAGCGGAGACATATAAAACACAATAATTAATTACAATGAATCGAGTTCGGAGTAAATAATTTTAAAATAATTTAACTCCGCTCTTTTAAATTTAAAATACTTGCCTCGAGCTGTGAATCCCATTTTTATAAAAGATTAAGTATTAAATTAAAAAAAAAGCATGCTAGTTGTTCTTCAACAAAGTAACTTTACTTGATTAAAAGTTCATTATAGGTACGATAAGAAAAATATAATTTTGATTTCAAACATGTTATTTCAATGTTTTGCCACAGTGCCTTAAAACTATTTTATAAAAAAAATTTCCAGAAACTTCAATACTTTTCGGGAAAATAGCAGTATTTACCTTTAAAAGAATCACTTTGTTTATAAGTACCTACCTGCCCTATACACAGTAAGCGCAGTGACTACACGATCATATCATTATACAGTAAATGGTTGAAAAAACGATCGTTCCGACAAAAGGAAAATATATATTTTATGGATGCTGATTTGAATAATATGTACTATATACAGTGTTTAAAAATACTAACCGTTGTGCATTTTTTCGTTTAATCTGAATATTAAATCTAAAACGAAAAAATAAAAAATAATGCAGGAACCCATGTAAATTGTAAACACGATCATTACTTGTTTTTTTTTAGGGGATGGTAGTCTCAATAGAAACCGTAATGTTCTATACGAGTTGTTCTGAATGCACCTGCATACATAAATTATAATACTATAAAGTTATCGCACATACAGCCTATGTTATTAGGTCGAATATAATATTTTTTATTGATGTATTTTTAAGCCGTTATAACGCATATTGCAGGAAAAAACAAATGTTATTTTATAGGTAATTTATATTGTGCTTATCACATGGTAATAATAAAATAACAACCGTCTCTCGTATATTATGATAATTATCGTATATTCTATAAATAAATTAATTTGTTGATTACTATATCGATTCGATAATACGTTTTCCAGAGAATAATTCTAATTTCTTCGTCAACCGCCCCTGTATTTATAGCGTTCAGCTGTCATTGGTTAAAAATAGGTATATAATAATGTAGCTTATAGTATTTTATTAATTATTAGTTCTATCCACATAGCTTACGTCACGGCACGCGGCGGCCACGCGTATGACGTATTGGTTTTGACAAGTATACAATATATATATTTTTCATGATTTATTATATTTTTTTGCGCATTGGGAAAAAAATAAAAATATTTGTAAAAAACTGATACCTAATACCTTCCGTATTTAGTCAATTGTGTTATTAAAATATAGGTTAGGTTAGTAGTTATTTTATTATTGGATTACGTACCAGTGTACCACGCTACTTACCGTATGAATAATTTAGTCTGACAACGAATTCGTATTAAAATATTGTTAATATGTCTATTAAATGGTTACAACAATATATGTGTAGCTTTTTCGTGAATATTTTGGAGATATTTTTTTAATAATCACTGTAAATAAAAACCATTGTAAACGTACTACAGCGCGATTAAACGAGTAAATAATTAATTAGTTTTAACTAGGTTCAGTAAATTATAATAGTTATAGTTCACTAGATTAATACTGAACGTACCGTTTTTCAAATAAACTGAAATATGCTTAGTTATTCCACAATGACCACAATGGATACCTATTTGAAATGGTTAAATGAAAAAGTGTGAACTATCCAAACGCTATTCATAATTCAATCAAGTATTTAAAAAATCTAATAGTTTAACCAAGTATTGAAGTGTTATAATACAATGTAATAAGTAACAATGTAAATCGCTATCAGACCAATGACCATAGCTGCTGAGGTTTTATTTCATTCATAATAACAATAATAATAATAATAAAGGAGTTTGAATAAAAAAATATGGACTTTTAACTCGACTATACCAGCTATAGTTAATGCACACACCTCTACCGTTTAATACACAGTCTGACCTGACGGTTCGATTAATCAATGGTAGGATAATATATTAATAACAATTTGCTATCGAAATTCTATACCGCCATTCTTAACCAGCTATTGCTCGTCGCTTGCACCATCGCAATACAATTATTTTTTGTACAACACGTAAGACCTAATTTATGGTATGGATCCGTAATCGAAAACCACGAAATTCGTTAATTTTGAACAGTCGTGAATCGTAGTAATAATGATGGCAGACTCGAAGATGGATACATTTCGAATGTTATATATACTTACTAGCTCGTGGTTCTCGGGGGTTCATCGCGAAGTCTATTACTATATTGATCGGGGGCGGCGGCAGCCGTTGGTAAAGATAAAAAATAAAATAAAAAAGAGACGTAGGATGTATATGAGTTCGATAAATAAAATGCAGGACAAATGGAAAAAAAACATCACCCGCAAAACAGCCCCCCCAAAACGTAAATAATGAATGTCCGGGGAAATGACGACGTACCGTATGTGAAGTTGTGGTCTAATCAAATAGATATGTATATATGTATTTAAGGGAAACGATCCGACGGAATTGCGAATAACAAGAGAACAGCGCTGTACGAAAAAAATATATGTAATAAAGTTGAAAATGTTCTCGCTACGGTCGCCTGGCACAGACGATAAGGCGATGGTGGATTTATAAAAAATCGTGTTATGAGAATATACTTTCGGAAATGCGATCTGTCGCTGCGTTATGTTATAATAATATGCCATAAGCAGCATCTGTGCAGAGCAAGACGTTATTATATATTTTATCCTTTTTTATTGCGTTATCTCTATTTAATAAATAAATCCAATTTATATCGCACTTTTATTCATTTCGACGGTACGTCGAGTTGTATATTATCATCTTAATCTTGAATTTGAACGCCAACAGAGTGGTATATTTCATTATCGCATGCGAAAAGAGATATTATTGTACGAGTAGTATTATAGTGTGTCGGCTTGTATGAAAATAAAACATAATGGTCTAGATTTGTCGAAAACCGTGGCACACTGTAGGGAAATTCTATAAAAAATATCTACCTCATAAAAAACAATGTGTGTTTAATTTTAAATGCGCCCAGATTTTAGTATTATACCTACCTCGTACAACCGCAGAGATTTGAAGATGCATAATAATAATATAATGAAACTATTTGAACTGATTTGTAAAATCGTCAATATCACTGTAGATACTAAAGTAGTGTAATAAAAAATTAGACTGTGAGTATATAATAATTGACGACTAAGATAATATTCGTTAATAGTCTTTGACAGTGCATTTGTTTTGAGCGCGCAATATTATCGTTTTTTACTTTTACCGCAGATTAAGTATGATACGCAGCTTATACTTAAAACACAGTCGTTTCAAAAACACTGTCGTGGTTGACAGACATGAAATGTGTACCGGTGAATTTCACGACAGCAAAAGTAAAACGAATTATATTATGTCCTAGGTTAAATTAAGCGGTTTTGGAGAGAGGATTATAAGGATATCGTTTAGTTTGTGCAACCCTTTTGATAACGGACAATTTGTACATTGGAAATTGTTAGGAAAAGGCATTTGTGTCTATTGTTGTATAATGCGGTTTAACCAAAGTATATAATGATCCAAGTCCCCCGTCAAATTGCTAATTGCGAATTCCTGTTGTATACAGGTTAATCCAATAAGTTGCTCTAAACTTCAGAACTTTATGGAATTGATCTGGGAACTCGGCCGAAGACGTTCAACTACTTTACACAACATAATAATAATTCACAGTGTATAATATTCTAATAATTGAGTTCTTGCGTATACAATATACACATTTCATTAATTGTGCCGGTACGTTTTTGATGACTGTGATATTAGGAATTTCGTATAATATTTATTTAGTATATTAAATTTGCAAAGAAAAATAACAACGGTGATAACATTTGATTACATTTTTTTTACATGTGTTTGCTCACTTCCTGTGTCCAATGCTTGTGATGGAGGTGAGGAATACTTAAAAGGATTATACAGATTTAAATCTAGACTTATGTAAAATAGAAAAAAAAAAAAAAGATTGCAAATAATAAATGAGATAGAATTTACGTTTTAAAAAATTCTATCAACTCTTAAAAACAAGTTTACTCTACTATATAGTATATTATATTAATTTTAATAATAATGCTTTTTGTAAATAATTTATTACGTAAATATGACTTGTAATTTTAATACAACGAAATAGTTTTTGGCTATATACTTGCGATTTATGTTGTGTAAACTAATTTTTTACATCAAATTATATATTGTTCATTATTTTTTTTGTTTTTTCACTGAAGCGGGTTGTTTGTTTGTCTGCTTTAACAAACGAAAATAAATTGTGTTTAAATAAATTAAACATTCAAATTTTGAATCATGCAGTACAAAAAACAAAGCATTTAATTTACATTTTTCTATAATATGCACGGGTTAATTCCTTTTTTAATTTTTTATTCCATGATAGTATTTATTGTTAAAATATTTATTAAAAAAAAAAATACTGCACAATATGTAGAACAATATTTTGCGTCCACAATTCCTGCACAACACTATATTTCTCACCAATTTTTCCATAAACTCTGTAGAATTATGTGAGCGCACAGGCGTATTTATATATTATTTCTTTAAAAATATTATGGCTTTTGAGACAATTAAAAAGAAGTTACTGCATTAGTGCGTTCTGTTCTAATTCGCAATCTTGGATCTAATGGACGTTCGTGTCCCGAGCATATAAATAAAAATTTAGCAAAAACGCAATCAATGTATAAAAATAAATTTACGACCGAGCTGGCGATAACCACGAAGACACAATGTGTACTCAGGTTACATTATATAATTGTTGTGCGCTAAGTCTGAGTAATGTACAGCGCGAAGAGACTTTCGACCGATGTTTATAGAAAACAAAACTATATGTAGAAAAGTATCAGTATTGCATCTCTGAATCTCTTTATATTATAGTCATCTCTACGCGGGTTTGTGTAATTAAAAACAATAAATTTCCTCTTCGGAATTATGTCGACGGTATGCTCAGCAGGTATCCCCCCCCCACACCAAACACAGGAATTTTTAAAACAATTTATATGAATATGTTTTATGCGTTTAATTGATTATTAATGAAATAATAATAATACTTATATTTTTTTTAACTCTTAGGTACTTAAAATAGATATTATTATAGATAATAGATACAATATGTATATTATTATATTGTTACTAAGACTGTACATTTTTGGAAAAAATCATTGTTTTCACAAAGTTAGAATTCTGTACTAATGAATTCAATTTTGAAATTATTAATTTGCAATTTTTGGCATTTTTAATTATTTTTTTTTTGGTTATTTTATCTTTTTTTTTTTTTTATTAATTTATTCGATAGTATTTTTTTAATGAGTTCTGTCAATTTTTGTTCTAGAGGTTGCTGCCCATATTGGGCATGCACAGTGGACGAATTATTGAGGTGTACCATAAGATGGATGATTTCATTTGGAGTGTTGATTTAATGTTAACTATGAGGGGAAACTAAATTTGAGCCAATACCGTAGGGTGTGCTGCGGTTATTTGCAACGAATATTGTGATATTAATTTCACAAAATATTAAGTACCTACTATTAAAACGTTAAATGAATACATTTTTTTTCGAAAATCCCGCGGCCGGACAAAATATGCTGAGCAATGTAGGTGCATCACAGTGTTTGATTGGAGATCGTCTTTTGCAGAAGAATAAAAACAAAATGAAAAAAACTATGAAAGAGATAAGGGAAAGAGGAGAGGAGAGAGAGAGAGTTATTATTAATTTAGTCCAGCGCGTATTGTGTGTTTAAAATTTTTTCCTACACCTTTTATTTTATAACCTGAAGCTGCAGAGCATGTTCGCCTCACGGAGTCTTTCCCTCACGGGGGGGGGGGGGGAGGGCATTCGGCAACCGCGTGGAATTCATAATTTTCAAAATTCTCCGGTATTATATATTATAACCACTCCGAACGAGAGGCATAAATTCACGTTATTTTCTCGGCGTGTTCATTTATATTATATTGCGCACAGCCGCCGGTGAGATTTACACCCAGGCCGTCGTATTAGTACGATATTTAGTATTCACGTCCGGTTTACGAGTCGTCGGATTTCAATATAATATACGCATATTATTATTATTATAAGACATCCAAAATGATGATAATATTTCCCTTATATACTTTTCACGTCGAGATACCGGCCAACATCGTACAAAATATATTATATATACGCGTGTGTGTGTATGTGTGTGTGTGTGTGTATGGGTGAGTGGGTGAGTTGGTGGCTGGCTGGGTGCAATAATATCTGCAATACTGGTTAGGTTGTAGGGGAATACATGAAACGAATGGTTTTAATATCCGCAAGAACAGTGTTCATTGTTATGGAAATCGTGTGTCTCTCACGATTCTCATCCTATAGCGTATAAAATATATGTATATATAGGTAATATGTATATGCCTACGCAGTGTGCATTATAATAATATTATTATTGATATCGCAGCAACATCAGTCGAGTATTGGATGTGGGATTTGTCACGCGTGTGTGGTTTCGCATACGTATAGGTCACGACGATATGGATAATAATAATAATAATAATAATAGTAGTAATATGTAGAATCCGACATTGTTCTGCTGTCGGAAACAGATTCTTATAATAATAGTAATAATAATAATAATAATCATAAAAAATATAACAGTAACAATACGACCACATAATATTATACACTCTGTACGAGGAGAGGAGATGAAATGTATTGTAAATCTCGTAAAACCGTGTACCTACATAATATTGTGTTGTATTATAGGTTTTTCAGATTTCGCTCTTCGAACACTATGCGCAACTTTTGGTATGATAATATTGTTATAACAATAATACACGGAAGTCGGATATAGCAACGGATATTACAATAATAATAGTCTTATACCATATTGTGTATTTATATAATATTATATGTCATATGATGGCCGCGGTCATCGTCGTCGGTATTTTTTTCGGTAAAACGAATTTTTTTTTTCTTCGACAAGATTTGTTTTTTAATAGTACCGTTGCTCACAATAAACCATAATATTGATATGCCTTGATAAGAAAAACTTATATTTTAATTGGTTTCTTTTCCGTGATAAGTGATAACTGTATATAAACACCGACGAAAAATCCAATATTATAATGCAATATTATTTCGCGTCCATTACTACATCTAGAACAAGACTGCCACAACTCAAAGGTTTTATAGTTTTGAGAAAAATCGATTTGAAGTTTAAATCTAAGATATTTTAAAGAGTTCTCTACGTCATGTGTGCTTTTGAAACTAAAAATAATTGCAGACGTCTTTACGACTTGACTTCTTCGAATATTATGAAATACTCCCGAAAAGTGAGACTTGTGGCCGCTTTTACATTTATTTAAGTAGACGCAAGACGGCCATATTTTGAGATGTGTCTATATTTTAGAGGGAGGAGCTAAAGTACGACACGATTTCTTTTTTTCTCATCTCACTTTAGAGCATATGTCTTCCACTGGCGTAGGTGTAAAGCGCGTTATCCGCTCGGGCCTTTTGGACTCTGAGAATGGCCTTAATACTGTTTGAGTAATGACAAACGATTTTCAAAGAAACGTCATATTACTGTTGATAAAAAAAAAAAAAAAACGTGTCTTGTAAATTATAATGCGATTACTGAGAGGAAAATCTTTTGTAAACGAGCATTTAAAACCGATAATACGACACATCCAATAACAGTGGTAAGTATTAACAGGTATGGAATATAAGTACACGTTTCGTCATTATTTACAATGCCTATCAATACTTTTCTGACAGCTGTGCTTAAATTATTATTTGAACTTTCATCTTACCGATTTTTTGATCGGTAAATGAAGGGTGTCGGCACCGATGCGGTCAGGACATTTGCGGTCGGCACCTTTTTCGTGCCATTTGCGGTCAATTTATATTTTATTTCTATTTACCTGACTATATAAAATTTAAGGTGCTATATATAATATATTAATATATAATATTATATACTTATTTTGTGCTAATAGGTATATGTTTAGTTATATTTAAACTTCCTTTCACACTTTTCCAGGCTTAGGACTGGCAGTGTTTTGTTACTGGCGTGTTTAAAAGTTTATAATTATTATTATAAATAATTCATATAATAATAATATATTTTGTCAATTACTTACACAATAAACATATACTTTTTTTTTTGAAAACCTTATTATAATTATTATAAAAAATGCACATATATAATAATATTTGTCATTCACAATTTACAACATTATTCTAATTTTTGAATAAAAGCTATTTTTTTTTAAGCATTTGACTAAATCGTTATCTATTTCATACTCTACTAATGTTTTTTTAATTCTTTCGTCTAATTGTATGTACATCTTTTTTCTCCTTTTACCTTCCATATTTATGTACCTAGCTTCTTGCATATAAAAGTTCCGAATTTTCAGCCTCTTTTTTAAGACAGGTATACAAATTTTTAAATGTTGGTCGTGGTGTATCTAATATTTTATTAAGTTTACTATTCCAACCCTCAACAATATTATTGGTTCTGTGTCTTCTTTTATGACAGTTCCACATTCCTCTTGAAATAATTGGATTTTCCAACCACTGTTCAATAAAATAATCTAAGCTTATCATTATCAGGTGAATTGCTCATTATAATAATCCAACCTTCATCTATGTCACCAATTGGAATATGAGCTAAAGCAGAGCACATTCTAACGTGTAATCAAATATCTGCATTATCTTTATAACTACTTGCTAATCCAATATTTTGAACTTTTCTCCAAAGTGATTGATTAAAATGAAAGTTGCAACCATATATTTGAGCACTAGGAAATATTTGTATAATTGATTGAATAGCCGAAATTTCAAAGTCTAATGTTAAAGATTCAGGATTAAAATTTGGAAGATGTGTTTTGATCATAAAAATAAACGTTCGTAAACCATTTTTGTTTTATTCGGAAGTAAAATATATATCACAGGAATTACATTGATTTCTTCATTCGTAGACCCTATATCTATATGTATGGTGTAAATTTGGTAAAATTGTTTACTACAACTTATTATTATCGCCTTATCGATAATGACATCGAATATCCACAATCAACCAAATGGCTGTATCACAAATCGGTATATCCAGTATAAATAATAATATAATAAACTTTTTAAAACATTTTCATAATATAATATATATTTAGTAGGTATATAATATTATATAGCACCTTACATTTTATAGACAGGTAAACAGAAATAAATTGACCGCAAATGGCACGAAAAAAGTGCCGACCGCAAATGTCCTGACCGCAAATGTCCCGGAACCAAATGTAGTAATTTTTGTCGGTAGTAATAAAATACTCATACCTATAAGTGTACGATAGATTTTGCGTGTTCAAATGAAAAGTACAAAAATATTTTATTCATGCCATAATGCTATTAATTTGGATAAAATGTTCTCTTATTGTGAGTTTTGTTTACGATTTTATCGTACTCTCCGATTCGACACAAAAATACACTGTTTTAGTCTTTTAGATGAATTACATGTTTTTGTTTAGTTGATCAATCACAATGTATAATTTTTTATACTATTATGGATTAAAGTTATTATAATTTTAGATATTTTATTCGAGGTATAAATGCAAACAGTATAACCTTGAAAATATTGAAAAATGTATGTCTTTATTGAATTATAATAATTTTATTTTTCAACGATCATATGTATAAATATTAAATAAATGTGATTTAATATCCAATCAAATATGTAAATATTTACTTAATCTCTGAGTAGGTAATCATAATATTTTTTGTATTAACAGAGTTAAAAAATATAAAGTTCATTTGAAATTCAATTAATAATTGAGTTTAAAATGAAATATTTTATATACAAATAATTGTTAAGTTCACATTTATGAAAATTGAAATAACATGACTACAATAAATGCATAATTTAATATAAGTATAAAACTTAATATTTGTGCACACTTTGAATGTATATGCATTATTGATTTTACAATTTTTAATGAAATAAAAAGAAGAATTATAGTTAAAAACACACTTGCATTGGGATTATTAATTATATTATTTTAAAACCTTTTTCGTCACCTCTTATGATTGAAGTTGAATATTGAGGAGCCACAACGATGAATTAATATTATTAATTCGATTTAATACAGTTACTGTACTTTATTTAAGCAGCTGATATTGTAATTGTTATTATAACAATTCAAATAATAAGTTTCAAATAAATTATGTTCATCCATATTTTACACATTTATTAAGTAATAACAGTTATGGACAGATTATTTAATATTGTTATTTCATACGCGTGTTCAAACCAACCGCACCATATCCTCCATTATACTAACAGGCTAATTACCTCAGTTGTCGAAGACTTAATTCAACAAATATTGTGTATATTCTGTTATTTGTTTATTTTTGGTTCAATGTGTGTGTGTATAAATTATTGTAAATTATCGTATTTTTAATCATATAAGTATTTTAAAATTAACCGACTACACTAAGCTTGTTTTATTGTAATATGATAAATTTATCGTTCTTTTCTTGTTCAACAACGTGTGAACAATATTATATTAAATGTCCTCATATAGTATCCACGAATAACATAAATGTAGGGCAGAGTTGAATATTAAACCGGAATCAACTCTATTTTCACAGAAAACATGCTACAGGAATTAGGAGGTACTCAAAATTCAAAATTAATGCTTTGTTTCTACCTCTTAAAATATGTATGGTGCTTTTGTTTTTAATATTTTCAGAACGAAAAGACAACAGTTAACGATTTCAAGTGAATTGTGCGTTAAACTTTTTCACACTTAAGCGTACAATTTTTTTTCTCTTCGCGTTCGATTTATAACTCTCAAAACACTTTTAATATTATTCCCCGCACCATATATCTCCTACCAAACTCTGAATAATGATTTGATGAGAAAACTATCGATGAAAAAGTTGCCTTTCATAAGCGACTTCATCCCAAACCACTATTAAAGGAGTTTTCCAGGAAATCCTCGTCGCCTGCAGGTTAAAAAGGAAGTGGTGTCGCGACCTGTTAAGAAGTGTATAATAATAATAATAATAATATGCAATCCTATAAGAAAATATAAATTTGAAATTAAAAAAAAAAACTCCTTTCATGTCTACATTATAACTACACTTATAGACTTTGTCTTGACCTTATTGTGCATTTTTGTATGTGGACTGCCTATGTCAAATGAAAATGAAAAATAATTTCATTCACTCAGTATTGCCAATTTTCCTGAGCTGTTGTAGGTATATAAGTAGAATCATTATATCCGATATCTGTGAACGGTCCTGAAAACCGCTTATACCATCACGAGCTGGAAAAACACACACACACACTGTCGTTGAAAAATACCATGCGATGTGGTAAGAGGACAGAAATAAATTTGTTTCAATCTGCAGGACGCAGATCGCACATCGTTAAGCGCATTGTTGATTCAAGCCAACAGTCATATACGAACACTGGCAGTTTGTTCGCATGCGATTCTGGAAAGCGGTAACATTTGCCATTCGAATTGCCAGATGAATACTAAAACGCGATATCCGACCCATACATCGAGATAATAAAAATTCAAGTCACCCTCATATATAGCTGCTGTCGTTGGACGGATATAATATTTTCAAATCATAATCTAATCTAATATTAATATCGTGTACAAAACGTAAATTATAGATGAGAGCACCTCAAAATATTATGAGCGCGTGTTTTAAACTCGCGAGTGATGTACCTACAACGGTTGTGCGTATAATATCTGTAGGTATGGAATATTTCAAAATTGCGAAGCTCACACACATCTGTATCTACCTATCTGCTTGCCCGTCTTTTATTCGCACATTGCACGTCGTACCACTAAAATAATATAATAATATTATCGTATTGCACCACTTTGATAACATAATCGTATAAAAGTGAAAGGCTATAATAATACGGGTGTAGTTTTTTTTGTTGTTTCGTTATGGTTACGGTGGCTGGTCTACTGTTTTTTTTTGTAAAAATATCGTCGACAAGTGTCTGCAGATACTGAGATACCGATATTATGTATAGATATAACTTCTTCCTTTTTTTTCTATACTTTTCTCAAAGGAAATTAAATTTTTCAATACGAACGTGCCAATCCTATTGACTAATATTGACAGATAGTCGAATAAGCGAGAAAATATCGTATTACAATCGACAGCTGAAAACAAAAAAAAATATATATACTTTTGATATCCAAATATACCTCGGCCGCTGGTATACCTCACGTTTTAAAATACATTTTATCTTCCACCGTCATCGGGAAATCAAATTGTTTTTCCATTCTTTTTCGAAAGAACAATATAATGTTAAAAATAATGTTCTGGAATATAATATGTACGTAATATCACTCAATATCAGCTGTAAAAATAAATCTATAGTTTTGTACAGCGAAAAAAAACATGTCGGCTACAATATACGTTATTCGAACTTTAATTAAAATTACTAACGATTTTTTGTTATTGCTGTATTTTCGCATTATTATTATATTAACTACCTACCTACGCATCATCGTGTCTGTCTGCGAATTCGGATAATTTGATTCGATAGTTATATTGTACCTACATAATATTATTATATCCAACACACGTATACCTACTGCTGTAATACAGGTAGGCACCTACATAGTATTTATTAATTATTATTATGCAGGTATAATATACTCCTGTTATAGCGGTAGAAACCGCGATGGTAATGATTAATGGTATCGTCCCTAATCATTTCCGGTTTTTAGTACCTATATCCGAGCTCGTATAATAGCTGCTGGTACGTTTATTAATATATTACACCGCGCGGTGGTTATGGGGCGTACCACCTACCACGGTTAATGTACGAGTCCATTATTATATATAGGGATAATATCTGTTGCAGATTGCAGATCAAGTGAAATACGCGCAATAATTATCGAAAACCGATTATCATAATTATATTATACGATTGCAGACTCCGGAAAAGTTACACGATAACAATAATGATGGTAACATATACTAGGTACCATAAATGGTATATATTCCTATATGTAGGAAACGATTTCACCGTAATTTATGGTAGTATTATATAGTACACGAATAGTTCCATAATAAATAACGCGAGTGTTGGTCATGAACTTCGACTTGGGTGGCCAACTTTCAAACTTTGTAATGTAGGACAATATTTTTGACATATTCGTTTTAGGAAATTTTCTCTTTTATCGGACAACCATTTTGTTTGTCTTAACGTAAGTAGTTAATTATACTTAAAACTATGGTAACGTCAGAATTTGGCGGTCGGACTTGGTTTTAAAGTTATAGCTAATTGAAATTCATATAGTAATAACATATTCACCCAGCGTGGCATACAGGTCACTCACTCACTCGGACAATTGTTAAAATCGAAAACATCCCTCGACTTGATATGGTAAAACCATCTTAAATGGGACTTCAAATAGTTATAACTTCAAAGCTAAGCCTGACTGCCAAATTCTGACTTCACCATCGTTTTAAGCATGCTAAATACCAACGTTAAGACAAAAAAAAAATTTATAAAAAAGGTCTCTGGTAAAACTGCAGAAATTTATCAAGATAAATAAAATAATGGTAAAACAACGATAACTATTAATTGATAACTATAAGTCTATAACCATGGTTTTTCTTCTATTTGGTTACATTTCTATCCACAATGTAGAGAAGATAATATTATTATAATATATTAATAAATACTACCGTAGTATATATACAATTAATGATTAAGTACAAAATTTAAAATGTAAATAGGTATTTTTGTAAAATGTAGGATTGTTCTGCAAAAAGTTTAAACCATCATTGGATGTAGGAAAAATCAAAAATTTGTAGTTCGGTTGGCAACCCTATTTTTTACTATATCATTGTAATATTGTGATTAGATATTAGACACACATTTGAATTACACTTTTGGGATTGGTTTTCGGAAAACTCTATCTCATCCGGGTATAATAACGATCACGATCGTATACAAAATCTCGGGTGGTGTTCTGTCTTTTAAGACCTTAATGGGTCGGGTGCAATTTTTCGACACGACTACCGGCCACGGTCACCGGTCCGTCAGCAGGCCTTGAGCTACGTTCGAAATTGTAATTAACTTAAGAAGGTATGTGCGCATTCTCGAACAATATTATTAAAGTACGTCACAGATCTTTTGTAAAATGACAAAAAAGTCCTCGCGAAAAAATATAATCGTGTACGTACTGCGATCGGTTCTGTAGATAGAATATTACGTCTTCTCTGTTAATTTAAAAGCTTGTGGCTAATTGTTTTTACTTTTGCTAAAATTCAACGAAATTATATACGCCCACAATCACAATCTTTATTATGCGGTACCACCCACGTGTATGAATTTATTATTATCAGAGCTAAAAATATGATTAAATACGATAAAAAAATATATATACAACATAATTCGAACGGTATTTCATTCGGAAAATGCTATAAGGGATATTTCGTTTTCGATGAAACGTAGGTATTACACGGTTATTGTTATATAGACTATATGTTATATTATATAATATATATAATACAATACATTATATACATATTATATAGGTATATACAAATGTATACAATGCATTTTATTCAGAGAATATTTCGTTTTACAGCGAACGGCCACGTGCGACAATATAAACGAAATGGATCTGTCAGAATGTAGCGCCAGCCGCTTTTTCCAATTTATTTTTACTTTTAACTTGTCCCGCCGAAGTGAATTTTCCGAAAGGCGGCGCGTGGGTGCATTACATTCACGTGACGATGACGGAAAACCGAATAAATTAAACAACTACCGCCGCTGACGTTGTATATATTATAGCACCGCGACTATATGACCTCAACTATATTATACGTCTGCCTTCTGTTGAATCGACAATTAATGTATACATAGGCGTGCGCACGGGGGGTGCTTGGTGTGCCTGGGCACCTCCCGAAATTTTGTAATTAGGGCCCTAAAATTTAAGTCTCAGAGCATTGGTAGTCTGTATTTTAACTCATATTACTAGAATAAAACATAATTTTTTTCTAATATATGTGGTAAAAAATAAGTTATGTTTCGAGGTAAAAAAAAATTACTAAACGTAAAATATTTTTAATTTGGTTGAAATCACTTATGATTATGACAGCTATAGATGTCATTGACTACAACAGTATAAATAACAAATAAGCATTGCAATTGACTTTGAAATAGATATTAGATCCAAGGGAATATATAACTTGATACTAGTTGTTAATTGTTATATACCACTGATTAATATGTACATGTCTTGTTAAGAAAGGCAATTGTAAATCTCATATTTTATCATTTCCTGCACGACGACCGCCGGATTTATGATATTAATTTATTTCCTTGTATTATTACTAATTTAAATATTAAGACGTCCCTGTCCCGTATATTGACTCATGATTTTGATTGAAAAACGTATAGTAAAACAATGACCCTCTTATACAGAGTCCACCCACTGAGTAGATTACGGAAATCACATTCTAAAGAGAAAAACAGCAAAACGGGTTGGAACCGTGTGGTCATATATTGACAAACGAGAAGGTTCGGGGTGCAGGGTATAAGATAACTGCCGTTATATAATGTTTTGCGAAATTGCACTCGGCCGAATGTCCACTGCAAATACGAGAGGCACCACCGTTATACGCACACCACGCATATACACAAAGCAGACGGCACGTGAAAGGGGTGGCGTATATATGATGCGGTGGGTGGAGGTGTCCAATATATAATAATAAGCAGTACGCGGGTGTGGTCGTAATGGAATTGTAGGAACTCGGTAGCCATACCCGCAATAATCATATTTCGTAATTACGCATTTGTTTTGTAAATGAGCTTGTAACGTGCCGAGGCAATATTCGACCACCCGTGGTCGGGTCGACCCGACAAGCATATTATTATTTTGTATCTTTTTTGATGAGGGCGGTGTGCCATTTCTGCGGATGCGGGAAAAAGGGAGTGACTGGAAAACGCGATGGATCATTTTCCAGACACAATCCGTGATCTGTTGCATGCACGTGTGTGTACGCTTAGGATTATTTTGGGACGGTTTTTTGGATAAAAGCGCGAAAAACCGTTGAAAATGGTGGCGTTGGTTTCACACGACATCAGACACTGAAGATTTGTGGACCGAGAGCGCGTCGTGTAAAATATTGTCAGCGACCACCGAATTTTTAAATAGAGAAAGAGAGGGAGGATGAGAGAGATAAAGAGAGAGAGAAAGGGAGTGGGAAGAAGGAGATGTGACGTGAATCCGCAACCGGGCCTGATTGATTTATACGTGTGAAAAAAGACCGGATGTCCGTCGACGTTACATCCGCAGTTGTAGTTTTCTCGACTTGTCGCCGACAAAGGGCCCGAGTGAGGTTTGGTGACGTCTCTGTTATGGTGTTAGACGACTGGTCGAAATATATTTGAAATATTTACTTATCGCATTCGACACGGTTGACCGTAATCCGGGTAAGGGTTTTTCATTAAAATGTTAGTTTTGATAAGAAAATATTAAAACAAACTATAGTTCGTATAGTGAACAAACAAAATATTAAAAAAAAATTTAAAAAGGATGGAAATGGCAACATTTATCAACGTATACCAAAGTTATTGAAACAAAAGAGTAGAACACTTTTTTAAGAACGCAATTCAAAATCTATAGACTTGGCGCCATCTTAAAACAATAACGTTTTTCATACAAATATACAATAACAAAACAATTCTTTTTTACATCTAGATAATAAAATTGTCTTAAAATTGTCGAATATACTGGAACACGTAATTCAACAATAAAATATTTCATTTAAATTTTTTCAACTTGCGACAATATTTGCTTTCCCACCATCGTTTTACCACCGTAACGCGTACAAAATGCGGCGATGGTGATAAGTGTTTAACACGCCAAAAACCTTCGGTTGCGGTGGTATAACGTCAACACTCGAATAGTCAAGTGGCAAAACGAACACGGGGAGAGGAGAAAAAACTGTCACTTTTGTTATTGTAATCAAATTACTATACAATAATATGCGCGGTTGAGACAGGAAATAATATTTAAGATGTCGACCTACTTTACGAATTCCTCGTCATCGTCGTAGTCAGCAGCACTTTGTGTGGTGTGGTTTTACGTAAAATATGAGAGAGAGAGAAAATAGAAATTTATTCAACTATTATTATATTTCGTACAAAATATATTAATTCATAAGCACTAAACATAGTTTAGCAGGGTCGGTGAGTATAGAATTAGGTCAGTGGCGCAATAATAATTTAGCTGATTAACTGATGATGGGATTTCGATTCGTATAAAGGTAGATATATAATATTATATTAATAACAAATAACAAATTAGGTACAATAATAACCGTAATATAATTGGATAAGCACCGTAAATTATTAATTTGTTGTTGTCTTGTATTATAATAATATGATAATATAGGTAATATGCGATATGCCTGTATAATATTATATTAATATAACGTTAAATTTATTACGGTGGTTTTATAGTAAAATATAGTTCTTCTGTGATAATTAAAATAATATATCCTATTCGAAAACATAACTAAAACGGTTTATTGTTTGATAAAAACGAGTATTTTTAATAAAATTAAAGAAATTAAAATTCCACGTGTGTGTGGTTAATAACCGTAATAAAAAATAAAAATACGCTGTACATCACTATATTATGACAGTACGTCGATTAAAATCGTACCGATGACTATAATTAAACTTCAAAACTGTTATAAGAACTGTTACAGTGAATTATAAATAATGCGTTTATACCATTCGTGCACGTATATGACAATAATTGTAATGTTTGATATTACTATAGAAAACTATTCAAAATACCATAGTAAAAACTGTTAAAACCATTCAAATATAATTAGCTTGAGATGCAAAGAGGTGGGGAGTCAAATAAACGAATCTAAATCTTTTTAAGTAATATTACTTAATAGTACCTTACCACCCATTAGTGACACTACCTATTTTGAGTTTATTTTCGTAATGATAATGTATAAGATCACGGCTCCGTCATTGCTTTAGCCGTTTTGGAGGATTACCAGGAATGGATAAGGTTGATACATTTTTTATAAGAGGGGTACAGTGGAACGGTAGTCTGTTATAACATCTTTAAAATTTTAATTTAGAAATTTTGATTCACCTTCTAGTTGTTACGTTTGATAATCAAACAATTCCAACTGAAAATTAAGTTAAATATATTGGTCTAACTTTAGATAAACGCCAAATCTGGAGCCTACACAGAAAACTTAAGCTTAAAACTGTTTACTCTAGACGTTACCTCCCAAGACCACTATTAAATCCCAAACTCTTCCGATAAATTTACCAGGATATACATATTAATAATTCGACCTGTTTGAACATATACGTTATTCAGTTATGGGGTTCTGCAAAGCCATCCAATACCAAAAGGCTTCAGGCGTTTCAATCCATCTGCTTACGACAAGTAACGTCTTATCCTTTTTGTACTACAAACAATAATCTTCGCGAAGCCCCAAAAATTCTTACCCTAAATCAATTCGCAAAATGATATTACTTTAAACAGTATACTAACTTAAACTCTCATAGCAATTCATTAATTAAAGAACTATCCTCTATCTCATTTCCCGGTAATGTACGTAGAAGAATCAAAAGACAGTGGCCTAGAGAGTAAAGACCTACTAAAATAAAAATAAAAACAATAGTTACCTAATGCCTAAAAATTACCTGGTGGATTAACCTGCCCATAAACGCAACCTCCTGTTTATAATCATTTATCAAATTTACTCATTGTATTGATAATTGTGTTGTATAGATTGAATATATGATTTTAATAAATTAAAAATAATAATAATTGTTTCCGTAAACCGTGAAATTCCACCGAGCCTAAGAGACATTTTAATTACGTTTTGACATTTTCCCACATTTTCATCACCTATTCATATATATATATATATATATATATACTCGTACATACGGGATTTATGATGTTCACTCGTTTAATTAAATTTAAACGATTTATAAACATTATTTTTGTTGTAAAGGCCAAAAGATGGTAATTTTGGCCTGCAAAAAAATATTATACTTAAGAGCATGAAAACGATCATACCGATTTCAACCGATATCATTATTTGACCGGTCATACCTATAGACGATTTTCTACAATATATGAAAACTGATTAGAATTTTGTTATTATGACGTATACTTGAGATCGATTGGGTCACTCAGCAACTTTTTTAATATTTTTCGTTTTCTAACTCCCATGATTCGATTTGTAAAATAATAATAATATTTCTATCATACTACGGATGACTCCGCCAACAATTCGTGCTGCGTTTGTTTTAATTCATGCGTTTCTACTTTCGACCCTTGTTTTGTTGTTTTTTTTTTGCGTACCGATTCATAATATTATGTGTGCTGACTATTCGGGATTTTTAAAACTCCTGAATCATTTGTTATTCATTTTGCGTGTTTTTTTTCCTCGTTGCTTGGACCAACCGCGAGGGTTAATTCATTGATATTAATTTCAAATATTACGATATAAAGGAAAATCAAAAGGAGAAAAAATGATAATATTAACATTGGATTTGCATAAAGTCATGAAATAATCCTTTTATCCGGGGCGTGACAATAAACGCGCAGTCTCTTATTTACATTATTTTCAGGCCTTTACGCTGGTATTAAAATCCGCATTATACGTATAAATATTATATAATATACCCAGGGTGCGTAACGTCGACATCCCTTATATATAACACACGCAGGAGGGTACAAGGATGCGGCGTGCTTGCGAAAAGCCAACTTCCGAACGAAAAACTACCCCTAACGGAGTGTTTGTAGTATTATGTGTATATATATATATCTGCAATAATAATAATAATACCGTCGTAGTTATTAGTGGCGATTTCGTTTGATATTATATATACGCATAACAATTTCGATCGATTAGAGAATAAACATTTGTATAAAAAAAAATGGCGTAATGTCATTGGAAATAAAGTGAACAGTGACTATAAACAATTATTATATGTGTTACGAGTGCATTAAATTATACAAAAGCAAACTGAGGAAACGGTTTGTCTTAAGTTAAAAATATTATTTCGTATTATATAATATGTACTATATAGTGTATACATTGCTCGCGTTATTACTATACGATATACAATATTGTACATGTATATATATATAGAAGAGCTCTTAATCACAAAAGGAACAATACCCGCGTTGTTTGGGAAGCCTGCGAGCCTAAATCATCTCTGGGGAATATTCTCGAGGGTGCTTTTACCGTGAATGCATTATAATATACATGTATAGAGAACTAAGAATAAAATAATATATATAAAAAAAAGGAAAGGAAAGGAAAAAAAGAAAGAACTATTGGCCTAAAACTTTACCTCGCCTTCGTGCTCCCGCTGTGGCCGTCTCCCCTGCCAGGGTAGCTTTTTAGTAGCTTCGTAAATATTTATCAAGAAACTTGCGGCGACGGGGCGAGCTGCAGTGCGAGGGGTAATATATTCGAACAATTTTTTCCTTTAAACTACCCTCGGCATTCCGGTTAAATTATATTTCGAGCGACCATCTATATATATACTGCAGCAGAAGCGACGACGACGACCTCATCTCAGGCCACAGTTCTGATCGGCAAGACAGATATATTGGGCCCAGAAGAGAGTTTAGGCTATTTTATTTATTCCTATAGTTCGTAAATTATACAAACTCGTCTCCACGGGATAATGATTAGCGGCGGCTGTAATGAGGGACACGTCCGTCGCCCTCATACCGAACCGAAGAATCTAAAAGGTTGCACATTAAACGATTTAATTATTTATAGTAGTAAAAATGTCATATATGTCACGTAAATTTAATCCTAATGGCATTTACCATGCAACGTCTGAGCTTTACGACTTCGTTGCTTTCATATTATTTATAATATATAATATTCAATCTGGCTGTGATAAATCAACACTCGAGACGGGTTTTTTCCGTGTTTCCTTTTAAGGAATAAGTAAATTAAAAATGTATTCATTTTTTTCTATTTAATTCGAATAAATCGTTCACAACATTTCAATTATGATTGATTAATAATAACTATATCTGATAATAAGTATTTCACGAATTAAATGTTTACAATTAATTAAGTTAGTTCGTCATATGAACTCGGGATTCTCTTAATAAATGTAATTGAAATAAATAAATGAGTAATTTAGTCGATGAAAAACAAATTAGAAATCATTTCATTAATTAATTTAAATTATGTTCTTATATTGTGTATAGTTTTTGCGTTGAATGAATACTTGCGTTTACTTTTTCAATTTCAATGTTTACTTGACTGTGCCACCGTATCTGATTTATAGAAACTCTTATAAACGTGATAGTTACTGTTATATTTAGACTGTAAAAAGTAAAATAAAATAATATGTAAGATTAAAAATCGTATGAAATATTTTCATATTTGATGTATTAAATTATACAATATATTGCTTATGGTTAAATCTGACGTTATAGTTTTAATTATGCGTTTGCAAAAAATGTATGATACCGTAAAATGTCACATTATTGATAAAAATATATTTGAAATTTTTCAATTATCGGTTAATAAGTTAATTCATATTTTTAATTATTTGAATTTCAATGTAGATTTGTATTTTTATAAGTAAATTAATTAAAGACTATAAATTGATCAATTTACTAATATTGCGCAATATTTAACAGATTTACATGTATTTTAATATTTTAAATTAATGTAGTACCTACATAAAGAAATATAATGTTATATATTTTAATTGGCTTAACATGCAATACGTGCTTTACATTAATGAGTATGCATGGTTGGTTTTCTGTGTATAACCGATTAAATTATTGATTTAAAAAGTTATTTATTACTGTAGTACCTAATTACGCATAATTAACTTTTAATATTAATTAGTTTTAGAAGTCTTGTTATTGAAATTTTTTATCCTAAGCTCTAGGCCATCCGAGGAAAGAAGAAAACCATTACTTGTGTAATTTTTTTTAAATTAATTTATAAGATGATTCTTTTAGTACTTAGTTATTTTTAATATTAATAACACTGTATATACAAAGCTAGAGTGCTTTAAACTTCAAATAATGGAGTTTATTTAAGTATTTTTAAGTTATGTGAATTGCAGTGTTTTTTTTTTTAGACGAATATACACTTATGAGGGAATTTAAGAGGTTTTATCATGTCATAAAAAAAGTAGACAGTTGCGTTATATTGCACCGTTAGTCTGCATGAGTCTAAGCACTCCCATGGCTATAAAAAAGTTTCTTTATTAAATTAAAACACGTAAAATACTGCACTGCACTTTGAAATTTACCCAGCGATCACGCTAGTATTATAACAGAATAAGATTATACAGTATAGGTACCTACCCGCGTACAACAGATTAATTAGTAGGTATATGAAATGTATGTCTGCACATAGTTATGGGTATTTTTTTTCGTACCTAATAAGCTCCACCGACTAGAAGTAATATCCACATAAAATTAATCTGACGCTTAGTCGTCAACTGTAGTAATTATCAACTGTAGTAATAATTAATATTAAATTGTAATTGTTGGTACGGATCAATTTCAAATTAAAACGCAAATTTGTCCATTGAATAACGTGAAATGTACATTTTAATAACCCAACTCATAATCCCTGAAAATTGTATACATTTTAATATTGATTTCCATAAGTTTTTCGTGTAGGTACATATTATATTTTCTAGGTATTCGTTGAATATTAATTTATTATAACATCGTGTTGTTCACTACATCTACACCGTCTTCAAATGAAAATAAAATAATAATCCCTTTACAGAGAACGTTAATTATGGGTAAAAATGCAGTTATCAGTACATCAGTTAATAATAATATTATTTGAACGATAGAGCTCGGTCGATGGTAACGGGTAATAACCTGTCCTGCACGTGTGAAGACAGTGTCGGCAAGAGCACTCTAACCGTTGTTCACCGTAACTTAAGTTAATGGCCAAGAAAAAAGCAATATGAACAACTGTCAACGTCAATTATTGCGTGCGTTGTAGGTAGTTTGAATAAAAGAAAAAACGCTTACTGAAGTGGCTAATAATTTCACCCGATGAATAAAGCATGCTCGTTTTCAGTGTCATATTTTTGTTTGCATTTAACAATAAACTAGTGTTATTGTGTACACATTTCCCTATAGTATTATCATTTATCGCACCGTTTGTTCGACCCTTAGCTTGTGAATTATCCACGTTTAAGTCACGCAAAAAAAATACACGATATTGCATTTTCTGGAAAAGTACATATAAAATACTCGTAAACTGTTTTCACGATTATAATTTAATACTCGTGGGCAGACTCAATGGGAAATCATTAGAAAATTACCACTTTGATCCTAACCATTAGTTGCATTAACACATTAGCAGAATATGAAGACACCAAGATTCATGACCTTAATGATCTATTCTAAAATAGTACAGAAGCAGTTTCGCTAACAAATTCCTGATGGCAAGCTTGAATAATTATTATGATTCAAAGAAGTTGAATGCAATTAAGTTTTAGAATATATTTATTTATTAATTTATTCAGAACAACGGTCTGGCACTCAGAGGACAGTAGATGATTACTAATTAAAAACACCACAGTAAAATCATGAATTATGATTAGTAAAACTAATCATAGTTCGCGTTCAGAGTGAAAGCTGTTGAAGAGTACGAATATTTATAATACGAAATATTGGCTAAATGTATAATATATATGATAAACTTGGAATACGTAGTTGAAGGACGGATGTCGTCATAAAAAGTTTCTAGTTTTAATGGAGTTTGTTTCTAAAAAATCCTGTATTGTGCAGAGAACACAGAAATAATTTTATATAAATTAATTCGATCCATGTGAAAAAGAGAATACATTACACTAGCCAAAAATTAATACAATGGTAGTCACCCCGTCAAAAATACTAAAGAAAAACTGCCGATTGTGGATTTGTCCGATCGAAACTTTCATTATTAATACATTGTAAACGCATTGTTAAAAAAAACCTGATTCACATTTATTATATTATATCATGCTTTTCATATAAGTGTTATGTGACACAAATCAACCATCAAATATCAGGAGGTAATATAATATAATTTCAATATTATATTTGTGTTTGTCAAATAATGTCGGTTCATAATATTATTATCATCCAAAATCCTTCATACGCATGGCATTATGATTCCTGACTTTAACACGTATTGTCAATTAACTATTAGCTAATAATTTTAAGTTTAAACTTAACTAAACAATAACTGATTTGATAGTCCTAATTGTTCAACGACTCTTATCTGTACAATAATGTGTTGTTGTATTTATGCAACCCAACACTTAGACTGAAATGTGAGTTATTTATGTAATACAAATTTTGAAAAATAGCACTCGTTATAATACATCACTCGTCTTTCTACTATCGTAATAATGTTGTACAGACTCATGACTCATTATTTCCCATTGTCCATTATACATAATGTTCCAATTTTGAATAAAAAGGTTCGTTAAGGAACAAAAAAAAAACTTAAACATTGATATTATTAGAATAAATTCATGGTGTTAAATCTTTCATTTTCGCGAAAAACATGCTGTTATCATTAACATTATTAAATATTTAATGCGTTTTAAAAGGTTTTAGTTGGTATGTACCCGGGGGCTGAAAGTAATTATTTATACATTTACCTTTCTTTTAGATAAAACTATAAAAATAAATAAAACACCTAGAGTTCGAAGTTATCGTAAAGTATTGAGCTCGTTTTTAAAATAGCATTAGTTTTTTTATGTTTCGACTTACATTTTTATTTTACTATAAAATAGTTTTAAACTTTAAAACTAATGTTTATTCGGTAATATTCATCATCATTTAATTTTATGTAACATTTTCTTCCTGACTTTATTTAAATTCGTATAATTTCTTATATTCATAAAAGTTTCTATACACTTTTCCTCATAAACAAAATAACTACAGTCCTTGTCTTAGAAATTGTAAACGAATCTTCGGAAGACAAAACTTTAGTTTAAAGGTAGTTTTAACCTGGTTAATATATTGAGACGATGTGAGTCAATTTTGTTGGGAATATTAATTTTTCCAGAAAAGTGGGATTAGCTGACATATATCTTCTATCAGCAATCGATATTTAAAAATAAATGAGGGGCTGGGAAAATCACCAAGATTCGTTTTACGACTTATGAAAGTCATCAATAATTGTAAAGGGATCCGGGGAATAAACCAACCACTCTACGGAAAATCTGTTCGCAGTACTATGATGACCGAAAGTACATTTGTTGCTCGCCGCAGTATTATTACGACTAACAAAAGCGGACACAATCAAGAAAGTTTGAGAACTAAGTATGAAATGTATTTACAAGTAAAAAAATATTTAAAATAATTATGTTTCATAATTAAATAATAAAATATTAAATTTATATTTTTTATAATGGTTTGAATAGATATTTATATCATATATATATATAAGAAAAAATAAGGTCAAATTTATTTACCTTTGAATAAAGTACCTGGTCTATCGCGTGTTTCTTACGAATAGAAGTTTTTTAAGCGTTGGTTTGTATACGAATATAGAACAACGTATAATTTAATTTTGTCAACGAATGCGCACGCATGTGTCAATCGCAACCTCTATATGTGTACGAATATAATAATATACTGTTATTACTTATTGGTATTGGCATTAATAATAAAATAATAAATTGTTTTGGTTACCGAAATGTATATAATATAGGTACCGTCTATCGGAATAAAGTAATAGTATTCTTGTTGGCAAGAGTAAAATAACCGCGGTTGGTTTAATTGTATGTACCTACTAACCTAACCTACCTTTTAAACAAATTGAAAATAACATTAAAAACAAATAATAAACATCAATATGAAAAGAAAATCCGTTTGCAGCAGGTATCTGCGTATTATGCACACGTGAGCGTGATAAAGCGCCATTTTATTAAAAATAAATTTTAACATTACTTTGAAAAAATGATAGAGGTAACACATATTATTATTATTATACCAGTTTGTACCTGTAGAAATATTAATGTTATATTATACAATTACCATGTTATTATTGTTTAAGAAATAACTATTGCTGAACGTTTTATAGCTTTTAGTTTAAACATAAAAAAAAAACTGCGCCCGATAAATAAACTAAAAAACTTTAATAAACGCTACACGTTTATGTGTACTTATCAAAAATGTTTATCGTAACATAGGTTGGCAGAAAATTAATTTTGTCTAGTTATACTTAAATTCACTTAAAATTGTGTGTATACAATAATCAATATCATCTCCGAAGGTGGCTCTCGACATCATATAAAAAACACGTCATAAAGTGATAAACCACAAACTCTGCAGCCATAAAATCCTCTTTATTTAAAATGTAGATACAAAAAACTTTTTTTTTTCCAGAATTCTCCGAAATGACTTACGCGTTACTGGAAATCTTAAATCCTAAGACATCTTATATTTTTATAAACACATTACGAGTTCAAATTTGATTTTTATCCTATAACACAATACATAAAAAGTACTATTTTATTATATATTATATTATAATATTACAAATTTATATATTTTTACGAGGCGTAACTATAGATAATATTTGAGTATATTTTTACAGATTTTAAATATTAAAAACAGGGCGTCGTTGAACTACTCTAAACCAATAATGAAATAGGAAAAATGTTAATCAAATATTTAGGTTTGAAATTCTTAAAATAACGGCCATGATGGAGAATCAATATTGTCTTTGTACAGAAATAAATCGTGTTTCGTAATTTTATTACCGAGGGTCACTAGGGGATTTTGGGTAATGAACCTAATATTTTATTTAAAATGGTCTACGTAGCCTATTTTTAGTAGTATACCTGCATTGATTTTTTCTGTTTTTTAATAAATTAATGTTAAAATTAATTACTAGTATTCTTAATTACATTTTACATAATATTTAACATTCAGTTTAATCGACTGGAAAATTTCAAAACAAAGCATAGTTGATAATGACGTCGTACAATAAAGTTTATGGACGACAAAAGATCAACCTTCGACCCACAGGATACGCAATACGGGAAACGAGTTCTAAGACATACTGCGAGGTATCATGACCCTGGAAAAAAACTCATAAATATATTAAATTAACTTGTAGTTAATTATACACTGATGGGGATTATAATATGGAAGATTTGTTTTGAAAGTAAACGCGTGGTTGATATTATAGCGGTGCGAAAAATGTATTTATTTTATTAACTGTTAGTGGTTTTTGAATTATATTTTTGCCATCACGATGAATCATTTTTAAGTTATTAAAATATAAATTATTGAAAAAAAATACAATATATAGTAATGATATTCTTATTGTTTTGGTGTATATTGTAATAGGATAAATCATTGGTATTTGGATTCTGTTTCAGTATTTACACAAATTTGTGATGATTTCGTGCGATTCATTCATAACTGAAAATAAGTCGACTATGTTAATTATGGGAATTTTATTTCGAAAGAGGCTTAATGAATCTGTAAATATTAGTAAGTCAAGATAATAATATTTCAACGCATTGTAAAGTTTTAGACGAATCATCATGTTTTAAATTAAGAAACATACTAAGTTAATATACAGTTTACTTAAGTTATAAGTAATTATAGTATTATTGTTCGTAAAATGTTTGGTAGTTTTAATCCCTCTTTTTGACCTTATGTGGTTTTCGAATAAATCAAAAACACATGAAAGCTTACAGTTAAATAAGAAAAATTCTTAAGTTAAATACATTAAATGTATTTTAGTTATTTAATAATATTTAAAACAGTTTACGCCATAGAAAAATAATATATTTATTACAATCTACTACCCTACAGTTTTATAATATTTTTTCCAGTATTATTATTTTCTAGTTTTTATGAAATTCATAATCTTACGAGGTGATCTATCACCAATCACGCTTACCTCCATTTTTTCATTTCAGAATGAATTAATTCAATGTAAGTGTTACTTAAGGACCATATTTTTAATTATTTAGATTTCTCAAACAATTTAAAGAATATCCTGTTATTTTTATTTTTTTCTACAATTGAGAATCAAACTTATTTACTGTAGTGTAATGTATAATGAAAATAGTTCTTTAACATCAATGGTCTTACAAAAATATAAAAAGATTTAATATTGATTCTAGTATTTATTATGCTCAGACGATTCTTACAAATTATAAATAATATAAATATCGATAGATTGATAACAATACTACTATAGTTTTCAAACCGTCACAGCTCACGTAGTTCCCAAACCTATTATAATGAACCTATTGTCCGTAATTCATACAATTAAATAACTCAAAAGATATTCGTTCGAATTTTCATTTAGTGTACATCGAAATTTTCAAAAAATTATTTATTTACAGAAATAATAGTGTGATTCTCATTTGAAGAAAAAAAGTTAGAATTGACCTCGAACACCTTTAAATATTATAACAATCTATAGAATTGAAAACATTGTCCTTAAGTATACTAAGATATTTCAAAAATCAGATTAAAAATTAAATTTAAATGAAAAAAAAAAAACCGAGAATTTTGTTTGGTGAATCCCACGTATATTAAAACATCACATTTTTTAAGCGTCATATTGGTGACCAATATTATAAAAATAATAATTTTTTATAGACTTTCCTGATTTTTTAGAACTTTAATTAGTGTACGTAAATTAATATATTATATTATAAGACCACAAAAATTAATTAACACAATGCATAATATAGCTTACGATACAAGATCAAGGTAAGCGTGTAATTTTCCTTTTCATTTAGTCGAGTCAAACAAATAGTTTTTGAGATTTCCCTCTCCTTTTATAATAAATGTCGTAGCTTCGGGGAAAATTTAGTGTCTGGGTACAAGATTTATGTCACCCAAGGGTTCAGTCATCACGACAAATGGGCTGATCCAATCCCTCTCTTTCTCTTTACCCTTGGAGAGCTAAGTTCGTTCTTCAGCTCACGTTTATTAAAGCGCCGCGTGGCCGCCGGGACAATGTCATGAAGCTAACAAAATTCCTCACATTTTATTATTATTATTCTATGCATAATATAACAAGGGTCTATCGAGGAAATTGGATTTACCGAAATGGCCATCGAACCCTTTACAGATTTACATTGGATAAGCGTAATATTATCAAAGTCACGAAGGTTACTTTCCCACTGGCGATTAAATTATTTTTAAATATCTGATAGATTGATACTATTATGCATTGATATTCTTAAATAAAAAGAAAACCATGACTTCATTATTAATACTCCCGTAATTGTATTTGAAATACATAACCCTGCTTTTATCAATTGATATTTTGAAATATAAGTTAGATAATATAACCTAACCTAACCTAACCTAAATGCAATTTAAAGCTAATGACCCATTTTACTGAATTCAATAAAAAAAAAATAATAATAATGGTTAATAATAAAATTATGAACATTTGTAACTCCCCCAACCGTCTCCACAAGCCTTACTCCGAGTACTTCAGTTATTAGAGTGTTTTATCAGTTTTTAAGTCGACTCAAATGGTTATCTTGGATAATTTGTACACGGTGATACTAACCTCGATGTGATACTGACACGTGATTTTCTGTTAGCATGAATTATTCATTTATTATTACGTTATAGGCATGTACCGAAATTGCCTATTCAACGCGCCGTCTTACTTTTGAACTTAATAATAATTTTAATTTTACTTTAAAATAACAAAATAAAGTTCAGTGTTCGCTATTATATTATAGGTTCTCAACTTTTATTTTAAGAGTACCTATATTTTCTTTGTTTTGTTATGAACACATTTATAATTATGTAGGTATTGTTTATGATTAATTTTCGGAATTTCAAGCAAATGTAACATCGAATTTATATTTGTATTAAAGATTTGGTTCTCACACGTGTGTAGAACATATTTTCCTATTGCACTTGAAATGTTTCATTACTCATTTATTATAACATTACCATACATTTCATTACATTTCATATCTGAAAATGTAAATTAACAAGATTTCTAATGACGTGTATGATGTCAATAGCATAAAACATAATTAGTGGTACGATCTTAAAATATAATCCCAGAGTTGTATACTACCACAAGCAACTGCATTAATTTAAACTAAGTAAGTATTTTTATAATTTACCAGAAAAATATACTGTATAAAATCACACAGCTCAGTTTTAAGTAAACAAATGTGAAATTGAAATAAACGTTAGAGTTAAATTACTATTTTTATCTCTTTCTTTATTGATAGAATATTGTTCAAACAGTGGTTTGATTATTATTGTTTGGTACAATATAAAATGAGTTACCCACATTTTATGATAAAATCGTAAAAGTTATTTGAGAAAAAAAAAATCGATTTTTCTCTCCCGTAAAACTTTTATATTACACCGAGTTTTATACCGACAGCGACAACAACCTGGCATATTCTCTTGTTTATTAATTTCTTTTATACATGTAAGTATATTTTATACTTTATTTTTTCCTTAAAACAATATAATGATAAGATATTTACGGGACACACCTCTATCACAGTATATTATATACACTTGATGCACGACGTTGTGAAGCATTGCGTGCACGAATACTTCAGTTCATACGATTTTAGGTATAAATATTTGCAAGTACGACTATTACAGTCCACCGCAAGTCACAAAATGTTTTGACTTGTAATTCAAGGATTTCCAAGAAATACAAATGTACGAAAAACGCGTTTGTTCCTATGTATTACTTTTACAAAAAAAATATAATGTATAACATTTATGTACTCGTTATCATTTGATAAATCAGTTCTATTTCACAACATTATCTATATAAGTACATATTGACCTGTGGTTTGGCTTATAATGGTTAAAATATTTAATTTTTATAAATTTGTTATTTAGTCGTCGGAGTGACGTTATTTTAACATGTATTATAATATTGTACAAAACCTACAGCAGTAAGATCTTCCAGAAATAATAATCAAACGGTTTATATGCGAAACAAGACGCTTTGGATAGAAAAAAAAGTATTTTAAATACCTAAGCCATACGATGAATATTATTCATGTGACTCGTCACTGAAATCGTCCCTAGGGTTAGCAGGTTTTGTACGCAGTCAAGTTATGGAACAAAAATACCACACTATGTATAATATTTTATCTATAATAAAGTAGGTTTACAAAGTATTACTAAAATTATTATTATTTCGATGAAATGGGTAGACGTAGAAAGATGGTATAAGCTGTGTGTCTGGTTATGGAACGGTTAATTTTATCATATATTATTAATGTATAGTATACGCATATTCGTAATAATAATTTTTTGTATTCGTGCATATACATTTTCACGTGGATGGCAAACTCAAACTTGGCACTCGACTGTTTAGCGGGAAGGAAAAGGGCGAGTGTTTTCTTTTCCACCTCGTCTGGTATCCGTCACCACACAACTTTACCGCTCCCGGTTAAAATGGTTAGGGCAGTCAAAAACGAGACAACAAATTCGAATCTTATAAAACATAATAATACATTTCATATTATAAGCGAGTTGGAGCAGTGAATATGTCTTAGGGGGTTGAGATCAAGGCAACTATGTTTATTTATTTTGAATAAAGTATTTTTCTTACGGTAGCACTTTGATTTAATAAAAATATATTTCTGCTACGAAATATGCAGCAAAGAGCTAATAATCGTATAAAAATTTTAATCACGCGATAATGATAATATTTTTGATGTGAAAGAAACAAAATGTTTTTAGAACTGAAATGTGCAGCCTACGACCCCGCTCACATAAAGTATGTAAATGTATGCTTTTCCTGTAGGTGACTATGCAGTATGCACGTATTATTGTGCAGTGAAATAATATAAGTTCGGTGTTTGGTTACTAACGAACTGTCAAAACGACGCAAATGAGCCGATCGAAGACTCCTTCGGGGGGGAGGACCGGCCGACTAAATCCCCGTTCATTCCCTCCGACCGTCCGAATAATGGTCCGGAAACGTGACCGGTCCCGTGACTTTGGTATATTTATATCTATACCGGGTCGAAATAACGAGTTTCAATTAAATTATTCGATGGCCAATAATTAACGTTTAACGATCCGTGAGCACGTACGCTATGTTATTATACACAGTGTATGTGTCAAGTAGGTAGGTAGAAAATAAAGCAACACGGCGTACAACCCTATTACACAATAAAATATATATTGTACAATGTATATGACCGAATCTGCAGGTGGGAAAAGTAGGAATCATCTCATATATAGGCCAGTCGTTGTAGGATGTAATATGGAGTGTTATAATAATCGATTAGGAGGCAGGTAATATACAATCGATTAAAATATCATAACATAAACATTTTCGTCCGTCGCTATAAGAATAAAATATTATACCAATAAGTAATTATGTACGATAATTATATAGAGACTGCGGTAGACGGTAGCTAAACCGTAGTATTGTTCCTTAATAATTTTTGATTGCTCGTAATTATTAATTATGCGGTTTTTAAATTGCATCGCAAAAGACTGATAGACATTGTATTGATGTTCGATTTTTATTTTCCATTATTCCGTGATATAAACCCACACACGTAGAAATGACAAGCGAAAAACGACCAACGCTCGTCCCAACTACAATGTACACGCGAGTCCGTTTGCTCGGCCAACGAGAATCATAGAAATTCGATAAATTATTAGTGTCCGAAAAATCTTTCTAATTTTACCACCGCATCCGTCTACCTTAAAAAAAACATACTTTCAGTTAGGTTAAGCTAGCGTTGATATAAGTATATAACTATCAGAAATAATACATTCTGCATCGTCAAAATCAAAGATTAGCATAAAAATCCTACCAATAATTTCTCTATCGAGATCATAAATAATTTGTATCCAACTATGGACTTAAGGTACTTTAAGTACCTAAAAATCAGTAGATAAACAATAGAATACTATTTACGATAAAACGATTTATTTAATACATAGTTTTTTTCATTTAATTAAATACCTATTTCAATGGTTAATTTTTTTGATTTATTTCATTAACGTTAATAACAAAAAATAAAACTTAATTATTTTGGTTTTAAATGTTTTAATTAAATTACATTACCTACGATTAAAACATAATTTTGAAATTTCAATCTAACTTTTTTTTTACCGTCGATAATAGAGAATAGTACAGACCTATATATAATTAAAAATATACTCGAAGGTATTGATTAATTAAGTTAATTATAGAAATTCAATAACAACTCTATTATGTAGCTGGCTAACATTACTTAATTATACGCATGTCCATATTTCATAATATGATATTAAAACATTGTCTAAGTATACATTAACGTTGCATCAGTAACGGTTCTTTTCAAAACTTTGAATACATATTTGTAAAAAACATGAAATACTTATATTCTAAAGGTATTAAAATAGATGAATAAAACAATATAACAACTAAATATTTTTCCAGATAACGTAAAAATGTTCTTTGTAAGTTCTCGTATTATTTTTCAATTTTTAATTCATATCGATAAAAATTATTTACGACCACGCATAACGTAAACGGTATTTTGGTAAATATTAAAATGTATTAACTCTACTGGCATTATTATAGGATAATATTATCATTAACGACCTCATAAAAACCGTATGAAAACTGCCAACGACTAACGTGTCGCTTAGCCATATATAATTTCAAAATAGGAATCATATTGTCATCTATCGGTGGGTGCTGTGTTCGGTGTGAATATCGTTGTGTCATAATATGACATATATTATATTTCAAAAAATAATGAGCGATACGAGAATATTTGCATTGAAAATAATACTTTATGATGAACATAATATTAAATAATACACAAATGAAATGTAATCACATATAAATGTGCAGCAGAGATTATATGTATACGAACATACATAAATACGATAAATATACGATATTTTAATGTAAGAATTATGTACACGGGAATTACATATTTTTTTCACGTTTCTCGACAGTGTAGAAGACAATTTTTTTTAAAATTCAGACAAAACTCACCCCAGACAGAAGAAGTCGTTCGCGTACGTAACAGGTACGGCGGCCGTCGTCGAGGGGTGGTCAGGCGGCGGCGGCGGTGGTGGTGCAAGTGGTCGGCTGCGGCGATGGTGGTCGTCGGACGCGATCAGACCCGTCACTACTACTACACCAGTTGTGCTATACTACAACTTACTGCCGCCGCCGCCGCCGACGCCACCGCCCGGCCGCCGGTAAAAACCCCACAACGACGGATGGGAGGGGAGGGGAACAGAGCGGCCGTCGTCTGTCGGGACGGGTGTCAGCGCGTGCGCCTGCGCGCCAAAATAGCGTCGCGGGCCCTCCTGTTGCACTCCCGCGGGGACGGTTTTTGAATCTCGCGGGCCTTTGCGGGGCCACCGCCGCCGCCGACGCCGCGTTACCTCCGATCGCCTCACGCGTGCGTGTTGGACCGCTCGGCGCATGCGCGGCCGCGTTCAATACATCGCTCGGGGGGAGGGGAGGAGAACGCGATACGGTCGGCGGTGGACGGACCGATCCTAAAACTGTTGTCAGTGTGTGTTTTGGAAAATCCGCACGCGGCGCGCACAGTGCAGACACGCGGGCGCTCGTCTCCAGAACGGCGCCGACCGGTTTTCCCGAGGCGCCCCGCGACTGTTGCTGCAGCACAGCGCCGACCGACGATGACGACGACGGCAGACTTTCGGACGACCCCCCTCCCCCCCCTCACCATGCACTTTCGGACCTGATTAAATCCGAAACCGGTTATCAAAATTATTATTATTTTTAGTTCGTATGTCGGTGTGAACTTACCAATTTTAGAAATATGATGATATCATCCGAACACTATTGGTCAACGAACTACGTTATTATAAATTATGTATTTTATCTTAAACGCTCTATTAAAGTTGACATACAAAATTCCAAACAGGCGATTGCTTCCTCCCGTTCACTTGCCACTTGCAGTGGGTGGATCTTGAAATTACCTATGTGGTGGGATGGACATAATGAAATAGGATTCATTTATATAGAAGTCATATGTGAGTGCAAAAATATTAAATCGGTATTCGATGCTTTAAAAAGTGATAATCTTTAAGCACGATAATATTGAGTATTGTTATGACTGTTTCAGATTTGTAGTGTGTATATTGGATACGTCACGTCCATATAGGCGAATACTGCGCTTGATACTTACCCTATAATTGTACCTACTAAAATGTCCAGAAGTAGAGTTTGATTTCGTAAGGTCTATGTCGGAGTTATCTGTGGCCCCAGTTCACTTTTGTGCTTAAACTTAGCATTTTTCAATCTATTGGTTATCCACTAGGTAGTGAAACAAGGTAAGCCTATGGGTATTACTAACCTATAAAAAAAAGTAGAATGAATCATTATTCGTATTAAATATATGATTAGGTTTATTCGACATCAATAGTAATATAAATAATAATTAGTGTACGTATATTTCATTTTCTTTTTGTGCATTAAGTGCTTATATTGTCATAATAATTGTAGAGCTATAAAATAAAACAAAACTCTATACACATAAAATAGAGTGTACATTTTTGATAAAAGAAAAAAAAATGGTTTTTTGATCGAGAGGTACTTATTTTCAAACTGTGTAAGGGTGGTACGCGGATATATGAAGGTTGAGAATCTCTCACCTATATCACGCATTCAGCCGTTTGAAAATTATGCACAAACAATTCCGATTTCCCGCTGTGACTCCCCGTGTTGTACATTTATTTTGTTGTTTATCGTCAAGGTATAAGTGTAAACGAATCTGGGATTTAACTTAAAATTCTAAAACAGATCACTCACAAGAGTAGCGTAGGTGATATTATAAGGGTTACGAGTTTAATTGAATACGTTCGATCAGTATGAATACGTCATACAATATAATATATATATTATATAAAAATCACACTACAACGGGTTTCCGTGCAAAGCACTCCAAAACTACTCAACTGATTTTGATGAGATTATGCTCAATGTGTGTGATTTAGACCAACTTAAAATATAGGATAATTAAATATTCGATTAGCGGCTCTTAATTTTCGACTCGTGAATACACGTGGTTTCAAAACTTCTACAATATCGAGTGTAATATTCCACTTGATATTTTTCTGTAATAATTAAAACTAATGTTCAATTATAACTCCTGTCTTGTCAGTTGTCAAATTCATAATTAAATAAAAAAATATTTTAATGGGGTATGAATCATAATACAATATTACATAATATAATTATATTAATGACATGAAAAAACGCAGATATATATACAATATATAAACGTAAATTTCGTTTGTTATTTTTATTTGATAATAAGTAAAGCAAAAAAGATTTGTTTTATAGTTGTTCAAACGAAAAAAAACACATTACGTAACGTATAAAAATATGAACAAGTAAATTAAATTGTATAATTATTATAATGATTTTATATAAGTTTATACCAAACGCAGAAAAATCATCAAAATTGAAAATATTAAATCTATTAGGACCGTAAAAATAATAAGTTAACATATAAAGGTTAATTATGCATTAAATTTAATAACAAATATTATTGTACGTTATAAAATATAAATACAGTATACCGTCATTATACACCTATAATATAAATGTATAAATATTGTAACAGGAAGACTCCCAGACAGATGAAATAACTTTTCTAATTAATATTAATTTTTTTATATATATATATATATATATACAATATATACTTAATAGTCACTTAGGCATACCTAATAAAAAAAAAAATACTAAAGATGTGATTCATTTTTTTTGTTGGAAAAATTCAAAATAGCCCATTCGTAAATTTGATTATAATAACAATTTTGACGGTAAAAGCATTTATCTAAGACAAGTAGTTTATTTTTTAGAATTTTTTTAAATATTAATATTTATTTGAGTAAATTAATTTAAAACGTAATTCTCAATACTGTATTAATGGGAATCTTCTGACATGAGTATATTGCTTAAATTATTTATTAACTTTATAATTTTCAAAATTTTTGTTATACGGTTAAATAGTATAATTTTTTTTTTTTTTGGTCAGATCTATTGTTACATTCTGTATATACATGACACATGTCGAACTTCTTATATTTTATAATAAATTAAACTCAGATTTCGTCGATATACTAAATCTAATTATCTCTAGTTTACAACTAGAGTAGTTATCAACTTATCTGGTGTTGTTAAGAATCTAAATTGTTTTTTTTTTTTTATAAAAAAACAATTAATTTTCTTATTTAGATCGTTGTTAACGTTTATGACCAAAAGAAGAAAAACTTTAAATGTTTTGAATAATTATTTAATTAAATTGCGACGAATAAACTCTGGTACTTAAAAGGACTTAAAAAATGTTCAGGAACAGAACTGCAGAGAGTTTCTGATAAATTGTTTAGTAAATTCTGTGTACATACCTATTTATTATTATAATGTTATTACGTTGATCATTAATTCTTTTGTCTGATTATATTTCTGTTTAACAATAATTAATATTTTAATTGTTGGAAAAAAATACACTTGAATATATTTTAAGTTCTGAGCTTAGCGATGAATGTATTGATTTTATAATGATTATGTGTATGTTTTTATCTCTGTCATCACCTTTTCGGGCTGTCAACATTTTTAAACTTTGGGAGTTGTTTTGGGTAGCAAATTGGATCTAATTGGTACTTCCGGTTATCGAAAGCAAAAAAGTCTCCGTACCTAACTTTTTTAATAATTAGGAAGCACACAGAACAATAATTTTCCTTAATTATTAAGGAAAAACGGGAATTTTTACACAAAACCTTTTTTCAACAAAATCAATACTTGTTTTTTTTTGGTGTAACTAAAAACGAATAACCGCACTTGATAACTATAAAAGTCGAATTTGTAAATGTTAATATTTTTTTTTTTTAGGTAGGTAATAATAATTGTTATAATAACGAAGATATTTTAATTCTATATTAAATATTATAAATTAATGTTTTCGATTATTTGGAAAACATTAAACAGTGAACAACGAACATTATATTATCCACCAGTTTTAAGAGTATAATAATTGTATGGTTTTTATTTTTAGTCCATTGAGAATGTTTAGATAGTTATTTTACAAAATCAAATTAGGTTAAATCGGAAAATTATAATTATCCAACTGACCTTTATGTCAACATTTCATGAATGTTTTATAAAGGTAAAAATATAATATTTTGTTTGATTTATTGTGATTTGTGATATTTTCCACATATCAAATTACTTGTTTAAAATTGAGGTGGTACGAAGTAATCTGTCATAATATATAATAATACATACTTATATTATAATACATCATTTTAAAGATCAATTTATAAATGTTATAACAAATATGTGAAACAACTGTCAGCCAATTGCTCTTATACTAAATATAATATTTTTTTAAAAAAAGATCGATTTAAATATTGTTGTCCTGTAGAAAAACCAAATTCATATAAATGAATCACAAAGAACAAATATTATGATTCATAAACGGAAAGCTGGTTTGTGGCACGACTTATTAAAATGTGCTCATGTAGTTTAAGTAAATCCTATAATTTAATTTCTAACCTTATTCAAATAAGTATTATACCATCATCACTTCTGGATCCTAAAACATCAATATTGACTAATGAAGTTCCAAACCAAACGTCATATTATTATACCAGAATACCAGTTGAGAAGACTTAACCAATATTACCTGTATTGAATGACTCCATGTGATAACACACAAGGCAGTAAAATGGATAAAAGAATTTTTCAATTATATAATAAATTTAATTTCATTTAATTTCACAAATAAACATAATATAAATATAACAATAAGAATTTTGAAATGATGACGTCTCTAAAAAGCAAAGCTTGGAGAAGGACGAGAAGGTACAGAGTTTTGTACTTAAATACATATATATACCATGCAAATTTCAACTAGAACCTGTTCAATTATAAGAATATATAGGTACAATGTATAAAAACTTAATAATGTATATGTCATATGTTGAAATTAAACCTTAGTATTAATATATTTTTTGTAACTATAAATTGGACGTGAGTCTGAGAATTGTACAACACTATACACCTACATATTTTAATAATTGTGGTGCAATAACCAAATACCTTCAAATAGTTTTTAGTTAGATTTTATACATTTCCGTGATATTATTCTATTATATTTATTTAATATTATAGCGTTAAACCTGTTTGTTACTTTATTCTATTTTATTTTTGCCTTTTTAACCTCACTACTTTGACACTGCCTTCCTTAATACCGGACTTGCTGTAGTGTTTATTTGTCTTTAAAGCCATACGAATAAAATAATAGTAACAATCATAAACCATTTAATACTGTGAATTGAAAAAATCCCAAGTTTATACATTTTCACTACGATGTGTTGGAATTTTAAAGTACAAGGTCAAAAGATCATTTGATCGGTTGTGTCACATATAGTTCAATGGGAATATACGTCATTTAGACGTGACCTTTTCGACCCAAAACAATATTATTGAACATAAACGACACTTCGACGAGTGTAAATTTGACAAAACTACGTTTCGGCACATCCAGCGTAGTTTTTTTTCAACATAAATATGTTTTTCGGCTAGATACACGTTTTTTTGTTTCCGGCCAATTTTCGTTGTCATGGTTACATATTAACAAAAACATATTTATGATTCATAGACTTTCCTCGTAGATGAAAAATATCAAGTAGCGGGCCATGTTTTTTTGTGTTATTATTATCAACAGTATAAAAGTGTCGAAAACTTCCGATTACATCACGTCTACCTTATTTAGTGCCGTTCGTATCGTTAATTAATTGTGATGCACACCATCGCATCGCGTTAACATCATAATACGCTTTTCACAATTTTTTCACGTTTATTAAATAATATAACGTACGATAGTGTTTATTCGCAGAAGAACTTATGCGAAGCTAACGAATACAAATGCCATTGGAGTGAATAAACGAGGTAACGATGCGCTATTTTTAATGGATTTCTTAACAAACAACACCATTGAAATATTCATAGTTGCGTTAAGAAGAGATCACAGAAGCTTGACTAAAATTACTAAGAATAATATTACTTGCCGGACACAAAAAAAAAAAATAAACAAATATTAAGATTTGTCAAAAATAATACTATACCTACATATTAATATAGTTATACAAAACATTTCAACCAATGAAGTATAGACAGGGCTCGGTGTTGCTCGCAATAAACTAAATAAAACAAAATAATATTATATTTTATATTTTTAATTTAACCACAGTATTAAAAATTAAAATACAATTTAAATTGTATGTTCGTAGTGTTTGAAGTCATAAATACGTGGAACATTGAATTTTTTTTTAATACAAAATATATTAATGATAATTATTTATCAATTAGTTAATCATTATATAGTTCATATAGTTGCAGTTATATAATCATTCATATTATAAATGCAATAAGTGCTGTGGTCGACAATACCTGACATACTAGATGTAAGATCTAGGTATCTGTTTATTATGTTTATTGTTTTATAAATCATTATGCATGCTAATTATTCTTTTATAATAATATATTAATGAATTAAATCCAATAGGTAAATATATAAAACTAAACTATACTCCTATTTTCTATTAAAAACTTTGCTACATGCCTACATAAATAGTTGACGCTGTTTATAAGAATCACTTATAACAAAATGAATGTAACCTAACCAATAGATGAAGGGGGAAAAAACAAAAATTTTAATAACATATTTATGAATTTAATTTTACTTTTTTTTTGCTTTTATTTTAATCAAATAATCTACTTTATTATATAATACTTATCAGTGAATAATTGAAAAAGTTATGATTAAAAAATTAAAATTACGTAACGTTAGATTAGCACTCATGTTAGCAACAAAAAAAGGCTGTGTTGAAACTCAATTTACGACTGATTTACGATTACACATTGTACAACGATTATACCTTATCGATTACGATAGCTATGGTACCAGGTAATTGGGAGTGTATTTATACCTCACACTATAATAACAATAAATGTAAAATGCGATAAAATGCAATAAAATGTGTTGTTGTACGTACATACATACAATATAAATAATGAATCGAAACAAGTAATAACCAACAAAAATATGTAACGTTTGAAAACTTTATTTATTTATTTATTTTTTGAAAAATTTATTTCTAAAATTTAACCAAACATTTTAATTTACGAAATTTGAGTCTTAAACCGAATTCTTTTTTATTTATTTAGATAAGTTCTAGACGATTTAGAGTCTAATAAGCGACTAAACTTTAAATCCATGAGTCTTATAAGCAGCGTCCACTGTATAATATATATACTAACTTTATTGTAACAGTAGAATATAATATGTATACATTAATTCACAAAATATATGCAGTTTAATATTGCAGTACCCTTTATAAGCGATGCTATTGTGCTGGGTGCGTGGTTCTTATTATTTAAAGTATATACACAATGGATAAATATTGAATATTAATTAATTAAAAAAAAACAAATTTAACTTAAGAAGTAACATAACTAACAGCATAAGAAGAAAAACATGTATGATTAATAATTAACATTATATAAATTACATGAAAATTACAGACTATTTTTTTTTTTTTTTGTAGATAGATCTTAATGTTTTTCATAGTTTTTAAATAATATTACATTTTTTATTTTTAAAGTCGTTTATATTCAGGGAACAACATAATTTCATAATATACATGAATAGATATAATTCTATAGTAATGTAAGTATTCTGTATGGTATTGTAGCATTTAAAAATGTTTGTAGATTCGGTTAGGTTAGGTCAATCGAACCAAATCATCACTAATGTGTCGTCAGTGATTTTTTTTACCCATTATTAAACATTTACAAAGGTGATGACAAAATGTACGTAAAAATAAAAAAAAACTTTTTTACTTATATTTAAATATTTCATGAAACATATTTTTATGAAATGTTTCATAATTTTATATTTTATATTATAGATTCTCAAACACTATATATGGCATGTGCATCGATATTGCTGTGTCTAAATGACACAACTCCGTTTAATGAAAATTAATTCTGCCTAATATTTTTAAAATACATAATATATTGTATAATATTTTATGATACATTGCATCGTCGTGTAGCATCTTAGAAAAAAACCTGAGTAATAACATTTTAGATTTATTACTGCTATGGGGACTATTATTATTTTAAAATGAATAGTACAACAACTTTACTACTACGTTTTAATATAACATGTTGACTTTAACAGTATGATAAAAATAATATTTATTATTAGGATTCTTAAGAAAAATCGATGAGGTGAATAAAAACAGGCCTTCGACAAATCTTAATATAATTTGCGTATTTCAATAATCATACAATTGATTAAAATATTTTAAAAAAAAATGAAATATTTACTGATTTACAAAAAAAAAAGTGCTGGATATCTCTATATATATTTTCTTAATCAGAGAGCGGTTTTAGTGGGTATATTATTTTTGCGCTAAATTAACAATTAATTTCTTTATTAGCGGTATTTAATAAATTATTATTTTATGCATTATTAATTTTTCGACATACCTCGATAACTCCTCTAACGTTCCAAGTGGAAACCTCCAGTATTTGCTAAACAGTCTACTCACAGTCTCACGTGTTTGTTATTATTATTTTTTTTATTAAAATCTTAAATATTTTATACGATATTTTTTTTACTTATAGATACTGTCATTCCTATACATTTTAAATTCAAAATGATAGAAAAAAAATAACCTTTTCACTACACGTTTGCCGCAAATAGTTATTAGGTTACCTCAATATTTCAATATTCGTAAAAATTTAAAAAATTTGATTTTGTGTATCAGCATGATTAGCCGGCTGTCTTCGTGCAATTTAATCAGTGACCAGTTTACTATTACTATAATATACTGAGGTATGCAATCCAGCCGCAAATATTCATAATTCATATTGACCGCATTCATATTATGGCATTGGCGTTCCTGGATTGGGTGCGGTGGTTAGGGGTTCTCCATTGACCCATAAACCCCCTTTTTGAGGTTTTGGTACTTCCCCCAAAATCCATTTAAGTGTATTACTACTTATAACTGGAGCTCAGATTTTGAAGCATATGCTTCTTTTTTGTATATTATGAGATTCAAATATCATTTTTGTACATAGATCTGTTTCATGTCATTCTGATTCCAAATAGACCAATTTATTTTTGCTTGTCCCTACCTTTTTATGTGCCTAACCTGTTTTTTTTTGCTTTTTTATTGCTTTCCTGCAATTATTCCAGCTGTGAAATTTTAATATATTTATTATGCTAGAATAATAAAAAAAAATTTAGTTTAGTTCATAAGAAATGTGAAAGCCAGAAATACAGACCAAATGGTTATTGGATACTGTTTTCATTAACGGCTTAATTATCAAACGTATTTTTTTTATTTTTTTTTTTATTATAAACCCCCTCGGCTGCAACATGTACCATTAGATTTACAAATGATTTAATTACAATATGTATTGTATCTTATTCTAATTATTCTAAGTGGTTTTTAAATGTTGGTTCGGAGTTTGGCGACTGTGCTGAATTTGATGATGTCGGATATTGACTGAGGTTGATAATGAAGTATTTCAGCTAATGATTCAGACAGGTTGGAACTTGTTTTTTTAAATGTATTATTCTTCGTCACTCCACATATTACTGGCATACATGCCAAGAGCTCCAAACGATTTCTAACAATAATTCGCTAATTTTATTAGACTGGTAAAATTGACTGAGGTGCAGCGAATAGAACAAACCTACAATAAAGTACAGCTAATGTTCATATAATATAGGTTCCACACGAATCGTTCGTATCTATATTATAATTTATTACCGTCGCCGTTTAGTTATCAATACCAATATAATACTATAATTATTTTAGCTGCACGGGGGACTGCATAACTGTACGTTGGTCGTCGATTAACGGCAAAGCTTTTGTGTCGTTAAACCGAACGCGTGACGATAAGCTCATTCGGGTCGCACAAAAACACGTCGTGTGATTACCTACTTTGATCATCGTGAACAAAATATAATTTCACACGATGTGTTCGAATACTTCGTTCTCCGCGTACATCACTTCATGAGATGATTATACCCTCCTACATACCTTCTACTAATAAACTATTATATTATCGTCACACGACCCAGCGTCGACCGATCAAAATAGGCATATTCGACGCACGCTCTCGACGCGACATTTCCATCGGTAAGGGAATCGTGCCCCGTGGGTAAGGTGGGACACCTAATTCGTATTTAATTGGTTTATTATTTTATTTTATTCAAAAACAAAGATCCTTAATTATGTAAAATTATATCATGTAGTTATTATTACTTTTCTAAATTTCCAATCAACTTTGTTATATTATCATAAATTATATCTAGGTACATATATTTTTACAAGATATAAAATCACATTAAATTATTAATGTATAGGTACATTAAAATTTATCAGGAAAATTAGAGTTATAGAATTAAAGGTGTCATATCTGATGTCTAAACGATAAAATCAATAATATGTATTATAAAATTATAATTGCTTATAAAACATTGATTCAAGTAGGTATACTAGGTATATTCATAAAACAGAAAAAACATAAAGTTGAACTAAAAAAAAAAATAACAATAACATAGAACACGGGTTCATCTTGTCCCAGGTTAGGTTAGGTTAGGCTAACCTAACCTTCTTATCCCAAAATATATGGTCATATTTAAATTTAACATGACTATTATTCCTGAAATAAAAATAAACTTATCAATATACTTAATTACTTATTCATTATTTAATGTTCGCAAAATATTAAATCGCATATTGCCGTTAAATTCGACACACCGGTGCACCGTATCACTTGAATTATTTATTGATATCAAATAATATTATCATAGTGTGAACAACAAATTACATTTTTATTCAAATATTTTTTCCTAAAACTCAATAGTTTCCGTGATACGACGATGTCCCATCTTACCTCTAGTCCTCGTGTTACCCAGGTTTCCGCTATACAGTTCGTGCCGCCGTTTGTACCATTGACATTCAACTTTTTGCCGTCTCGTAATGTTGTTAACTGTAAGTAGGTACATTGTTTATATTATTTAAATACATTTCAACCGTAATATATCGAACGACTATACAACCAAAAGACGACAACCCGCCCCGGGAAACGGCTACGATACGGTTCGGCTCCAATTATGATATAGGGGTGCAGTATAAACGCTATTGAAATTGTTTATAATTTTACCCTTGTGGCCTGCACACCCCATAAGGACCGACTGATGCATATAGAAAAGTCAAATAATATGCTATTATAATACGCAGTTCGAACGCATTATTGATGTTATATTTTCTAAACATATAGGGGTTGAATTCGTATACAATAAATAAAAGCAATCAAAAGTTGAAAACTATTGCGTACTCATATTGTAATGCTATCGTTTAGCCAACAATATCACTATCGGCTACGCGTTTTATAATATTATTGACTTTACTTTTGGACATTCGACGTGCGTCCGTGTGTTGTTAACCATTCCAACGGGCAGTACCTATACCTAGGTATACCGCTATTTACTCGGAGCGCGTACAACAATAATAGCCCACCGGGATACCGAGTGTTTCCCAGCGGGTCTTACTTACATTACCTACACAACATAAAGACTTCTGCCGCTAAGTTTTGCAAGCGGGACAATATCAATATAGGCTTACATTTATACTCGCTCCGTAATAAGAGATATCAATAATAAATGGACCCGTCCCGAAGTAGGAGTATTGTCCACACTCCGCGGGTACCCCCTTTGATTGAAAATAAAAAACAAACACTCGACTACGAAACTTCCGTACAGTTTGAAATAAATAATTACTACTCTCTTGGTGTATCGCTTTTCGCAACGCTGTAAAAGACGGCTGTAAAATTAAATTTTAATTAATTTCACAATCTTTTTATTGAATTTAGTATTCAAAAACGATGTCCGCACCGATCATTTCCGAGTACACGGTGATGAGTGCACTAATTCATTCAACTGTTGTTTTAGTAGTTAAATTTGTTTTTGTTCGTAAGATAGTCTCTGTAAATTGAGTGACCGTAACACAAAAATAAAATTATGGGAAAATTAAAAAACTTGATTTATTAAGTAATGTTTTCGATTCGTAGTCATTTGTATGAAAAATATGATTTGGACCAATCGTTGCGAATGGTTATAATACGATTGTATCCAAATAATTAAACTTACTAAAAAATATTATACGACATTTTTTTATGGCATGTTTATTTGTCACTTCGTTTGCTTAAATTTAAATATTTGTGTGCCTTTAGTTTTAATAATGTAAGAGTGTAATTTACACAAACTTATATAAATATCAAACTAAAAGGTTAAAATATTATATAGGGCACCTTTAAGACTTTATTAATTGATATTTTAATTTGTGTTTATAACTCGCATTAAAATGTAAATACCATTAAAAGCATAATAAATACCTAGATAGTATATTATAACCTTTAAATTTGGTACTATATAGCCACAAGGTTAATTCTCAATTCACACTAATAAGTAATATAAAAATTAGAAATTTTTAAATAAACGATGAAAAATATTCTAAACTTTGCAGGTGTCAAAATTATCTATATTAAATAATTGACAGCGTGATAAATCTACGACGATAAATTGTCACACGGTAAATCCAATACGATTAATTGATAGGACACTCATAGTGCATAGTTTACAATATATTAGCGTTAACTAGGTATAAGTATTTAGGTCAGTCGGGGAACATTGAACAAATAATCAAAAATAATGACAATTATTCTATTATTATAATATTATTACTTTGATATTGATAATAAATTTAAGACGATATATCACAAGCTAGACATAAACAAACCATAAATTAAAACACTATCACGATGGCCAGTTTGCTATGGTCAATGATACAACAACGCGATTACTGAAAAATAAAATAATATAAAAATATGAACGATGATATGCATCTCATAGCACTTCGATTACCCCTCCTCCAACCACTTCCAAAATGCCCTTACCTACCGTGCTCGGAAAAATGAGACATCGCAACGCGTTGTCTCATATTATTTATTTTATTCTGTATTTGGGTGTTAACTGGAATGACCATTTGGTCACCGCCAGATCACGTGTGCAGTCCGCAACCAGTCTATTCTGAGAATGATAAAATGGTATGAAAAAAATAAGAAAAGATTTTGACGGATATTGAAATATACACAGAGTGATTCACAAAGCTTGTACCGCCATTTTTTTTAATTATGCTTTCTTAAGTTAATTTTCTCAAAAACTATTTATCAAATTTCTGAACTTTCTGTACTACTTAACGAGTGTCTTGTGGCGATACAAGCTTCTGTTTTTCAAATGAGAACGCCCTCCCTCCACTTTTATTGTTGTTAATTATTAAGTGGTAATTTTTTTTTAAATGTTTATTTACCCAATTCAAAGTTTATCAGTTATTAAAATGCTTTCCCTAATAGTTCTTAAAAATGGTTTTACAAATATATAAAATATATGTACTATTAAATATAAAACCTTTTTATTATACTTGAACTATTTTTACAAGCTATTATTATTTATAGATTAATTACTACTAAATTTAAATCACTATATTATAACTCCTACATCTCCAAACTAATGGACCTAAGTAAATTATCCTTAGTACACAACAAATAACTAAAAACAACGCGTTTGAATTTTGATATTGACACGTCATAGTTTTCAGAAAAATAATCCGATGAATAATTTATAGTAAAAAATGGAGTTTTCATTTGAAAAAATAATTTTGTTTATCTACAGCACACTCATTAAGTAGTATTAAAAATCTTAAAAGTTTGAAAATATGGTATTCGTGTATTATTTAAAAATTTCAAGTATCAGATTTTTAATTAATTAGTTATTGATGAAAGGGGGGGGGGGGTGGTAGCCATGCATGGCGGATCGTCCTGTATCCCTGTATTTTATTTATTATATTATTTTAAAATTCAAATTTATTATTTAAATTATTCGTGAGTGTTCTGTAGATAGACATTTTCTCATTGTCTCCTATAATGATTTACACTGCTGGTATTTACCTATATTATTATGTTTATGTATAACGCGGACCATCAACGAAACAAATTATTATGGTTAAGAAACATTTGTGTGGTAATTCTAACCAATTATACGAATATGTACCAATATTGCATACACTAAGCGCCGTGTTACATTAAAAATATTATTAGGTGACAGACAAATTGCACGCTAAATCTAAAATAATATGTAATAATATAAAATAATATTTTAGATTATATGTATATTATACATATATTAATTTTAGCATAAATATGTTTTTGGGCTGGATACACATTTTTCGTTTCTGACCGATTTTCCGTAAGGTTTTCGTTGTTATGGTTACTTATTAACAAAAACATATTTACCATTCATATATTTTTCTTGTAGAGAAAAATTTAGAGTAGGTATTGTGTTATGGTTTTTCAATAACTATAAACCTATTCCATCCATAAATTTAACAGCTCTACGACAATATTATCTATTGCCTGTTGTAATTTTTGTTTAATGAACAATTGTATAGATCGAGGGCGAAGGCGTGAGAAAATAGTCTTGGTACACTTGAAAACAATGCTCAACACCACTGGGGCTAGTTTAGAGCCAATACATAAAATATTATTATATAGGTACTTATTCCCCCATTTACTCTGGAAGTGACATTTTCCAAGTAAAGGTCATAAATCTATTCTCCGACGAGTCGAAATTAAATAGTTGATTCAGAGCAACTACAACGCATATAATATTAGGGTTTTTCTTTTTCATTATTTCTTATTTTTTATTGTTTATCCGAGATTAAACGTTCGTATTCTTACGACTGTATAGTAATAGGCCTGGAGCTAAATTTTCAAAAAATGCATCATATTATATTATATGATAAGTATAATATAAAACATAGTTTTAAAAAAACAAAAATGTTTTATCTTAAGGCGCCAACTGACTTTAAATCTTTTATGTAATCAATTTCACCAACGCCTTGTACCACAAACGTAAATGAATTGAAAATAACTTTTGTTCACAAATAAAAACAAAGCGTACCTATACCGATGTGTTTAAAACAATTTGTTTACGCTGTGTTAATCGCAAGTGTGTCTAGGATAAAAATTCAGGACAAGTAAGGTTATGAGAACAATTTATACAATATACCTACACATTTTTTAAGGGGATTTTTTAAATCATTCATAATATTAATTAACAATTAATATTTATTTTATACATTTTTAATTTTCATCACATAATATTGTTGTCGCGATGGTTCGCGGATGCATGTTTGTGCTTGACAATTAAATTTACGTTTATTGATTTTATTTATAAATAGATTATTATACCTCATGGCAAATATATGATCGAACACGGTCATACGGGTATCTAGACGGTGAATTCACATTTCAAATTCAGATTTAAATATTCGGCGTGTTAATACAAATAATAAATATACAAATTTCTTGTTTTAAAATTAAAAATATCTATTCAAAGATGCATATTTTAAGTACATTATAAAGGTTTAAAATCTGGGTAAGCTCGGGCCTACCAGGCCTATCCACTAGACACACCACTTGACTGTTATAAAGTCCTTATGTCATGCAGTGAGCTTATGATAATGATTAATAATTGATTATCATTATATTAGCTAACAGATGATGAAAACAACTACGTAATGCCTGTGCCTGTTAGCCTGTCAATTAAAACGCCATTCGGTGATTCTTGGATCAAGAAATTTGACGAACGCGAAAATCAGAATTATAGAATTGAATTTTGTACTATACATTTCCTTAAATAATAAAATTTATAGTAATAATAATATTTATTTATTTAACCATCATAAATTTAAAAAAAAATAAAATAAAAAGCAAAAAAGTGTATTCAATGCTTCATCCTTTTCCGAAGTTTTGAGTAAACGTAATAACATTTATTATAAAACTCATCTAGTTAATTCTTATTTCTTAGATTTAATTTTTGCATGGTATAGTTGAAAATTAGCTAATATTCTAATAAAAATAAATAATAAAGATTTATTCTATTATCGACTGAACAAACTGCATAGCAACCTTCAATAATAAACATATTTCTGCATTGGTTTTATTTGAAAATTACATAACATTAATAGTTCCGGCATCTCAGTCATATAGAGGTACATATACTGTTTTATAAACTTAAATTATTTGGTTTTGTGATTTAGAATTTTTAGAATCATATAATGTATCGACAAAGATGACACATCGCCGATTCCTTGTTCTATAAATAACATGAAAAAGAGTTGAAATATTTTAAAAATTATACCAAGGTATAAACCGGAATTTTTTTCCATACAATAATTTTCTTGTCAGACTTTTTTTCCGTGTACTTTTTTCTCTCGAATTTTTTTCCGACTCCCATAAAATATACATCATTAAGACTTGAAATTACAAACAAATATTCTTTACTAAACTAGGTACTATATCAAAATTTGATTGTTTGTATCGAAATTCTCGTAAAATTATTTTCCTTGGAATATGAAATTATAAAAGGGAGGTTATGATTTAAAAATTGAAACCTTTAAAAACTTTCTTGATAGATAATATGGTACAAGGAAAACGAATTTACTTAGTCTTGTTAAATTTAAACTTTCAGGTGATAAATTCTCAACGGATTTAGAAATCTAAAAATGTGAATTAGGAGAGTAATGCATTATTTAATTATTTTCAAGGAATTTAAATTATAACGAGGTGATGATTGGATAAAAAAAAATGATTATGTGTAGCTTTGGTGTAGTTTGGTTGCTAAGAAATGAAAATATTCAATTCTTAAATGTTTTGTCATAAAATAATATTTGTGAATATTTGAAGAAAAAAAGTCTCTCTTGATTTTTGTGTCATATAGTATGATATACGCGACTAAAAATAAAATATTTTACGCTTCATCTTAGCACCTAGCTATTGTAAAAAATAAAAATGAAAAAGTACTCGGTTTCATATTAATTTAATCAGGAGAGGAAAAAAACAGTTTACAAAATAAAATAAAAAATGTTAAAAATATGGATGATAATAATAATGTTTACACAAAATTAAAACATGTGTACAGTGTATACACTGTGCAGTATAGTGTATTTTATGTGTATAAGCAAGGAATACAAATTATAAAGATTTATAATAATATTATTTTTGTACTTCAAATAGGTATTTTACTACTATCGTGTAACTTACTTTATGAAATATATAGTCATTTATTTATTTATATTAAATACATTGTTTTGCATTGAAAAATAATTAACAAGAAAAATTACAAATATTTAAGAATGAAGAGACAAAAATTACATCAAATACTAAGGAATGTGGGTCGTCATTGGCCAGTTTCATCATACGGACAATAGGGCGTATAGTCATTGAAATATAATTATAATTTCTCTGATTTATGGTTAGAATCATTATAACTAATAGTAAGAAATAGCTATAATTTACTTGAGCAATAATTTCAAGTTTGGAAAATTATTCTAAAAATGAATGTAATGCATTTAAATATGTCGAGGGAAACTGGCTGCTATCGATTATTAATTAATCACTACATTATAATTACCTATACCCACATACTTACTGGGATGTTATAATTAAGCTAAGAAGTAATATCTGTTTTTAAAAATAGTTATTGGGTTGGACTGCAGTAAGTTCCCGAACCTAATACAGTAGCAAAATAAAAATAAAAAAAGGGTCCCGAAGACCCTTATTTTTTCCAGTTAGTCCACATAAATTATGACGGTGCTAATTTCAAAACTGGGGCTGAATCAACCACAAGCCCCCTCCATATAATAATATTTATATCTGAATAAAAAAGTCATAATAACAGTGGACCTGTTAGGTTTTAATTTTAAATCTTCAAAAACGGTTTGATGCTAAATGGATATTTTTTGGTTTTAAATACCTTATATGTTTATTCAGTAATAATTCGACAGGCTATTTTTTCGTACAGTGATGTATATTTTCAAAAATAATTACACATTTCTAAACACATTATTACGAACGTCTCTTATTGTTTTTGGAAATTTTTGAATGGAATCTTTTTTGAACTTTTTTATTTTTTTTCATTCCCTGTTGGTTTAAAATATTTCTCAACATTTGAAGTTCGCAATATCAAAATTCGTATATTGACTACTATACTTGAATACGTGTTAATACCTTATCTAGCACTATTAAAATATTTGATAAAATATAAATTATATAAATAATAATATAAATTATCTAGGTACATATTATAGTGTGTATAATCTCTGTTTAATTGTAAAAATATTAACAACAATAAAAGTATATTGATTTGGAGATTTTCATAAAATATGTACTATAACACTCTAATTATTATTATGATGTCCGGTTCGCATTGTATATTATTCATCACGTTTATTATTCATCGTTCCACAAAGGCGCAAACTAAAAACTCATTGTCAGGATATTGTGTTGTGATTTACGAAGATAAAACGAACGTGGAATAATGAATGTCAGTACATTTTATTTAATTATTTATTTATTAATTAACTCCCTAAATATATTATGAATGCATTTACATATTATAAATTATAATATATAATATATTTATATAATGTACCTATATCTACATAATATATTTATAAAATATTCGCAATTTCACTATTATTACTTGATTGCAGTTTTATTGAATTATCGGGATGGCTATTAAGAACTCTAATATCATATACCAAAACAAGGGTTGTAAGAAATACCTATATAGGTATATTCAAAAAGAATGTACTCACGCATATATCATTATATAGGTATACATATACCGGTATAAGTGGTATAGTGCTATTGCATCCGTTATAGGATCACAAATTGTATTTTATTGGTCCGCACATGATTGGCTGCAGTACATTAGTATTCCTCTTGCCCATCGCGAATGGATTAGGTATTTACACATTATATTATTGGTGCGCAATATATATATACACCATGTATACGGGTAGGTAAGTAGGTCGTATTGACTCACATAATATTATATCGTTGTGGAGGTTTTTTTTTATACACAATAATATCCAGTAACCTAATATGCTGTAAAATTCCTATTCAATACTTACAGGTAGAATCACGAGGTTCAGTGGTTCATAATTTAAAACTATATACAGTCTTCGGGTTTATTATTTTATTTATTAATATAATAAGCATATTTAGGACGAGACGCTCGACGAATTTTTTCACTTTAATGGATGCACAATTGTCGATTGGATTTTTTTCTTTTGTCCGTCGTTCGTAGGCCTCCTAAAGAGATTTTGCATTATAAAAGCCATTCAATATCCACATATTATTATAATAAAGTGTATCATATATTTTATGTGATGGCTCTGTGCCCAGTGCATTAAAGCTCACACGGACATCTATTACCTATATTGGCGGTTTGCAATAATATCATGTCCCCCGAGTACATCCACTTTCCGCGTTTTACGTGGGCAAATTGAATTTATTGATTTATATAATATGCGTAATATGCATCATAATATAGTAGGTATACCAACTCAAATATTATTGATTGTTTTAAAATTTCAATATTTTTTTCTTTTTGAGCTATTTCAGTCAATAATGATTATAACATAGGTAGTTTACTCGTTGTATAATATTATTATACAAGAATAATCGATACAAAATGCGTCAGTGCTTGAATTCAAAATGACATTTTTTAATTTTAATTTCTCTTATAGATATTTATTTTTGCTGATTCAAATTTTAAAATATTTACTTTTTTTTATAATTTTATGACTTTTATATTGTAGCATAATGTCGATCTTATTGTGTTATTATTTTGAATTACATTTTGAACACCATTTTTCTTTTTTCTTTAATTTAAAATATAAATTTTAAATTTTTATGTTTTTAATTATTTTGATTTCCAACTATGTACGAGAAACCTGTTGTTATTCACGAGGCTGCTTAACAGACCTAGCCTAAGAAAACGAAATATTATTTAATTATTATTACTTACATATGAACATAGGCCTAACCAATTATTGTTAAATTATACATTATAAATATTTTTTTTGATTCCAATATAAATTTTGAATATCACTAAAAGAAATATTTTATATCAATTTTGATGTTTATAAGATGAGATTTGACGATTTTCATTAAGATCTATTTGATTTACTTGGATATCCGCGTGTTTGGCATATTCTTGTTGGTTTTTTTTCATAAGATGGGCATGTGTGTAGTGTGTATGACATATTCTGAGGTGATTTAATACAACTTCGTCTCTTCGTACATGAGAGACATAGGATTATTCCATTTTTCTGTTGTTCTTTTTATTTAATTTAATTTAATGTTCATTCTTGACTATTCATTTTGCCAAAAAATTAATATTATATACTTCTATTACGTAGGTATATAATAATAGTCATAGTTTTAACATAATAATATAATAGGTAGGTATATTTATTTTTTCTAAAGATTTAATAGTTTATTTTTTCATTTCAAATATTTTGTTTGGTAATTCAAAAGTTTTCGAAAAACGGAAATTATCTTGTTATTACCTACTAATTTAGAGATCCAGAGAGGTTTTTTTTTAAACGAATTCCCAACATCGCGTGTTCGGTCTCAGTATAATAATATAGCTTATCAGATTATTATTTTAATTTTTTATTTTAACTCTGGTTAAAGCAACAAATATATATCGACTTGCCCATTGAAATTGAATGAATGGAGTCATACATACTAGTAAATCTCTCGTCAAATGAACCAAATTGTATAACCAACTGAGCAGTAACTCGCTTGTAATAGTATATATTCCTATAAAGTGCTTCTCGGAGAATTTGCGGTTATTTTTATTTCAGAAAAACTTCTAATCGCCTGAGTTGGTGTTCCGCAGTAGTACAGTACCTACACATACATTTCGAATCGTATATATGGGTATCGTTAAATCGTAGATGAGCTTTTATTTATAAATAATAAACCAACGAGCCAAAATCATACCCACGATTACGTAGTTAAGTCCGTGTATGTGTCTGTAAGGAATACTGGAGATGTTACATTTTACATTTAGTAATAATAATATAAAAAACGTGTCGATTTCGGATCAAAACCTTTTTTTTTAATCGACGTTAATAAAAAAACCATATCTATTTACTTATCGAAAATAATAAACAATTTTCATTGAACTCGTAGTTTTGTGTGTTTTTCAAAGCCTAGTAAACGGTTCTGAACGCTCTCGAAATTGCGTATTTTAGTCGTTGAAATATTTAGAGATTATTTTAATTTTCGATATTGACGTTTAATTTGTTTTATTCGGTTTTATTTTGCTGAGTTGGCTTTAATCCATCGTAATAACGTAAACATGATAAACTATAAAAGAGTTAACGATTATATTATCTTAATAGATTAAATCTCTACAATTATATTATTTTAAGTGCTGAAGAATGTGATCACAGATCAGATGACAATATTACGCGATCGCTTACTTACATACAAACGTTCGAGGCCCATGTGTACTTGAGAACTGAGCAAATACACCTTATTCTACAATATTTATGTATAACATAAACAAATATCCACTGACCCGAATACTTACATATCGATTGAACTATACGCCACGGTATGATAGGAATATGATAGGTATACCTATAATATGCAGGACGAAGGTACATGACTTGTATGCGTCATGTATATGGATTAAATGTACAGAGGTGATGGTTATTGGGGGTAAGTGCAAATATCATATTATGGTAATGCCGTTTAGTGCATCAGGATCACCAAAGTTTTAAGGTTGCAGGTCGGCGGTGCACTTGGGCACTCGATGATGCACTCAGCACTAGCACTCGGATCAGAAAATTTGTAGGGCGTGGAAGCGATGGTGCACGCACTCTGTCGGGGAAAATACGATACATTGACGCAGGCCAGATAGCGTCAGGCGGCTTACATCTCTTTTTTTTTGGCGGCAGATCCCATTTGTCGGCCACATAGTTTACTTCCCCACCGACATGGATACAAATCATACGCGTCTTACGTTTTTTTTTTTACCGTTGTTAGGTCACACAATATTACGGTTGTAATTTGGCATAATTCCAGTAGGTACAAAATGTTCATAAGTACCTACGATAATCACAAACACAAATTAAGTCATATTTGAAGCCAATCGTTTTGTTCACGTACTTTGATTACATACAAAACATTTAAGTGATAAGAAAATGATTACATAAAGTTATTTTTTAAATGTATTAAAATATATTGAACTAGTTAAGATTAATATGATATAATGTCATAAACCTAGTATATTATGACTGTTAGTTATTATAGAACGGGGAAAAATAATAATATAATATACATGTATGACAGCTGATAGCCATTTGTGTGCAAATATTAATCGAGCTGCAACTCAGATAATATGACGCGAAACAACTCTGACTGCAATTTATTAGGATTAGACCTTTTTCGTAGTTATCTTTGAGACGCAACACGCAACTAGTATGCAGCCAATTTATGAAAACTAGTCGCTTTCTCAACGCGTGACCGTATTTCGTTATTTATTATACTTTAATTTTAATATTCGTCACATTTGGAATATTATAATTGCGATAAGTGATATTAAGTGAGCAAATAATCCATTGCACTATTTAAGGAGGCATCGACCGATTTCCAATGTTTTTAGAATTCGATATTTCGTTTCAATATTTTCAGTTCTGTCATCATTGTGTTAAAAATAATTATTGTGTACATAACGGTTGGGCTATGCAAATCAAGTTACAATAATTTCATGCTGAAATGCGTTTTGCTGTGTTATAATGTTATACTTAGGCCTAATAAAAACATTAAGATAAACTTTAGGCCATAATGTAATGAATCTACAAATGCTAAGGACCTATATTATATGTTTATCATAACACAAATTTAGCACGTACACCTATTATGTAAAATATAGTTATGACCTAACTTGGCATATTTTAACTTTTAAGTTTGAAATATAGAACACTTAAATTGCATGTACAAAATAACTATACTCAACAAATAAAATATAATTGTGATAATTGAAATATTCTTTGCATGTGTCTTTGCAGAGATTCGTAATAAATTCATTAAAATAATAAAATGTGCAAAACCGTATAGGTACAATGTGTAAAACCTAAAATTACATTTTTGTCATATTCGTATGCCGTTTGGTTTATTCGAAATTTATAATTAAAAGTGTAAATGATATCTAGACATTTTTATACTTAATTTTTAATCTGCAATAATATACGGAATAATATTTATCATTATAAAAATATATCTCTGATAGTAAAATTATATCTAAAATTTATGAGTTATACATTTTGAAATGCCTTTATAATATAATATAATATAATAGCATATAGTATACCTATGTACACTATACATTAATAGAACAATTGATGTCATATTATTGTACCGTACCACCATTGTTTTAATAAGGGCATGCTGTGTGATTATGATACTTTTGAGTGAAATTCTGTGAGCTAATTTGTAGTTTTACAGACTTCATATTTGCTTGGAGGTGAAGTATTTCTGAACTCTCTTCTGATGGGTTCTTTCATAAAAGTCCCGGTTTGTTTCATTTTTTTTTCTTGCAACTTACGTGGATACTTGACATTTGCATAAATATTCTGAGAGACGGTGATACCTATTTATTTTATCTAACCAACCTGTGATGAACTTAGACGATTTGTCTTTATCGTATAGAGATGGACACCTGAAACCTACCTATAATATATTAATTTACAGCAGCAATTACCTGGGCCTAGGAGACAATGATGGACGCTCGTCGGATTTATCATATTATAATGTTTGAACAGTGCATGATTATATCCAATGACAATAAATAATGTTTTAACTAACAAAGTATAAGTAATACAATAGTAAGTTATTTCTATTAATCAATTATTCCCAAAAATGATCTAACTGTCTATCGCACAATATGTGTATACACATTAATATAGATGCTTGCGTCATCATACGATTCATGAACTTCAACATTTTATTCCTTTTACAGTCAAGTTATGAAGTGTTATCTGAATATTATATTATGTGATATTCATTGAAAAAATAATAATATTGTAAAAAGCTGCTCGAAAAACATCTTTTTTCACTCTTATATTATACTGGTATTGACGATGATATTCGATACTCCGTACATTTTGTTTGACATACAAGTATACAACAACAAAGGTACACAGTGAGACCCAATATTGCACAATACGAAATACTTCCATTAAAATCCTAAAAGTGAGTTGCCGTTTTTTTTTGTAGTCATAATAAAGTCGTCTGCTATTGCGAAAAACTTTGTAAGTATACACACACACACTCACACATATGCACAAAATAATTTGTATTCATATCATTTCATTCTAAAATTAATTAAATAACATAATAATTACATTTTCAAATATTTAATATTTAACTATTGGCATTAAACTAAACTGTTGGACACCCTCGAAATCAATAAAAGAGGGGTAACTATGGGGGTGATTAATTTAGGTATTTAAAAAACAGCACACTCTATAACATTAAAAACCCTTTGTCCTCCAGTCTTCACAACGACATTGGTGTTAAATCAATTTACAATGAGGCTGTACTTTTTTACAAACTGTTGTACATGGATAATACAAAAAAAAACGACAATTCACTCGTAAACGTCCTATAATATACCATTCCACTCCCTAAAAATTGTCAACACAGACTCAAAAATAAAATAATGTATTAATCTGACAAGCTAAAGTGGCACCGTTGTGTTTCTTCTTATTCATATTACTCCTGTGACCTGTTTATGTTTTTCTCTCCTCTTATCACAATTAATTAAATTATTATGCTTGAATCGGTATAAATTAAAAATAAATATTACCATTATCTGTAGAATATTGGTAAAATATATATTTAATAGACCTAAATGTATATAGTTTTGGCTGTTATTTGATATAAAAAAAGAGATTTCACAAATTTATATTCAGATATTATAATAAATACGCGATTGTTAGTTTGAAATTGGGTTGTTCCAAAAAATTATTAGATAAAATTAAATATTTAAAAGCTAAATATTGTTAATGGGTATTGGTGCTATACCGATTAATATAGTTAGGTACTTTCCAAATTAAATATTAATTATAAACAATACAGAAACTTATAAACTTTCCACCGTTTCATTAACAATTTAACTAAAACCAAAAATATTCTTATTGTATATATAAAAATATAGCACACTAATAATAATAATAATATTAATAATAATTAATAGATAGTAATAACGATATTTCGTCCGTCCGTGGAAGTACGTAGGTGTATTCGAGCGATTTCGTCTGTGAAAAAACGTTCCCACAAATGGATGAATTCGAAGATGGGTTTCAGGTAAAAAATAAATTTTCTTTTGCCATTTACCTTTTGAAACCTTGTGAAAACATCAATTTCCGCAGGCAGGTGCCGTTCGTACGATTTCGAGAAAACTCCCCCCACCCTGCCTCGTACTGTAGACAAATAGTGTACTTCATGGATATATGGCTGGCCCTTTTGACTGGACCACTGTAATAGACCACCGAGACTTAACGGTGGCGGGAAATCTTTTGATCTATCAGCAGTATTCGGTACACACATATGCCGCCGTAAAAAGCCTCTGCTGCGTATATTTTTATGCAGCCATATTATTATTTTTTCACAAAAGGTTTCGCTATATAAATGTTTTCCTTCGTCGAATTACCGTCGACAGTACTTTAAGTCTTACAGTTTATTTACCTGCGGCGTATCGTGAGTATAAAATGCAACTATATTATACTTCCGTTGATATGGACGAACATGGTAAAACGTCCGTGAAAATAATCACAAAGGCAGTCCTTTGACGGGTTACGCAACTTATCTACATCGATTCTTTTTATGCATATTTAATGGCATCGACGACGATGCCATAATATTTTCCAACTAAACGACTGTATTGCTTACATTGCTTAAGGTTATAGATTTTTAAATAGGTAACGGAGATCAGTTTCTCATATGTATATGAATTTGACGCGATTGAATCGACTGTTTTGGTTGAAGGTTCGAGGATTTATTGATGCGTTTCTTGAATTTGATGCATACTTACCTATGTCTTGATTTTGTATATTGCAGGTATTCGAGAAGCAGTATACTGAGATGAGTATACCACAGTCCACAAGTTTGGCTTGGAGGTGGATCTTCATTATAAACCATCGTAAGGAGTGTGATGCGAGAGCATCCAATCCGAAGGTGGTTTTATGGCGATGAATCGTAATGAAGTGTTCAAGTGTATAAGCGACGATTAATATTATTACTCTTCGAGTTTTACTACATTTCTTTATAAAAATAAGTTCAGCCAGCTCTGCAAGCTTGAAAAAGTGCAAGCTTTAAAGTATATGTATAATACTATAATGTGATCAATATAATTTTACAAATGTCTATGACATATCACAAATTTTAGCTAGGGAAAACATCCATCCATGTTATACTAGATAAGGATCTAGTTTAATAGGTAAAGGTATTTTTTATTTTTTCAAGTTAAATACAATATTTTTAATTAACTATTCAAATGAACTGATTATTTTAAAATATTTTTACACAATAATAAATATTTAGTGGGAGTTTGTATCGATCAATTAAAACAAATAAAAAATATTTTTACAAATTAGGTAAAAACATGGTATACTAATAATCCGTAGATAATTGGATCTATACTAGTATACTACATATAATAGGTACCTATAAACTTCCTAACAAAATAGCATCAATTTATCACAAAAATATTATAAGGTCGGTGCAATATTTGTTAACATAAATATGTTTTTGGACTAAATACACGCTTTTTGTTTCTGACTAATTTTTTGTAAGGTTTTCGTTGTCATGGTAACTTATTAACAAAAAAATATTTATGATTCATAGATTTTCCTTGTAAAGGAAAAATATCGAGTATTGTTTTATAGTTTTTTTATAACTATAAATCTGTTCTTTCCATCATTTTAACAGCTTCAACGAACTGATTTTTTTTCATTATTTGCCATTGTGGAGACCCAAAATATCTTGCCAAACAAAAAAAAAAAGATTATCTGGATCTCAAAATGTTTTTTAAATCAACCGCACCCTTTTAGAAACTAATTTCCGATTCCTGCTTTAAGTCTTTAAGTTTTTTTTTATTTCGTTTGATATATCAACAATTACGTGAACATTATACAGTTTGCCTTTAGATTAATCAATAACCGATAGGCTGTAATGGGTCCATACGGGCACGAGCATTGATTTAAACGGTCAAGTCATTATAATGAAAACCATAGCACGCTATTTGATATTTTTCCTCTACGAGGAAAATCTATGAATCATAAATATGTTATTGTTAAGAAGTATCCGTGACAACGAAAATCTCGTGAAAAATCGGTCAGTAACAAAAAACGTGTATCCAGCCCAAAAACATATTTATGTTAATATTACATTACATAAAGAAACAAAGTATACATCGATAGCCGTATATTATTTTACAATACTTGTGTGTTATTTAAATTGATTTAAACGATTTTTCATTCTTTTGTATAATATATTAAGGTACAGGTACTTTCCACTAAATAATGACATGTTTCCTATACGTGCCAGCTATGCAGTTCATCCCAATCACGATAGCCAATTGTAATAAATATAAATTATTTTATAAATAATTCGTTTTATTTGTAGCCATAAACTGTATACCTATCTACATTTAAATGTCTGCTATTTTAGACGGACGAGTCGGAAGGAAGAAACTGTAAAATTTTACTTTGGCTGTTTTCATGCTTAAAATGTGAAAATCGAGTGAAGTTAGTATACCTACTTACTATAGACTGATTTTATAGTCTGCCGAAGAGATATTAATCCGTTTTCGTAGACTGTGATTAATAAATATGAATTTCTATAATTTTAAACGCTAACCTACCTAGCAGGACATAACGTCATGAAATGAGAGGCAGCACTAATATGCCTATCGTCGTTAAATATAACGCCTGCAAAAGTTATAAGGAAGATACGTGTCTGAAACTTTTCACGCCCATAATCGACCTTAGTTTATCTTGAGATAATCTTGTGGATCGTGCAAAGAGAAAATGATATAATTTGGTTTAAATGTGATACTTTTTAGTTTTTATGATAATATTATTAAGTTGTTTGTTATATGAGTACGCTCAATATTACGAACTCGGCGTCCTGGTACAATTATTGTCACTAAATGTCATCTCAATATGCAAGACATTCGTGGGATTGACTATATAGAACTTATTAATTTAGTTTTCATTCGAGGGAGTTTTAATAAAACATTCAAATTTATTTTACTATTTCAATAGTTAAATATATTGATCTGACAATGTTTAAACTATGTATTCATGTGTACCTTATATCCATTAGCGGCCTGTGATCCGACCAATAGTTTTTATTTTTTGAGAAAGACACGACGTTTGGATTTCGATGTTTGAATAGCAACGAAACTTTGCTGACTAACACAGAATAGTTTTATTTCCGGAACATGTTACCCATTTCCGTACCCCAATCATTATAAGAGCCTCGTCGGTTATCGGATTACTATTCACGGTTGAGAAATACCAATCAACATCCGGATATCTTTGAGATTGTTTAGGAAGTTTCCCCGGTTAGAATATCCATACAAAATTCAGAGGGTACGGGCTAATTTAGATTCGTCTAGTTGGATATATGTTTTTAAATCTAGTCTCTAAATCGTGGCTTGAAAATGTAATGAAAACATTATACATGGAACAACATTTTTAAAATGTTATCATTATTTTAACGGAAAACAAAAGAAAGGTATTTGATTCAATTATCTATTAAATGATAATAACGAAACGTTAAAAGAAAAATTTAAAACATCTTTAAACTACTTAAAATATTATGTTCAGCTGCTTAATATAATATGAAACCATAAAATAATTAGATCAACACAGTGCGTTATATCACGATCACCATCCGGATCACGATCAACCAGTATTCAATCATCGGGTCCACGTCACCCCGTCCAAATAAAAAAAAAATATTTGGGGTACGTAAAGAAAAAAATAATAATAGCAGAGGAGCTCCGCCCCCCCTCCCCCATCGAGCATTGGTTTTATTAAAATATTAATATATTATAATATTGTACATTTTAATATTATTATTTCCGGAAAAGCCGATATTGTTCATGGCATAACATCAAGCGCTCTCTATTTGCTAAATATTTGAAGTCTACTCAAATCTAATAGTTTGATGTTTCGCCGCTAGATATCTCAGATGTTATTACTTGAAAGTCAGGATTTTTTTTGTAACGAAAAAATTATGTATTTTGTTCTTTACCTTCAAACATAATAATTATAATATTATTATGTTATGCCAGATTACTTTTATTGTGCACATATTTAAATTTTAAATACAATAAATTGCACTGTTTATAAATAGTTCTAATAATTTTTTTTTTCGTTACTCTCACATAGGGGTGCACAACTTTCGTAAAACTTACGCTCATAATAGTTTTAACAACTGACTTAATACCTAAGTATTATGTAAATTATATTTTTTTTCTTGAATTTTCAATACTTGTTCATAATTCAACAGAATAACTGTTTTTACTTGTTACAGTTTAAGTGTAATATTTAAATTTTAATAGCTAACTTGTCACATCGTTTCTCACAAAGTGGGTCAACTGTGACACCTGGTAGGTATCTACTTAAAATTCTTTTCCTACAGTATTTTTATTCCAATTATATATCATAGACGTATTTCACAAACCGATCAAAGTAAATAAAATAATTACATTTTTTCCCTTGTTATAATATGAAATTTAGTTTTGTGCCATTGTGTCGTGTCATTAAAATCTACGAAATTTGTTCCTTTTCTTTTTTTACTCACTTCGCGCTAAAATTATTTTTTTTAAATAGTATACAATAGTTTATAGTACATTAGTACCAACACCATGTCAGTGCCTATGCTTCTCAAATTATTTTGTCATGGCGTCCCCTAAATTTAATTTAAAACTATCAAAGACCCCCTTCCAAATTCTATATTTTTGCCAAAAAAGATACAATAAACCTAAAAAAAAAAGTCTTCGTTGAAAAAAACGCATATACGCTAACTAAGCATATGATGGACCTATGTTACTTTAGAATTTTTTACTACCAAAATTTTAAATTATATGAAATAATTTATTCTTTTCTATATAGTATATGTATACTAATACTAGTAATACTAGCTGATCCCGCGCACTTCGTTGACCGTAAAAAAGAAAAATTATTGAAAATTGCAATTGTTCAACTCCTTTTGGAACTCGCTACAGTAAGTGCAAATGTGTAATTCAGCCACCTTCGTAGGCAATGCGTGAAATAATCGAATTCGATAATAATACATAATGAAAATACAGTCAATGCCAACTAATAATAAATAAATACTAATTTTCACTAGTTATTTCTCCTCTGACCAATATAGAAACCATTTATAAACAAACATTTCTATCTTAAATCTCAATATCCTAGTTTGAGCACCTCCCCGGGTTGGGCCTACCGGGTCCAATTATGAATCCAAACCGTTCAAGGCCCCACTCAAACACACATGCAATCTTTTATCAAAATCGTTTAGGAGAAGTTTGAGTACTTGGCTATTCATACACAATAATTTTGAATTACACACGGATAGAAGAAATATAATATATATTTAGATAAAGTCGATAAATTCTAAAGTGAGATAAACTTTTTCGATGCAATTGTAGTAACTTCGTTATTATTAAATAAGCGACCATTTAATGTTGGTGGTCAAAAATAACTATAGTTTTTTTTTTCATAAAGGCTTAATAAAATCATAGTTAAAATATAATAAATATATTAAAATATTTCACGTCCTCTTAGATTGCCTAGGCTCCCAGTTTGAGAAGTGTATATATAATATATATATGATACAAATAATCAGTTTATTATTAGACCAAACATAAAATAGTTATTTGTTATTGTGACTAGGTACCTAGTTACTGGAGTGACTGGATAAGTCACGTGAATAATATTTTTATATTTACCGTATTATTACATATTATAATGTGTACCTACTGCGTCGATTGCGTCTGTTACCATGGTAAAACACGCACCGTAGACTCAACTGTTTCATAATAATTGATATAATATTCTTGAGGTGTTTAATACGTATAGTTCATTTTACAATAATTACGGTTTAAGAGTTAGTTGTTGTTACACAATCATTGTTGTTGTGGGAAAATTGAAATGGCGTATCGTACAAAAATTTGCAATGAAGGTGGAATCTTCAATTCATCTAGACCATCTGAATACAGTGCAGAAACTCGGAAATATTTGAATGGTATGATAGCACGAATTATTAATAAACAGTCTACAATAATAATTATCAAATGATAAGCAATGTCCAGCGATCGTGTATACCTAATTATTACCTATAGGTACAAATAAGTAGGTACATTAATGCATTAGTCGTCTCAAAATAGTATTTGTTTGGAATAAACAAAAAAGTATCAATTGGCAATAATTTAAGGTGGCTATTATATAATTTTGAATTGCGTCGCATTTGAATTTCGTTCTCTATTACAAAAACATTAAAGCATAATATATTATACACGAAAACAGAAATATTCCGCGTGAAGAGTAAGATGGAAGAAACAATTTATTACACAAGCCTGGATTAATGGGTACCTAGGGGGGGGGGTCATGGACCCGGCTCCACAACGGATATCGAACAACAGTGAGCCCCCGGCGGGTAGTATGTTTCCTGTAATATATGGATAATGGATATTATGTTATTATTATTTGGCCCCGAGCCCAAAATTATCTTAATTCGGCTTGCTTTTACATAATTATATATTATATTTTTGTTCGCTGACTCAGTGGCTTTGTTACAAGAGGCATACGTATGGTCCTGTCGCTTTAAATGTAATACTTATAAAATCAATGTAATATTATTAGAATGTTATAGGGAATAAAAATAACTTAACCATTCAAAATTAATTTACTTTTCAGTTACATATAGAAACATTCAAGTGATAAAAATTGTTTGCGTCCTTACACATTGTATTTAGTATATTAATTTCATTATTTGCTATGGTCAGCTAGAATACAAAAATAAAACATTTCACTATTGGAACAATTCCAACGAATCATTTCGTTTTGAGTCTTGAGAAATGTTTTCCTATTGTGAAAAGTGTGTTTGGGTAAAATGAGGGGGAAATACACATTCTCGTGTAAAATAAACCTTTAACTTAAAATAGTTATTCACCCACGAAATATTTGTTTAGTTGTTTTGCCTATGTACACACTGTGAATATGTAGGGAATAAAAGTTTATTAGACCGGAAAGGGTCGTCGTTCCCACTAAAATCAAAACGAGTACCATAGGGTACCTATTTCCTATGCTACGCTAATTCTTGAATAAAACATCAAGTTTTGATCATCCAATGTCAATGATATTTGTATAATATTTCATAATGTTTAAACTTTCAAGTGAAATTGTTTGCGTTGTATATGGATTATAATATTATTAGATATAATTTCTATTATCAATAAATAATTGATTTTAATGAAAAAAAAACAAAAAACAATATCCTTTGTGAACTGGACCAATAAGATATTGTATTTTAAGGGAAAAAAATATTACGAATAAACAAAATATTTTATCATATAGAGATTTAAATGCACATGTCATACAAAACGTAAACAATAGGTTCTGATTTTATACATTATCATTAGCTATATAAGTTTTTAAGACTGAAATCCTAAATAAGTTAAAAATTGTATCTATAATATGCTGTTTAACTTGTTACCTTTTTTTAAAATGATAATAACAATACATTCGATTAGTTTAGGATACTATTGTGTGATATTCAATATCATATATATTATACAAGAGATTTCGAAAAGAACAGTGCAAACAACTTACTGTGAGACGCAATAATTGGGATTAAAAATTTCGTCACGTAAAAAGATTTTGTTCAGACAGAGATTACAAAATAATAGAAATGTTTTAAACAACAACTAGAATTGTATTATATACACTTAGACTTGGTACTGCTTTGTATATGTATACTTAGGTATATTGTATACAAAGTAATAAAACATCTGAGATACAAAGTATCTAATTATGAAATAAAACGTAACATATTAAAATATAAAAAGTCGTCAAGTAGGTAACCGCTCTGCTGTACTGTGTAGGTATGTACTTGGAAATTGAATATAGTTCGCATCAATGAGTGAATGAAATTTGATTTCAACGATAACTCATATTATTCTATAATCTATACGTTAATCTATCACAATTCTGAACGAAGACATTCTAATTTTTTGGTAACCAAGGTTTTAACCGAACAATTTATTTATTAACATTTTAACAAATGATCGAATTTTTTCTTTGAAATTCACGGTTGTTTTCTAAAGCACTAGGGATTTTTAACTTTTGATCTCCCCAAAGTATAAATTATAGATCCAAGAAATCACATTGTGTCAAAAATAGTTTAATTAAAAAACACTCTTAATTGGTTGTAAAATGAATACATTTATCACTTCGATCAGAATTTAAAATTACATACACACTGTATTAATTTTGAAATATGATGTAAAATAATATATTTAAAGAAACATACATTTTGAGTAAATACTCAAAACATTTAATTTAACTAATATAGGTTAGGTTATAAACTAATTCGAACAAAAGTGATATGCACTCTAAAATGGCTATCTATAAATTTAGTTGAGGTACCTACTCAGTTCCCATGCATTACTCTCAGGCCTAGGTAATAATTGTGAATATAGTATTATATAAATCACTTATTTCTAAATAAATTATCTAAGGAATAAGTACATACAATATACATAGTGAATTATAAAAAAAAGTAAATATATAAATATATGCATGGACAATTTGTACATTAAATTGTGATCTTAAAAATGTAGAAATTTACCTTACGCCAGGACTTCCAGTCTTTTATAGGACCGGGAATTGAATTTGAAATGCCCGTTAGTTATTCTCACTGTTGATTTGCCTTAGCTTGGGTAAAAGTTGTGGAATGTTTACGTTTAAACAACTCGTTGTGGCTTTTAAAAAAGTTTACCAGCAGCCTTTTGATCATTAGTGACTGATTTACATTTAGTTCTTTTTGGTAGTTACTTATACATTTTAATTTATATGCAACAATTTTAAAGTGCCAATTACGTATTACAGTACAAAACGTTTTCTTTACCATGAGAAAACAAACAATTTGCGATTTTGCCGCTGTTCGTCGTATATGAATATTATTCCCATACGGATCATATGGGGAAAACGGATTCGTATATACAAACATAAATGTTTTGTGAATACATTTTTTCATTCGAATACTACAACAAATAGTGTGAATCGTTCGTACACGGATCCTTTCCGTATGATTTTCAGAATAGCCAGTCATCTGTAGAAAAATGGTACGAACAATGATTTACCTGCAATTACTTAAATAATTTCTGGTCACCTAACGTGGAGTTTCGACAAACCTAGATCGGACTTTATAGTTTTTCTCGAATTCGGCAGAACAAATCAGTTTTTTTTTATCAAATTTTAGGACCGAGAACATTGGATTACATCGGATATTATATTCGGTTGGTTTCACAAAACCGCGCAGCTTTTCGGCGTGAACAATATAATAATAGTAACTGCGGTATCTGATTGAAAATTTCCCATTTTTTGCAGAACTGATCAAGGAGAGCCGCTTAACGACGTTACAGCGGAAGTCTCTGCAGGGTTGGCTAAGATCCGGTGGGGATTCGCCGTCAACAACATCGCTCCGTCCCGTTTCCGGACCGTCTGCAGCTCCTATCAAACGGTATCGGTCGACCAGACCTCGGATGTTAAAGGACATCGTCGAGTCAGGCGCATACGAACCGGAAGCCTACAAACCTAGCACAAGACAAAGTAAACGGAAAACATAAATATATTTATATACAAATAGGGTGGCATAGCTAGGATTTTTCTTTGGAGAGGGGGGAGGGCTGATCGCTAATAATGTGGTTACACGGTATAACTAGTATCTCCCATAAGTCATATATAATTATTCTATCATATAATTTATTTGATTTTTCACAACTTGATGTCGCACCTTTTGGAAGGAACAGTTTAGGTGCGAATAGCCAATCAAAACAAATTCTTAAGATGCCAATAACTATACTAGTTACCCTATTTGCACTACTCTGTATTAAAATTAATGGATTTTAGTTATGAATGATTTATATTAATGTAAATAACATTGCTAGAAAATTACAACGGGGAAAAAGAAAAACTGCAGAGTATTATGGCTTACGGTAGAGTGACTAAATTGGATCCGGTAGCAGTAGTCAAAGTTCCCAATACACAAAAAACCTCCAATGAATGTACCGATGAAGAGCTCATTAACTCAGGTAAAATAGTTGAATAATTTACAGTTTGCTAAACATAACAAAACAAAACAAATATTTGAGATGAGTAATTAAAATGTAATAATGATTTTAACAATAAACGCTTAGAATTCAATCTGTAATACAATAAATCAAATTTATTTTTTTTTTTACTTTGTACTCTATCGAGTTTACTTTAGTACAAGGAAAAATAATAAAGGTAGGTTAAACTAAACATTTAGGTTAAAATTGATAAATACTGTTAAATGATAAATTTATCTGTCTTCACTAATTTTCAGAGGTTTACCATTAATATAGAAATACATTAATTTTTTTGATAGGATAATAATATAATACGTTTAAAAAACAAAAAAAAAAATTTAAAAGGTTGAAACCATCAATACGTATATTTATGCATATTACATTTATCGAACTAAATCTTTTTTTTTAATTTCATAATCTCAATGTATATTTATTTTTTTAAATTTGAAAAACGTGTAATTTTAACCATTGTTAAGTACTTACCTAACATCTTCATAAATAATCACAAATATTAATAAGTATATTGAACGTAGTAATGGTAAATGGTATAGTAATAATATTATTGTTTAAAGTGTTTTTACAAAAATAAAAATAATATGAAAACAACTCAAAAAAATAAAAATGGTATTTATGGTCTCATTATACCTAAACTTTGGCATTAAAATTGCATATACTTACTAACTCTGATTACTATATCGAAATATACATAACTAAAATAAGAAGGTATTTGAATTAGTTTAAAAGTGAGTTTGCATGTTTATATACTCTAAAAATACGAAAACCATTTACAAAGTTTTTTATGTTGATTAATATTTATTGTTTTAATACCTATAAAAAACAAATTTCGAGTTAAAGATAAATAATAACTGTCACAGCAGATGTATTATTAGGTTTCGTTATTGAGATTAACTGTTTTAAAAGCTACGTGTTTAAAATCAGTTATTATTATTTTTGTCCGTTTATCCGTATAGTTAATACTTAAATTTTAAAATGTATCATATCAAAATACTCATGAAAAATATTAACGTGTATAGTGTTACTCTAAAAAAAGTTAAATAGTTTGCTTTTTTATTCATCATATTGCAATATTATCATTTTTGTAATTTCTTTCAAAGATAATTAAAATAGTTAAAAAAAAAACATTTCGCATAACTGAGAGAATAGTGACATACCTCAAAAAACACAACTGTTGGTAATAAGCTATTAAAGGTTTAAAATATACATTATAAATCAAATTTTTTTTTTTAATTTTATATTGTTTTGAAAGAAATACGTTATATTACATTGTTTTTAAATATTCTTGGTAGATGGTGTAAATTTATGAATTATTGTTAATGTTATTAACAAATATTTGAAAAAATTTTGACTTATGCCACTGTTCATGACTGAATAAATAATAATTTTTATGTATTTTAATACTGTCTGCTGAAAGAATAGTGACACAACTCAAAACTAAGTATTAAATACAGTTATATCTATATGTCAATTATAACAATGAATTGGAACAATAATATTATTTATAATAAACCCATTGTAACTTGTATTCATACCACAGTAGCTATAATAATGTTTATCATGTTTAAAACACACACAATATTACAATATTATGCCTTTCATAAAATTACGATTATCAAGCAGAAGAATTCAACGAAATTATTACTATGATAAAAATATAATATTTGACTTGTTGGCTGGTGCTATTTATATAATTTTAATAATTTTATATTATTCAATAGCATAAAGATAGGGAGTAGGTTCTCTAAATAACTTAGATTGTGTCGTTTAGAGAGAAATTAACTGTATGAATTCGGCAAGAATAGTATCACAATTCAAAATATAAAAGTAATTTTGAGTTGTGGTATTATTCACTCGCAAAAGTGATAAAAACATTTAAAAACGGTTAGCAAGAATAATGACATATCAAAGTTTTATGAAAATTCTAGTGAAGTTACCAAATTTTATCAATATAACTAAAAGATAGAACAACAAGAAATTGTTATTAAAATCAATCAAAAGTCAAAACCCGAATTCAACAATCTTGGGTTGTATCACTATTTTTTCATTAGTGTGAATTATTAATCTATTTATTATTAATAAATGTACAAATTAGATGTACGATATCAAACTAAAAATTAAATAATACAGTTTTCTTTTTAAACAACCATTATTAATTTTATTAGTAGAACATATTACGATTTAATTAATAGAATTTATAATTTTTAAAATCTCCGTAGCACAATAATTGCATTCACATATTTTATACACCAACTACCTACTGTTGTATAACCCGGGTTAAATAAATACAACATTGGACACCAAAATAATTTACATCGTAAGAGATTACCCCACAGTATCGGATTACAAATTTGTCTCATAATTTCAATATTCTAATATACCTACTAACTACGTCTGTATAAAAATTAAAATTTGTTTGCCACTATATTGGTATTGAGCTACACTACTCAAAATACATGACATTTTCTTAACTTGAAAATCAATGGTTAGAGTTTCTAGTAGTATTTCGTATACACGGATTATATTATATACGATACAACAATACTTATTGGTATACACTATAAGCCAGTAAAAGCTTTGCTTAAAATGTATTGATTTATAAATTATGATATTCCAAAACCACTTAAATAAGGAGTTCAACAATTTAAACAATTTCAAAAAAAATTATGATGTAAATAAAACATTTGCGGTTAGACTTTCTCTAATGCTAAATAGTTTTCAAAAATAAAAATAGTATACAGAGTTTGAAAATTAGGGCCCAGGTCACATAATATCAAATGTACCTACCTATATTGCCCGAAGATCGATGCTGTGTTTACCTATACACTTTACACTAATCAAAAAAATCGATGCCTTGTTAGTTATTTACAACTGCGACCTTTTTATAACTCGACTTAGCCGTGCCAAGTTTACGAACGATCTTCAAAACTCAAAGCATAATGAATATTTCAATTTTATTATTTAATTGTTTACGTTGTTGCTAGGTATAGTCTATACCAGCGTTAGTTCACGATTTATCATAAATAAGGTCAAACGAATAAAAAAAAAAAAAAAAATAAAATGATTTTTAAATGTAACATTACACCTCTGTTAGTTTTATAAAATGCTAATGGGATAAAATGTCACACAAATACAGATTATTAATTTGAACAGAACTTTTAATTGGTATCAAATAATTCTTTAAAAATATTATTATTATTTTTTTTTTAAACGCTCTTAAATGTGATGTAAAGCAGTTTCTTTTAATGATTTTAAATATTATTGTTTGAGAATGCAGAGAATCAGAGTTTTAGTGTTAATTTAGTACGCAAGACAAATAAATAAATTATAAAATACATAATATTATCATTATTACACGTTATAAATAATATACTTTTTACCATATTCTGCTAAATACCGAATTTGGTATTCATAAAATGAAAATTATACATATGTTTACAGGGGTATAAAAATAAATCGTTGGGATGCAAAATATAAATGCACACGTCGTTGCATCCCATAAATTACTCGAGTGGAAGCGAACCCCAAACAAATGTGACAACTATATCAGTATGAAAATGTTACTTTTTTAAACAGAAAATCACATTTAATGTAGATAAATATCCGCGGTATACCGTTGCAATGAAATAGTGAGATTTAATGCAATGCCCTGCAAGTACCTACTTACCTTTATAGAACTATTAATTTTCGGATTAAAATCAAATATAAATAGGTACTTCTATAATCTAAAAAACAGTCACAAATAGTAAAAAAAAAAAGATATAAGTCTATCATATTCAGTAAAATTATTGATAATCGATAGGTAGCTAATATTTACCACACTACTGTAGTGACTGACAATAGGCCATAGGTTTGTTTAATAAATCACGATAATTTGATTTCAGAAACTATTTTAAAACGTGTGCAGTGTTTGCTTTTAATTTTAACAATAGATGTTCAATTCCAAATTTCCAACTAACTTGCACGTGAGCATTTTAGCCCTGCGGTCACCTTTAGCTGCGCGTATCGTTCGAAAAATAGCTTAAATGATTTGTATTTGTGCAGTGTGTGTATGAGGGTTTTCGACGCGATTTTATTTCATTTGAGTTTTAAATTTTGTATTATTTTTTAGTTACATATTTTGAAATAGTTTTAGACGAATGAATGTTGTTTTTTCATCACGCTCTCAGGACAGCACGATTTAAAAAATTAATTAAAACACAGTTTTATCTGGCATTTTATAATTGAGAGATAAGGAAAAAAAACTGTGAAAACAATTTATTAAACAATTAATTAGTAGTATTTATTAATATAACTTAGTTAAATAAAAAGTTTATTAATGACTTTTGGAATGTAGCAAGATATTAAATTCAGTATTCCACGATATTGATTCCTACATATTTTCAAGATATATACGTATAGAAGTGGGAACAGTTTATGTTCAGAATTATAGGTATAGCAACAATAAATGTAAATTTTTACTTCAAGATAATATTATATTATGTACTTATGGACATTCGAGTTTTAATTACATTTAATATCAACAAAAAAAATTAACTTTGTGATTTTAAATTTAAACGTAAATAATGTGCTTTACTTTTTGTTTATTATAAAGTTATGATTACCTATTTACCTATATTTCAGAAAAATTGTATATCAATTTAATTTGTTTCTAACCTAAATTATTTAACGTTTCATCTCTGAATTTAAACTTTTAATACCACAATACAATATATTATGATACATTGTTCACTTAAATGTTTTACTAGCTGTCATACCCGACGTTGTCCGTATCAAAAAATTGTTTTCTTTTTTAAAAAATATATATATTTGTAAAAAAAAAAACGTGTATGCCATATTTCTACCAACTACTGGGTAGTGGGTAATGTACCAATAGCGACCATTCAAATAAACAAAAATAATATTGGTTCATCATGAGCTGAAAAAAATGCATCTGTGAGTCGGAAATAGGCTTAAAAATCTTCTCCCCGATATACTTTATCGGTAAAAAAAAACCTCAAGACTACCTATCGGATGAGTGGTTCCCGAGATCATTGGCATCAAAAATTCTCATTTACATATTTGTGTATTATATAGATGCTATAACATCGCGGTAATGATATTACAATATTGCAAATATTGTTGGACGAGAGTAAATATTCTTATTAGTTATTTTTATACCTAACAATAATAGATACTCCATATCAATTTCTACTATGAACATTAATGTAACTTTAGATGTCTTTTATCCATCGACTTTATTCATCTTGTTGATATAATACAAGACGTATTTGAAAGAGTAATTTACTTGAATGTATTTTCCTTCCTTTGGAACAGATATATTGTCCTTAACAATATCAATTTCATTTTATTTTATTTCATACACTAAGTGTAAAAAGGATAATTATTTTCAACTGTACATTCAACAATATTGTTTGATAATGACTATTATACTGAGATAGGATCTATTATAAAATAATACAATAATATTATATTATCGCATATTATCCAAAAAGCTGAAGTACATTTGCATTTCGCATAATATTATAATGTATTATGACTGATGATCAGTAAGCCGCTTAAACGATATAGAATGAATGTCGATTATAAAATATCGTGTTTGATTTCATTATTGTTATGTATATTCAAAAATCTCGTATTGTATATACAATTTAATATACACTTAATCGATATATTGTTTTTCACAAACGGTGACGCGCCATTTTCCATCCATTTACTACATACACGAGTACAACATCACAAACGGAATGATATAGTATAATTAGAATACCATGAAAACGACGATAAATGAGAAATCAATTCAACACATTATTTGTGTTATTGATATTTAGTTTGAGTTCTCGAATAGTCAAATAAATAGTGATAAATAAACATTTTCGTAAAATTGTTCCGGCATAGTTTGGTTATAAAACTGTGGTGGTTTTTAAACGTCTGTTTTTATAACGTAGTCTAATGTTCACTGTTGTGAAAACCGAAAAATCATTTATTCAAAAGTATCAAATAGATTACATTTCAATCGATAGTATTAGGTCTACTTGAAACTTTTGGAGCAATGATTCTATTCAAAAGCAGTGTCCGAGGAAAAAGATTTTAAAAAAGAATCTCAGTAAGAGTAAGACCTGCAATACAAAATGTATATATTGTATTAAATATATTATACTCACCCGTTATCTACGGATTTCGTTGAAAGGTTGCGTAAGGTTATCGACCAAAAAGTAAAAGAATAAACTGGACAGAGCGATTTGTTTTTAGATTTTTAATTTTTAAATTTTTTTCATGTTAACCCGTATTAGGTTCTGAGCATGAGTACTATAGTGCAATATTTTTATAAACGAAATTCTTTGGTTAGGTTAGGTAAACAAATAAATTTTGAATTCGATTTCTGGTTTATAAGCGTTTGAAGTTTATATATTAGTAGATTGAAGTGGCAAAGGATATTATTCCGCAAAATATTGTTGCGCATCACTATAAATATTATCTCTTGAATTTAAACGCGTATGAATAATATTAACCTATCCCTAATAAGTAGTAGTATTTAATATATTAATTTATACACAAATATTTTCAATAAAAACTTTCCACGCTACATAATGTGAAATTAAAAACATTGTAGAACAAAATGATCTCGTTGGAAGAAACGTAGTACGCTACTGGATATTTTTCATTTTCAACTACCTAAAATGTATTAATTATATTATTATGTTTTTAACGTAAATTAAAAACTATCGCAAATAATAAAACATAATTTTGAGTGTATTCAATTAATTATTTGTATCTCGGAACGCTTTCTGGTATTTAGAGTTAGAATTCATAATTTTTGAAATATCTATAATATATCTATACTAATAAGCAAATAATTCTAAAACAAACTACAGTTACTTTATTTTATTTGTAATTAAATTTTATAAGTTTGGTTACAGTTCTGAAAAATTAGTAACCATGACAACGAAAACCTTATGAAAAATCAGTCTGAAACAAAATCTTGTATCCATCCCATGTTATATTTATGTTAAGAGTATGATATACGACACGTCTTAAATTACAGCTGATGATATATGTTTTAAAAAACACAAAATCGATACCTATGATAAAATTTAGCAGACAATTTCAAAACTGAATACAAAATATGAAAAGATTAAAATATTACGATTTCAATAACGTCTGAAATACCCGAAAGTCGAAATCGAATTTTATATTTAAACTCTTCGCACTCATCATAAACGATCGCTAGTCCGATGACCCATTACAGTGGCATGTTCGGGCGGCGTATTTTTTTTTACTGATAAGACACGGTGTTGAAGATATAAATAATTTATATTCGACGACAGTCTGTACCGCGATAATTGGCCATTTGATTAATGTCTACGTTATACAGACAGATGTTTGAGACGACGTTTTTCTGCCGAGTGCGATCTAGAACTTTACCACGTATAGGAGTCGGACAACTCTCGTATTTCTATTTGATTGTACCTACTGCCAAAAAAATGTTAAGAACTTTTTGAATTAAATCAATACTTTTTCACTTTGATATTTATATTCTTATAGATAAAAACTTTACAGTTTTTTTTATTACACAGAAACATAATCGAACCTTTTTTTTTTAAATCGGGAATTGTTGATAAGTTATTATTCACTTACTTTAAACGATTATTTCTGTTTCAAACATCAAACTTTTTTAATGGATTAGCAACTTCTTAAAATTAAAATTACTAACTTTGGAGTTTATGAACCGATTTATTCAAAGAGAATCAAATAAAATGACAAGGTAAACATGCAAGTATAGATTCCCAAGATAAAAATTGTTTCCGTACAGTGTCCAATTAGAGGTGAGAATTATAGGTGTAATTATATTATATATAATTAATATTATAATGAATTATTTTTATCTATTGCATATTACAACTTAAAACTTGTTACTCATTTTACGATCATGAGTTAAAATTGTTAGGTATTTAGCCCTTTTAAATCGTGAACTTTTAAAACTTAATTACGAGATTATAGTAATGACTTTATTTTTTTTTTATTATAGTAATAAAAAATTTAGTTTTTGAAAAAAACAATGGTGATTTTGTTTCTGTAGGTATCACGGTTTTCATATTATATTGACTCATTCACGACGAAATAACTATTATAAAAATGAATGAAATTGACAATATGTATACGCACATACAGATATGATAATATAGACAGCGCGTGCATAAAATTACGTTTAGGCGACAGCTGAGCATTTTAACTGATAAGCCTTTTAACGATCAATGTGGGTAAACGAATTATAGTTGGTTGTAATGGCACTTGAAATTAGCGTCAATATCTAACGAACAGTATGTATGGCTAGTGGTGACTGTGACATCACTGGATTGAAGCCACGAGAAAAGTCAGCCCGGAAAATTGTAATGATTACCACGACGCATACTACCTAGTAACGAGCATTAATTGTATATATGTGTATTGTGTATATGTCGATAACCAATAGCATGTTCTTCCTATTGTTTTTCAATAACAATACATTTATTCTAAATTTCAGAATTTTTAACTATATACTCGTTTACTTTACTAGTGCTAATCTTTTTTTACTGTACATTGTTAAATTGTAAATTTATTTGTTAATCGGATGACTTTTTTGTAATTTTTTTTTTACCTAAATCGAATTTCAAACGTATATTGTTTTAATTTATTATTTCTCTACGTGTTCAAAGAGTAATAGGAGTTCATGGTAAATGGTTTGGACATTATAGAAGATTTGGGGTATAATGGTTTGAATATATGAGTGCTTGACATTAATCTATCTACATTTCATGATTTGTAAAAGTTATCTGAGTGTATTATGATAGATCCAATATTATATATTATATTTAATACTATTTTTAAAACCATTTTTAAGAATTATTATCTCCATACTATATAAATATCAATAACTCAGAAATTACTCATTTGATTGATTTGATTTATATACATCAAAACCATGCTTAACAATTTACAGTAAAAAGGTCGGTTCTCGCTTGGAAAATAGAAATTGATATTGGTGACCTGTCTTCCGTTAAATGGCCTACAAATCGAAATATTTATAATTTGAATAAAATCATTATTGAAAGAAAAAAGGGGGTGAGCATGTTCAGTGCGTACTACGGAATAATGGAAAAATAGTGTTTTGCTTAACTTTAAACTATAGCAACAATAATAATATTAAACCATAATATATGGAACACGCAGTGCGATATGAGGAAGTGAAGCTATTACGGTATCGTTCTGATGGAATAGATATGTAATTCGGTCATGACAGTGAATGTATATAGATACTGGACCCACTAAAGTTAGTGAGAGATCTATGACGTCGTAATGCTCACTATACATTTTTTCTAGTATAGTTTAAGGGCCAGTGCACATTAAATAACGCGTTCTATATTATATATATATTGATCCAGGTTAGAGGAGATTTCAACGAACCTGTCATAATACATAAGTTCACAAAAGACTTAAATCAATTTGTTTTATAATAATAATAATAATAATAATAATTTATTCGAAACGAATAAAAAGGCCAATTTTTGTCTTCTTTTGTATGAGTAGAAAGTATACTTTAGCGCTGCAGGCACTAGTTGATATTATATACTTAGTCGAATATACCTATAATATATTGTGTATGCAGTATAATACTCCTGTGAAATCGTTTTCGTTCAACGCTGCTGCAGTTCCTGGAAATAAAATATAAATCATAAACTTAAAAAAAATCGCCATAGATGCGTCAAAAATACTGAAACACGGACGCGTACGATATGGGTTTATAATTTATATTCAATATATTATATATAAATATTATGTCTATTATTCGATATAATAATAAAATCGTATTGTGCTTGGCGCGTATCATGATTCGCGAACACAAGTGTGGCTTGTTATTAGGTGTGGGTAGTGGGTGAATAGTATACTTGTGCAGCATAATATAATATTATTTAGGCAACCGTTGCATCTTTACTATATAATATAATATGTACATACGTCCGATTCGGTTGTCATTTTGCCTGCAGACGTGCATCGTTCGTTTTTCGATTTAAAATTATTTATGTATTTTCAATTTTAGATTCTGAGCGGAGCGATGAATGCATTGATTTTACAATGATGTGTGTTTTTTTTTTTTTTGTGTCTGTCATCACGATTGGGACAGTAAAATGATTCAATTTTCTTCAATAGTATTTTTGATAGGAAAGTGAATCTAGTTGGTACTTTGGGAGTCAAAAGTTAAAATTTCCAGTAGTTTTCAAAAGCATTGTGAAAAACAAAGAAAAATTAAAAAAACGGGAATTTTTACGGAAAACCAATTTTCGACAAAATCGATTTTGGTTTTGTATAACTCTAAAAAAATGACCGTAGAGACATGAAATTTTGACCGAATGTTTATATAAGCATTTTCTACACACCATAGCATTTTTAAAATATTCTGACTTATTTTGAGCTGTGAACGACATTTTAGTTTCAATTTTTTTTTTTTTTTCTATAAATGTCAATAAAATTTTATTTGTTGAGTAAAAATCTTGAAAATTTAATAGTAGGCTTCTAATATATAGTTTCAAAGGCAGATGAAAAATATTAAAAATCTGTAGTCACAATTTTTTATTGGTAATCAAAGTTCAAATTTTGACAAAATACGTAAAAATGACAAAAAAAATTTATTTTGAGTTAGAAATTCATAAAAATTTTCTTTTTAAATCTAAGGTTTGAAAATGTATACAAGATTCCTTATAAGTTTTCTAATTTTATCAATAAAAAATGTTTATAAGCAAGTCAAATAAATTTTTATGAGCATTTAAGTTCATTTTTACAAGATTAGATATTCATTCGATTTCTCATGTAGCGATTTTCTTATTTTGTTGCAATTCAAAACGAATAACTGTAGATGCATGAAAATTTCACTGAATGTTTATATAATCATTTTCTATACACTATCTAATTTTGAATATATTTTGACTGTTTTGAGCTTTTACGGACCATTTAAATTTTAAATTTTTAGTTTTTTTATATAAATACAACAAATTTTTATTTGTTGGGCCAAAATAATGAAAATTTAATACAAGGCTCTGATATATTGTTACAATAGCAATTGAAAAATATTAAAAATACATGGCACATTTTTTTACAAGCATTTAAAGTTCGAATTTTGACAATATTCATCAAATCTCGAAAATTATAAATCATTGTAATTAAACAGTTATAAAATGGTCAGTTTTAACTAAGGATTGAAAATATAAAACAAAGATTCTAATAAATAATACATACTGTAAACAAAAATCTAAAAAATATATAAACACAGTTATTTTAAGTTCAATTTGGACGAAATTACATATTAAAATCAATTTTAACGAGTAAAGTATATATTATAATATTTTCTAGCATCACTGATAATTTTAGGTTAATAATTAAATAATATGAATAATATTAATTCAACTTAGCAGCTACTGTAAAATAACAATATCAATATAATTTAAAATATCCTAGACTGACATACCGTCTCGCTCAGAATCGTTTTCGTATACAATGATATTATATCATTGAATTTAAATTTAATACCATCCATTATACAGTGATCTACTTGTAACCTACTGTACAGCAGAGTGACATCCACTTGACCCCCTTTTTTTATTTTTAAACGTTGCACTTACATATATAAATATCAAGTTCAGTTTATTACATTTTAAAAACTTTTATCATATTGATGTTACACACTCCAACGAATGAATGTGTTTTTTACATTTTTACTATGTACCAAGAATCCCAAAAAATGTCCCTCAGAGGAGACGTTTAATACAGTCAAGTCTCCATAACTCGAATGTCAAGGGAGATAAAAATTAATTTGACTTATGTATTTTTCGAGTTTCATAACTCGAATTAATTGAAATAATTTCCCAGGGACAAAAAAAAATTCGAGTTATTGAGACTCGGCTGTATATTTATAAATGTATTTACCATACAATTATAATATCGAGTACCTATTGTGTGTGTATTGTAAGTTATTGTATAGACTAAAGTACTAAACATTAAGTTAAAAAGGAGGTCCAGGGGTGCCCTTCCACCCTAGTCCCTAATTATTAAGTAAAAACCCCAATGGATTGGTTATTTTTCGATATTTTTTTTCTGTACATGTATAATTTTATAACCTTAAGTATTTAGTTTTTAACGCTTAACTTAAAACGAGTCCTAACCTAACCTAACATTAAAAACTGAAAGTAAAAAACGCAAAGCTAATGAGTAGGTAATAATATGTTAGATATAATGAAATTTGCCAATGATCAAAATAACAAAAACTTTGTTTTTCCATAAAAAAGGGAACGGATGTATTTGATTTCACATAGCTTAGTTTACCTAAACATACACTTATTTTTATTTGGATAGAGTTTTTGATACATTTTCACTGTAAGAATATTCTTAGAACTGTAAAATAATTGCCTGATGGCTTTCAAAAATCTTCAGAGACCTAATTTGTAATGTGCCCTCTGGAACTAAAAGTTACACCTATACGTAAAAGTAGTACATCCTAATTATAATGTCTTCCACGGTAGTATTTAAAATGCGATTCACTCGATTTCAAAAAAAGGTAAAAAAAAAATTATCCCCCAAAATAAATATCAGTAAATTTGACTTTTACCCTTACAATATTTAGTCCGATCATCAGCAGTATAATATATAAGCTTATATAAGCTCCGAAAATCTGAAATCTAATTCACTCCGTAACGCCACACGGAATCGAATTTATATCATATATATATATATATATATATACTAGCTTTATAACCCAGCTTCGCCCGTGTGCAGTTTTTTCCGCGACAAATCCTATATAGTATATTCGTTGTATAGGCGTGTCTAAGTCTTAGTGTATCTTAGATTCATGGAAAACTCGGCGTCAGTGTACCTAACTTTGTGAAATATATCGACCTAGACGGGCAACCACAAGTCGTGGATTGGATTTAGCACTTGGTATATATTCTAACGTGGTTTAAACTTCTTACCCTCTAAACTTTTCTGATATCTCTAAAAAAATCTCTGAGATTTTGGCCAAAATCAATCGAGTATAGTTTTTGAGTGTACCTGTGTACCTATATAATAATAGCTACACAACATATATTTAGTTTAGGATGTCGTTTCTTTGTATAAACGCGTAGATTTGATGCATACTTGTACCTGATCTGCTGAGTAACCAATGACAACAATTTATAAATAAAACCATATATTTTAAATGCCCGGTGCACAGCGCTGTTTTTAGAGATAGGACGATGCAAAGAATTCACTGAAAAATAATTTCTCCGCCACTCAACATCAATAATAATTAATTCTGGAAATTTTACATACTATTATTATGTATTTACTATTTTGTATAATATTCTAAAATAAGTTCTAATACTCGTGAACGCAAATAGTATTTCACATATTTTTTATTTTGCATATATTATAAAATATGCTCACGATAATTTCATACAGTCCTGTTGATAAAAATAATATTATTGAATCTTGAGATTATACTATAATATTATTGTTTATTATAGGTACCTAAACTTTCCCGATATTTATTTAATATAATACAATAAATAATAGATAATTAATAAAAATATTAATACAGTTTGAAAACATATTATATCTTTGCAGTGATATTAGAAATTGAAGATCGTGAAAAATTTCTATCGGACATGGAAGATTTGGGCCAAGGGTCCAAGTACAGTGCCTCCATAATCCACGAGATTTGTGACCGAATAAAAAAATTGGAAGCGTTTGTCAGTAAAAATTCCTGTAGTCACAGATTGACAGATGTGAAGGGCATTGCCAATAAATATCGAATACCGTTGGGATTACCGAAAACACTACCGGGATCGTTATCGATCATTTGAATGATGTATTTAATTTGGTACAAAAAAGAAAATGAAAATATTTTAATCGAATTGTATCGTATAATTCAATCGATTTTCCCGCATCAATAGTATGGAAACCAACTATATGACGTTGTCCAACTATCATCATGATACATTGATACGTCTGTAGAAATTTAAAATTTAAATATAAATTGAAAAAGTGCACAAAAATGTAAATCTATTTCGTTGCGTTCATTTTAACATGTATGTAAATTTTGAACTGAAGAAAACATATACATATACTATTGTATATAAATATAAAAGTCCTAAACAGTATATTTCATATATTTCACTCTCCACGGCAAATTAATAATTTTCAATACGGTCTTTTCGATAAAAAATGGTGTATAATGTATTTTACACTACCACTTTGGCTCTAATTTAATAGTAAATTGTCATGCATTCCCAGTTTAACTTCAAAACTATATTTCCGCACACCTATTTAAGACACTGAATAAGTAGTATAATTATTAGTTTAGGAGCAATTAATATTATAATAACGTATAATAAGTAAATGTTCATAACGATTTTAATATTGAATTATACTCTCAAAATATGCTTTTCATGTGAAATATTTTATTTATTTTAATGTTATTTCCAACAATTATAAAGATTACCGCTGTCCGGTTGTTCAACTGCCCAGACCAAATAAGACATAAATTGTCAATAGTAAATTTACCATAAGATAAACTATCTAAATACTGTAAATTATATGATTATATTACTATGTATTTTATAAGTTTCACAGTGTACACCTTCAAAGCAAACAATTATATTTAATATTAATTTTTTTGATTAGAATAATTATGTATTTAAAAACCTCACTTTATTAAATTATTCTGGTTCATAACAAAATGTACTATATAAAAATAGAAAATTATAAACTGTACGAAAGTTCCTAATATTAAAATAAAATCCTATTTTTAACCGGTATCAAGTGATCTCATTCATAGTAATATTTATAAACGTCTAATTAATACAACAACATTTTTATTGAAAATAGCTGATACTATTTATGTGTACTTGTCTTTATTAATGCCATTATACATTAATTGAGCACTATCTTTACTTAAGTAATCTGTAATTCTAACGCAATGTAGTTAGAGCTACCTATTTAATGATTTCATTGTGTAAATAAAGGTTATAATAACATAAATTTAAATAATTTAATCTGTAGCTATAGAGCAATACCTACGTAGAACATAATATGTTTTAAATATGTATCCTTTTATTATAACGATAAATATTCAAAAAAATATACTAAGAATTTTTATTAAAAAAACTCGGTGCTATTTTTAATCTTTCAGAATACATATTATATACTATAATCGTGCTAAATGTTTAAAAAATATAGCATGCACCGTTTTACGGTTTATAATAATTACTTTACATAAAATACGAACACATTTTTTTATATACTTACCCACCTTTTTGTGTACACTAAAAACTACTAATAGTTAAGCGTGTGCTATTTATTATATATTTTTAGGAAAATCCGAATAATATTGAAACTGTAACGTTGAGTATAACAATACCCTCCATAGACACTGGATAGTCACACGTCTTGTGTGATATTTATTGTAATAATATTGTAATGATAAGCATATAATAATATTATATTATGTTGAATAATTGTACCTATATACATAATTATGAATTTTTATTTTTAGCTCTATTTTAAGTACTAAATTATTATACGCTAGCTAACATAGGTAATATACCAACGATTGAAGTAGATATGCATTTTACAGTGTTTTATTTTCTAATTTCGTTATTGTTGCATAATCTTGCAGCACACTATAGCCCTAAGGTAATTATAATCAGCGATTGTACTGTCGAATCGTTCCACGTGTATTTTTAAAATTTTTTTTAATTTAATGAATAAGACGAATACCATGAAAATATACAGCTTTTGTCTTATAGTACAAAATATGATTTCACTTTACGTAAATAATAATAATAATAATTTTGTATATTACTCCGTTTCCATTCATATAATCATAATATCCGTAGGGATGATTACATTACGTATATTCTTATATCTTTCGCAACGGTCTAATCATTTCGTCTCTACCCCCTCCTTCTACGGTTAATCCATCAAACAGTTTTTTTTCCACCGTTTCATTCCTTATAACTGGTGCATAATACCGTCGCAACGGCGTAGGTCACAATAACTAGACAGCGGCAATATAATAATACCTGAACAACGATAATAACAACGTCGACGATGATGATTATAATACAATAGCAATAATAATAATAATAATACAATAACAATAATAATAATAATACTCTTAATACTTCTTATAATAAATATTATACCGTTGATTAATGCGTGTGTCTTACATCTGGCGGGAGCATATTTTATATAAACAGTGCAGGAGGTGCATCAACAAAAGGGTTCGCGGCTGCGGCTATGGCGGTCACGCCCAAGCCCGTTCATTCATAATCGTCGTCGGGTCGTCGGATAGGTGTGCGGCAGTGGTCCTCCCCTCACTTCAAGACAACCTATAACCACCCGATGACGGGAAGAGCGGTGGCAAAGGATTATTATACTACCGTCGTGTACTACTACAGACGTTGTATAATATACAAATATATAGGTAGGAACAAAAAGACTACAGTTTTTTTTATACATATATACGACCGCGGTGGTGATGTTAATCACAAGGACGAACCTGCTGGAGTGACGCGACGTAATTATCGCGAACGCGCTCGGTGTATAATTGGTCAGCGAGCCTGCGGCCATAGGTTGTAGGTCAGCTGTGTCTACCTACGTAATAGTAATAATATGTTAAGGCGAGTACATAGGATAGATCGTGTTTAACGGTTTATCGCGTAATAGTATAAGGCGTGTAGTCAGGTACGTAACTACCGCAGAGGTGGACGATATGGTTCACTCTCGTTTATCATGATACAGAGTGTTAACCATAAAAGTGTCAACCATGATTGACCATAAAGAAGAATGAGCTGGTTTCGAAACGATATGTATTTTCATAAAGACGCATTACACTTACAAAAGGGAAGGTCGAAGGGGGTACTGATATCAAAAATGTAGGTTACACATACACACTCGCCGATGGCTAACGTGTCACGTTACTAATTGTCCTTTTGATATTCTTTTCCTCAGTTCTTCAACAGTGTTATTGGCATAGGTGGAACAACTAGAGACTCTCATCTTGCTGCAGGTTTTCACTTCACAACCGATAGATCACTACGTTACGACCGGCAAGACCCACGGAGTCATGATCATTTGAATCCTGGACGTTATTCGAAACACCCTGTATAATATTGCACAAGTATTATACGGTGAGATATATCTCTCCCGGAGGGGGAGGATGGCTTTGGGAACAGGACAAGCGTCCTCGACGAAAAACCGCACCTACACCGTTGCACGCGCAATAATTCGAGCGGACGCATTTAAAGGGGAGAACGTTTGTCAAAAGGACTGTGCACGTGTGCCAGCTAATTTGTAACGTCGTAATAATTAATATTATTACACTACGTCGTGTAAATCCCTCAGAAATCCTTTCGGAGCAAAAACTACGACTCGGGGCCAACGCGCGACGCACATATTTAATGTGGGGGTAGGTATCTACAATAAGATTTAGGAGGGCTTCATCTCTGATTCAGCCGTTTTTCTTAGGGTCGACACGAGACGTCTTGACCCCGATGGGACATCCATCTCATGCCGTAAAAGAGCAGCCTATATAATATAAGGCAGTGGCGTAGCCAGGGGAGTGTTTTTCGTGTGTTTAAACACCCGGGGGCCCACCCTACAAACGAGTGTACCTATATATTAATTATGCAAAACATATAATATGAACTATAATAATATGTGTTTCAGATTTCTATGAGATATGTTGGCATGTGCAGATGACTGCAATAGAAAGTGTGCAAAGCCGCTCACTTCATGTTATTTTTTAATACATAATAATTAATAAAACATGGCAACACCCCCTCTCCCTTAAAACAATAATTGTTCAGGATTTATTCATGGTTACGCGCCTGAATAAGTGCCACTGGGAAAGTGTAAGGCGAAAACGTAATATTACTATTAATAGCTAGGTAGGTATAGGCGCAGGTGTGTTATTCTCGACGACATTTTCATCCATTCGTAACATAATAACACCTTTACAATATCTCATTGATTATGAATACTATATAGATGGCTCATGCGGTACAAAATACAATAAGCTAAATTTACTAGCTATCCTGGTGTTAATATCCAGAACTAAATAGGCGATGTATATAATACTATAGTAGATTTAGCGTATTCATAATCAATGATAATATCAAACTATTTTAAATCACGAAATATACTAAACAACATTATAATAAAACAATTATTAGCAATACTGCTAGATTAGCCGATTAAAGAGTAGATACTGTTATGTGCGTAGGGACTGTAGAGTCGATATCTTATCAAAATAATGACCCAATTTATGGTTCTTGAATGATACATAGTTCACCGTTTACTGGTTAGCTATAACTATATATATAATGCCAGGTTTTCGTTGTACTGACACAATAAACACTTTAATATCCAGTATCATTAGAACTTTATATGAGCTTATTGGCATTTTTTTATAATATTATATTACATAGGTACTAAACTAACTTATAATTCTTGTTACATTTATATTATGATGTAACTTTTTATGAGTTGATGACACGGCACTACGGCAGTGGTTCTCAAACTTTCAACTGAAAAAACAGCAACCATACTAGCGATAAAAGTATATGGAACATGGTGTAACATGATTAGCATATCATTTAAACGACCAAGCGAAGAGAGTGTTTCTTTCCACGAAGGGTTTCAGGGGCTGATTATTACAATATGATAATTGACGGATTACCCACTTCGTTTTTGATAACGCTAAATCGATGTGGTGGATGTAATGTCTAAAATGTTTGAATTTTGTTTTTTATTACACGCTTTAATACCAACCTGTAGGGAATACATTTTTAAAATAAATTTGTGTTAGTAACACGAATAAACGACGAGTGGCCGTTAGGTTAGATCAGCCTAAACCCGCCGGAAAACGATATAATTGTGTTGTTAAAGACCCGTTCGTTAGTTTAGTTTTGTTTACCGCCTAAATTCAGTCGGTTAGCGTTTTAGCGGATTTTTAAAAAATGCAATGTGTTTGAGTGATTTATCATAATGCGTTTGGGCGAGTGATTTTAAAACATTATACCTAATGTCTTTGGCCAACCTTTTTTTAATATCCTGGGATGCTGTATTTTATCAATCTATTTTCCCTCTCATTTCGACTGATTTGGAACTCGAAAAATTTCATGGGTATGATTAAAAGTGGATTGTTTTGTTGAAAAGATTAAAAATCAAGTTAAAATATTATTAAAATTAAAAAAATATGTAAGTGAAATATAGGTAAGTGTCTGTGATTAAAAATTGAAATGATGTGCCATATTTAGATTGATATAAAATTCTATATAGATTTTATGTAATATTTTTATCTTAATCTTTATAAATTTACATATTACAATGTTATGTCTTATATAGTATCATACATGCTCAAACACATTATAAGAAATTCGCCCAAACACATTACTTTTATTATGTGTGTAAAAAGGCAATTCGCCCAAACGCATGACGCCGCTTAATTTGTCAGAAAATGTGTCAACGATGTTTGAGTAAGGAAAGTTGTGTGAACCGAAAACATTATTATAATATACACCAGTCAATTATTTTATGAAATAACGGTAATATTCGATCATACCATTCACATTTACCCACTTGAATAATATAATATTATTGTGTATTATATTTCTATTTATTTATTTTTTGAGTAAATTTGGTAGGTTTAATAAATTGAAGAGGAAAAAAATACAAATTTATAAATAATTCCGATGATATAATATAATATTATAAATTAAGAACAATGAAAAACTACGATTATAAAGGAACTACACTCTTTCTCTATACCTATACATTTGATTTTCATAGAATGGTTCCAGTATTTTATTATATTCATTTTCGTGACAAAAATACACAAGCACTCTGTTAGGTTGGGTAAGTATAAATGTACAGTAATTATTTGATAATATTCGGTAATCGGCTTACATTTGTTTTTCATGTCAAATCTCGTTTGGATAACGGTCGTACCTATACCTAGTAATTGATTGGTTCTTGAAACGTCTCTTTTGAAAGGTGACATAGTTATTTGAAAAATATTAAGTATAATATTATGTAGATACAGCAGATAAAATATGTCTTCGTGCTTATCAGTCTAATGTAAAATTGATTACTTGTCAAATCCTCACTATTGGGATGGCCCTTTCGTGCTGTAAGAGTTGTCAAATCATGATGGGTTTTAAATAGGTAGGTATTTGATCGTGATATTATAACAAAAGCTCGAATCACTTTATTATAGTATACGCTATGAATAATAAAGCATAATTAATTGTCCCAAGTTTTCAGCTTTATTTTTTATTTTATTTAATGAATTCCCGGATGCCAAGCAGATTTTTTTTTCATTACTTAAAATAAACAATATTTTACTGAGTATACAAACAAATAAAAGGAGTGTTATAAGCTGATGACACGCAAAGTGTAGCGAAACTAATTAATTGAAGAAAATAACCATATCGAATCGTAAAATGTTTGGTGAATCACTCTGTATATATAAAAATAATGATATTATACCTAACCTAACCTTACCTAAGTGTTAGTATATATTGTAATATACCATTTATTCATGTGTACAAAAAAAAAGTAGTTGTACCTAACTAAATAGAAGTTACTCGAAACTTCGAATGTACTTAATGCAGAGCTTAATACTTCATGTTTATGTTTCTGTAAATTGTCCGCTATATTTGTATTCATAAAATTATAAAATTTGTCGAATTCAATTTGAACATTAGTTGTCAATAATATGTTTTTATAATTACCTATTACTGTGTATTGGCATTATTACAGCACCAATATAATGTTATTTATTACCTACAAATATAACATAATTGTATGCGACAAAACTTTACAATATATACCTACAATGAAAAAGTATTTATTTATGTTTCTGTCCCTTTGAACTTTAAGTCTACATATTCAAAATTTCTTTTACAGTGGGTATCTGTTGACTCTTGTGACTAGTATTTTATTTAATTTATCAGTTATTTAAGAGTTGTTATATGTTGTTAATAAATTCACAAACTTGTGTTGTATTGTGATATGAAGACAGATGCACACAAAAGAACTTTTTTACTAACGTATATTAAAGTAAATAGAAATGAATACAAATACTTGAAACGATGGACTTTAATATTAATTAATAAATACGTTTTCTGCCGTAAATTTCTAAATTTCATAAAGATAGGTGGGTTCCTCCTACGTATTTTTGACCTTTTTTTTATACCTATTGTTTTTTTTTTTTTACTGTTTTGGTTTTTTGCATATTTAAAACCCGCAGTTAGTTAAGCTGATTTAGAATGGAATGAGAAGGACCATGAAACAATTAAAATTGTATTAATATTATTTTTATTTTAGCTTAATCAAAATAACTACAAACTGCAAAATACGATAATACTATGGTCACCTCCAATTGTGTTATAATAGAATACGATAGGTAAACATTATAATTTACTCCCTTACTAATTATTATTTCATTGTTAAAATCTAGAAAGAGAAACGCCGTATATTTTCGTCTTATTAAATTTTTCCTGATTAGATAATACGACCTCTCCCACACCCCGGTTTTATATTTTCAATAAGAATTATGTTATATTTACCAATTCATTTATTACCCTTAGGCTATAATTACTAAGAATTGATTAAAATATAATTTTATTTCACAAAACATTTTTTGATGACTTCTTGTCTGTGCGTTAAAAATGATAAAAGTTCATTCGCAAAACGTTTAAATGACTCGGATTTAAACCAAATGCCACTTTTTACAAAATTATATAATATAGGTAGGTACCTATTTTGTTATAACTTATAAATTATTCTACCTATGTGCTATATTAGTTGAAAACATTAAAAAATATTTTAATATTAATATAGTCTTAATTTGTGTTTGAATTATATTCTAGAGAGAGATATTAATATTAATCAGTTTTTCTCAAATCGCTTAAGACATATTGTTTTAAATTTTGAACACTTTATTTTTGGTTAGTAATCATCTAAAATATCATGTATTTAATCACAATCTGTAATAGTAAACATAGGTAGTTTAAATAAGTAGTTTGTTGTTCTTTATGGGAATTAAACAGATAAACCTTAATAAATTAGTAAAAAAATATTGGAATAACGTGTTAAAATAATGGAAAGAAATATATTTATAAAATAATTTTATTAAAAAAAGGAAGGAAAACGTTAACTTTTAATAATACTCAATTTAAATTTAAAAACCAAATTGTTTACGTTCTGTAAATAGTTTAATTTGGCACGAATTTATGATTTATGAAATTAACTGAATTAATTTTTAATATAAGGATACTAAAATTAATTTAAAAATGTTAACAAAGTTCGATAACTTTTATGAATATTTTGCGAGCTTCGAAAAAGAAAAAAATGACAAGCCTTAAGAATTTGAGTATAAATCGACTGCTTTCTTTGTTTTATAAAACTAAATATCACGGGGTAAGTACATAGATATTTTTTTCATACGTTTTGGTCGCTATAATATGGTCATAAAAACTATTTATTGACCTATAAATGCTAATTTAAGTGTAACAAGAAAACAGAAGTTTATTATATTTTGTATATATGTTCAACCCATATATCTAGGTTCTAGGTAGTAATTAAAATTCGAAATGCACAAAAAGACATGTGAACAATATGCGACGATGACGTCTTGTAGAAAACAACAAATCACCAGAACCAACGATTTAAATTTGGTAGCTGGTAGTGTTTTTGAAATGTTCAAAGGATATTAAAGATTGTTTTCACGCATGGATGGTGAAGTTTTCACCGTCGTACGCTAGGTATATTATGGCTTTTTTGCCGGTATCTTCAAACTACTTTCGTGAAATAATGCTGCAGGTTTGCCTTTATTTTATGTACGTATTAGATCTACGGCAAAATAACTTTCGAAATTAATAATCCCAACGCTGTATTCGCGAAAGAACCGGCACAATGAAATTGCAATAATTTCGGATTCTTTTGTGTTTTAGAGGTTTTACACCCTTATTACTATTATCATCATCATTATCATCTTCGTCATCATCGTCTTAGTATGCGTGGCTTACAGCGTGGTAATGACACATTTGATGTAGTGGGTGGCCCTCGACTTGCCACTTCAAAACTGACAACCAGTTTAAAAAAAAAACAATACAAACAGTAAGAAAAAAATCGATACATATTATTTTTATTATTTTATTGTACAGGTACCAAATTTATAATTGCGTTTGGAAATTTGCCGTAAATTAAATTTAAAAAAAAAATCTTTCGAAACACTCGAAGAACATAATAATATAATAACATTACGAACATACACTTCAAAACCGTGTTTCCGGCGTTACACGCGCACTCGAATATTATTTTGTTTTATTATTATAATCATCTTTTCGATGAGTGGTTTTACACATGACGTATTGGAATCGACGGTATGAATGGTGTGAATGAGAAGGACGTTTTTACGACGACGTTCGTTATTTTATTATTTGTTATTGTTTGTTATTTATTATATTAAATTATTTATTTATTTATTTATATATATATTCTTATTAAAACGAAGAAAACCCATATTCTTAGGCTGTACAAAATTAAATCAGAAAACAATATATATTATACGTCATTTAATATTTATAATGGAAGTCCGCGACTGAAGAAAACTGTAATTAATTTTATAAATAAATATTATTGCAATGTTATAAAGATACATTTACCAACTTTACTTGTTGTAGACTTTATGGTAGGTATACCTAGTTTATAGTGATAACAAATTTAATATATTTTAATTCCTTACGATACCTATACGATTTGACGATAATACTCTACAATAAATCATACCAACTAGGTAATGTATGTAGTATGTTAATTACTTATATTACATTATTAGTCATCGAGGGAAATAAAAAATATACTTTAACGCATCCGAAACGTACCTGTAGTAAACGAAATGAAAACTTTTGTAATTTAATAGAAATTTAAATTGCCAAAATCGCGTATACAAAAATATACGAGCTTAATATTCCACTAAATTTAATTTTCCCATCACACAGTTGAATAAACAACTATAAAAATAGTTTTATCAACATTTTTCACACGATATACATTCTAAATATATTAATACAATTAACGGAAGTTTATAATATATTACTATATTAGTATCAATTCTAAATTGAAACAAACTGAACGATTTAAATTACATACTAAAGTTTACCTAAACATATTTTGCAATTTTTTAAGTACCTATGCATATTTTATATTTTTTTTTATTAATTGCGTTGTGTATCATAGTATAATTATTTATTAGTTATATAATAATATTATATTTTTGATAATTATTACAGTAGTAGATTTTCATCTCAATTGCTCAATTTGTATATGATTTAAATGTGATAAAATTAATGTTTTTTAAAAAAAATGTTCTAACCAAATAACTATCAAATAATATTTATAGAACAGTAATTTGATTTATATTTCACAAATAACACAAATTTTAGATTTGTATAACTCATTAGTTTAACATAATATATTACATTTCATTGAGTTAAATAATGCATTATTTACCTATTAAAATTGTATTATGTGTAGGTTTTTTTTACGTTAATTTATTTTATTCATAATTGATTAACATAGATATTTCGCAATATAATATAGTCATTATATTTTGTTTCTTTTACTTTCGCTGGATACAAATTACAACTCACCTTGTTGCCAAGTGCAGAATAAGTGTTTCAAAAATTTACAATTCGTGTCAGTGTCACAGTAACCACTAATCAATATATATTCGTTGCGAACATTATGAATATTTTTTAGTACCTTTAGGGTTTAAAAGTTAAAACGTACAATCTATTTATTCTACCTAGGTATATAATCAGATATCAATATGTCGAATATCGCAGCTCTCGATAATTTGTCCGATATCAAGATCCCACCCACACCCAATTTAATGGCAGTAGCAACCAGTGGTTGTCAACGATCTCCAGAAAAATATACTGAAACCGTTGGAATATCGTGATTTAAAGAGTTTACCGGCTCACAGGCAATTTGTATCTATGCCTAATATGGCCAAGCATACAAATTCCACGTTAAAAAACGTTAATTTTATCACGTTTAAAACAAGTACAAATCCTAAATTTCCCATGTAGGTTATGAAAACCTACTGTAATTATTACCAAAAATAAAATATTATTATTTTATACCTAATAAATAATTATATAATATAGTACACAAAGCAATGTATAAAATATGCATAGATACTTAAAAAATTTCAAAATACGTTTTTTGACCAAAGAACAAAAAATAATATCAACAGATAGGTACCTATCAAATACCAAAAACACTGCGATATCATGCAAGGAATGATATATGTAACATTGATCCCCGGAGATTTGTATTCCTCCAAATTGCTTAGTAGTTTTATATTTGAAATTTAATCATTTTAATCATCAATTTTATACAGGATGGCTTATTCAACATACAGGACATTGGGACAAACGTGTTATTTTTGACCTTTTATCGGGACACCTTCACTCAAATACGAGACAATGCCGAAAAACATGGGACGAATTTCAAATAAGTAACTTATCCGAAATTTTATTTTTCTGGATTGAAATACTCCAAACAATATTTTGCTCAGGAATGTGAAATTAAAAAGGGGGTCAAGTGGATGTCGCTCGGCTGTATAGTAGGTTACAAGTAGGTCACTTTATATAATGGATGGTATTGAATTTTAATTCAATGATATAATATCATTGTATACGAAAAACGATTCTGAGCGGAGACGGTATGTCAGTAGTCTAGGATATTTTAAATTATATTGATATTGTTATTATACGCTAGTAGCTGGTAAGTTGAATTAATATTATTCATATTATTTAATTATTAACCTAAAATTATCAGTGATGCTGGAAAAATATTATAACATACACGTTTACTCGTTAATATTGATTTTAATATGTAATTTCGTCCAAATTTGAACTTAAAATGTCTGTAAAAAATAACTGAGTTTATATATTTTTTAGATTTTTTGATTACAGTATATACTATTTATTAGAATCTTTATTTAAAATTGTCAATCCTTGGTTATAAAAACTAACCATTTTATAATTGTTTAATTATACAATGATTGATAATTTTCGAGATTTTGATGAATTTTGTCAAAATTCGAACTTTAAATGCTTATAAAAAAAATGTGTGCCTATGTATTTTTAATATTTTTCAACTGCTATTGTAACAATATATCAGGATCCTTGTATTAAATTTTCATTATTTTTGGCCCAACAAATACAATTTTATTGGTATTTATATAAAAAAAAAACCAAAAAAATTTAAAATTTAAATGGTCCGTAAGAAGCTCAAAAACAGTCAAAACATATTCAAAATTAGATGGTGTATAGAAAATACTTATATAAACATTTAGTGAAATTTTCATGCATCTACAGTTATTCGTTTTTGAATTACAACAAAATAAGAAATTCGCTACATGGGAAATCGAATGAATATCTAATCTTGTAAAAATTTGAACTTAGAATGCTCATAAAAATTTATGTTGACTTGCTTATAAACATTTTTTCATTGATAAAATTAGGCAAACTTATAAGGATTCTTGTATCACATTTTCAAACCTTAGATTTAAAAAGAAAAATTTTTATGAATTTCTAACTCAAAATAAATTGCACATTTTTGTCATTTTTACATATTTTGTCAAAATTTGAACTTTGATTACCTATAAAAAAAAATTGTGACTACGGATTTTTAATTTTTATCATCTGCCTCTGAAACTATATATTAGAAGCCTACTATTAAATTTTCAAGATTTTTTACCTAACAAATAAAATTTTATTGACATTTATAGACAAAAAAAACTAAAAAAATTGGAAACTGAAAATGTCTGTTAACAGCTCAAAATAAGTCAAAATATTTTGGAAATGGTAGGGTGTGTAGAAAATGCTTCTATAAACATTCGGTCAAAATTTGTTTTTCACGGTGCCTTTAAAAACTACTGAGAAATTTTAACTTTTGACCCCCTCCTCCCCCCCCCAGGTTAGTTAGTACCAACTAGATTCACTTTCCTATCAGAAAAGGTACTAATGAAGAAAATTGAAGCATTTTTACTGTCCTAAAAGGTGATTTTTTCTAAAACCGATTTTGCGTAAAATTCCCCGTTTTTCCTTAATTTTTAGTTTGTTTTACCTGGAGCTTTTGAAAACTATTGGGAATTTTAAAAAATGACCTCCCGAATGCACCAACTAGATTCACTTTCCCATCGAACAAGATACTGAAGTTGAAAATCGAAGCATTATTTCAAATACTTATCTTGTACCCAGACACAAAAAAAAATAAAAAAAAATAATAAAAGACATATCATTGCAATATCAATACATTCATCGCTCCGCTCAGAATCTGAAGTGTATATTATGTTGTCATTCAAACGATTAAAAAAATTAAATAATAGTAAAAACTATGAGTCTTATTTTTCCTAAAAATATTATGTAAAATAAATATTTTTAAAAACTTTAGTATTTTGTGAAACAATGAGAGTGACATACCTTAAATGGATCACTTCGTTCATATTAAATCTGTGTGATTTAATAATAATATTGTAATCTGGTAGGTATAGCGTCGAACTAAAAAACGTCGTATTCCCTTGGTGTATCGGTGACAGATTATAATATCAAACGGATGAAATACGAGATGATTTTGATGTTGAATATTAATTTGACACTTAGCTATACCGATGTGTAGTACAATTTTAACGTGTATTAAAATAAAATGGAAACATAATATCTATTTTATTTTACCGATGTCCTGGTACCTGGTATAACTACGCGTCCAGTTCTTCGTATCTATCGACGACCGTTATGGTTTCATGTTCAAAGACTTTATTATATTAAAGAACTATTGTAATTTGTAATGCAAATATGCAATATCAACTCAAATGTTGAATTTTAATATGAAATATGATTTAAATATTGTTTATCCAACTTAGAAGATATTTATGATAACCAATTAACATTAAATGTATTGGTTATTTCTCAATGATATTTATTATTTATTAATTATTAGGTATTATAATGATTAAAAATTGGTTATTTTTTCTATAGGTACATATGAGTGGGTACACTATTTTATAAATACATTTTGGTACCTCAGCGGTTTCAAACCCATGGGCTCATTACAATGTGAAATCTACTTTTGGGCCACTGGCAAGAGGTACTGGACCAAGGACACTGATCGAAAGTCTAAGCTAAGGATCAGCAAATTTTAATTAGCATCGACATTGAAATCTTTATATGATTTCATAGGGGAAACCTGGATAAGACGAGGACTTGAGGTAAGATCGGAGATAGTTGTATATCGGAAATTATTGAGTTTTTGGAAAATATGTTTTAACAAAAAAATATGTAGTATGTTGGTCACACTATAATAATATTATTTGATATAAATAAATAATTAAAGTAATACGGTGTACGGCCGCACGGGCGCTTTGCATTTAACGGCAATATGCGATGTAATATTTTGTGAACATCAAATAATGAATAAGTAATTAAATTATTGTTTATTCTTAATTACTCTTATATAACTTTTGATAGCTAGTTTTGTTAGGTTTCAATTAATGTAACTTTGATAGAGTTTTTCCCTTATTTTAAGAACACTGGACACGTTAAATTAAAATATTACTATTTGGGATAAGACGAGAAAAGTACAATGGGGCAAGATCATGTCCCATGTTATTATTCTTTTTTTTTAAAGTTTTAAATTCGATTTTATGTGTATTCTGTTATATGAATATAGGTAGTATAGTAAAATAAATGTTTTTCAAGCAAATATAACTATAGGTATTATCATTTAGACATAAGATATGAAACTAAATACTATATATAACCATAATTTTCCTGATAAATATGAATATACATAAATTATGTGTTTAATGTGTGTATGCAATAAAAAAAACAATTGTTTAAAGCTTAAATAACATTTAATAACCTACATGATACGACATGAATTGTATTTGTTATGATTACGCCATTAAGGACCTATATATCATCTTACCTCAGCCATGGTCCATGATGGGACAAAAATCAATTTTTATGTTTAGTAAAAATGAATTAATAATAATATAACAAAACTGATTGGAAATTTAGTAACTACTTTCTTTAATAAAGGTTCTTTGTTTTTCAATAAAATAAAATATTGACCCTTTTAAAAACAATTAAAGTTAGGTTCCCATCTTACTCCTTAAGAAATCTTCTATCGTTCTATTTGTATGTGTTTATATTTTATAATAGGTAAGTAGGCCTCAAAGTTTTTTTTACATAGTTGGACCTTAGTGGTCCACATAAGGTTGAGTACCACTGAGGTATATCCCATTATATGTAACGTCAGCACAGAGCCAAGATGAACTTGACGAGTTATAACTTATAGGTAAATAGCAATAACACACGTATATATAATACAATATATAGAGATGAAACGAGACTACTTTGGCACACGAATAAGTTGCTGGGCCGGTGGATTATTGTTATTACAAATGTTGTATAAACTTATCTAAAGTCGTTATACGTGGTGGGACTTTGTGATAATATAGAAGGAATGTAATTTGACAGACTCGTCTTGGATATAATATACGATATAAATATTTGAAGTATAACATTATATATATATATTATAACAAAACATAAATACCGTAATGGTGGTTCACACCATTACATTACAATATTAAATTATATACATAACACAATGGGATAAGCAACAAGTGTGAAAATATTATGACGATTATCTACTGCAACTATGATTATCATAAAAACTATAATTAAGATCTCTTAGTGTTCTGCAATAATTATTAGTAACCAAAAACAGTGGCTAATTAATTACGTACCTAGATATTTTCTGTAATAAGGAATCAGGATGCCACCGTTGTTATTTTAGGTAATTCGTTGATTTAGTTTCCGTTCCATAGATAAATAGTCCAGTGTACTTGAACTTTGCAATGAAGTCTCCCTCAAAGTTTTAGGACAGTTAATTAGTTTCAGCAGCAAAAAAAATGACCTTTAGTCCAATCACGTGCAACTGCAGCAATGTAAGTATTTAGTATAAACAATTTTCAGAATAATAATAAGCAAATAGTCATAATTATTATGAGAATTTCCATGTAATATAAAACATAGAATACTATTACTCACTATTTATCAAATTAAATTAATTTAATTTTCTACGAAATTGACACTGCACGAAGTAATATAACAACTGTATAAAGTATTGAAATAAACCCACAAATCGTTAACCTAGGAAAATTATTTACATAGCTATATCGTCCATAATACAATTGTATTGTTAGCTGATTTCTATAGTTTAGGAGATCCGAAAAAGTTTATGGCATGGTATAATATATTATTATACAGGGTGTATTTTTTAAGCATGCTAGCTTCATTTTTCACTTTAATATTGTACCTACATTTATTCAAATTCTGATTTTTAGAATTTTTAAGTATAGGTACCTATCTAACGAACACATTTTCAAATTTCTGTATATCATAATATTGTTTCGCATGGACGGCATTTTTAAAAACAGTCGTTACTCGTTTTAATATTATGACTGTGGTGAGCTTAATGTAAAATGTATGTCTTTGGTCAGGGACGAGCCCGCGGCCGCAGTGTAAAACAATAAGGATATTTCACGTAATCAATGTTACGCAGAACAATAAACAAAATATATACCTAGGTAGCAGTATACCAGTATAATATGTCATTACAGACGAACGTTAAATGAATACGTAACATGGTTGATTTATAAATACTCATATACAGTGTAGTTCACCAAACACGCTCATCTCTATTTTTTCATTTAATAGTGAATTAATTCAAATTATGATTTATGGGATTTTTCAACATAGGTAATTAAAGATCATAATATTTTCAATTTCTTGGGATTTTTCGCACCTACTACCTACTTAAGGAGTATTTGATTTTGATAGGTCAAAGTTTTCAGAAACATTATCCGCCAAATAATTTACAGTAGAAAAGGGGGAGGAGGGGGTCTCGTTGAAAAAAAAAAGAAGTTTGTATCTCCATAGGATACTACTCCTTAATATTAGTAAAAAAAAAACTCAAACATTTCAAAATATAATCTTAAATAATCAGAATTCGAATAAATAAATTATTAATAAAATAAATGATAAAAATAGGGGGTGAGCATGCTTGGTGAATAACCCTGTACAGCACGAATAGTAAAATTATATATGATAGGTGCATCATGTGTAAAACGGTCTGATGATTATTACACGAGCTGGTTCAATAAATTAAACTCGAAATCCTTTTCGCTACAATAATATATTATATTCCATGGAACCGTTGCGGAACGTTTTCGGCTTAGCGGGCGTAATATTATAACGAGATCCTATAAAACACGGGACAAAACCTTATATTATTATCGTGGAATTGTGTTTGCTATAGACAGACGGAATGATAATATAATAAAGACGGGTGGGTGTATTATAGAAAGTGCTGCTGCCGAATACCAGGTAAAAGAAAACAATATAATGAGACTCGCGTCTTGCGTGTGTGTCGAGGATTTCGCGTTTCTCGTCACTGACGATCGGACCGATTCGCGTTACGGTGAACATCAGCTATTGCCTATATAGTAGCGAGCTGAAACGTTTTTAAACTTTGGGAGAAACAAAAATTCAAGGACCCCCTCATGTGACCCGAAATATGAGTTTTTTTTATACCTATCATGTAAACAACATTTTTTACAGTGAAAAAACTAAATCATTATATTGTAGTTTTCTCAAAATATGTGCCACGGTAAATTGCATTTTTTAATTTTAACAGACGAAATTATGTAAACAAAAAAATATTGTATTTATAATACTAAATATCTAAGTTTTAAATAAATACAATTCAATTGTGAAACGTGTGCTTGATGTTGTTTGCATAAATTGTTAAATTTGAGGAGGAACTGACGAGTGACGATAAACCTATAGTCGCATTTCTTGTTCAACTGCAGATAGAATTAGTTTTGACAAATAGATAATATTTGTCCAAAGTGTACCGTGACTTATAATAATTAATTATTAACTAATTTTAATGTTTTTTAACCATTGTTTTATTGCATTTTTAAATTTATCACACACCCGCCAATTTTAGTGTTGGTGCAGTTTTATCATAAAAAACCTTTTTTTGGCGCAGCTGTAAATTAAATCAATAACCTGGTGGACATTTAATTACGTATAGTTGTACATACACGTCGTATCCGATTCACAGCTTAACCATATATGTAAATAATATGACTATTTAGAATTCGTCTCAAACACCGTCGGGACGGCTCCCACGTACACTCAAACATCTTAGGTCACATCTATCTCATTCGATTTTCACCCCGAAGTCACCTTTCACCCACGCCACTGAAGTTGTGTATAAACTTCAATGATACAATATTTCAATGTACTCTATATGCAAGGCTGGACAAGTTAACGATAATTTTTAATTGAGTTAAGTCAAGTTGATTGAAAATATTTGAAAAAGTTTAAAATTTATACTTATATCCTAATATTTTTTCAAACTCATTAAAGTTGATACGAAAGTACTTACAATTAACTTGTTAACATAAATTGAGTTATTATTATTATTATTTTTTTTAATATGTAATATGATTTTAAATAATAAAAGTAATTATTTATGCGATACCTATAATATGTATCACTAATGATAATATAATTGTTTTATATTTATAATTTAATTATTTTTAACGAAACTTGGATTTGATGAAAAGTACCTCATAATTGGTTAAGTTTATATCAATAAAAACCAGTTAAGTTAAAAATCAAGTTAATGAAAATTAAATTTCTAAAAAGTTAAAATTAACTTAACTTTTAGCTTTTTAACTTATTTATGCCCTACAGCCTACAGGCTTGCCTATATGTTTATTATAATTTATAATATTTTATCGTATAGACGCGTCTAGCCCAGACAGAAGTTTATTTTTAAATATCCGCGATGCTAGCTATTGAAAAAGTACACCTAACAATTTTAGATTCTGAGCGAAGCGATGAATGTATTGGTTTTACAATGATGTGTGTTTTTTTTTTTATTTTTTTTTTTATTTTTTATTTTTTTTTTTATTTTTTTTTTTATTTTTTTTTTTATTTTTGTGTCTGTCATCACGTTTAAGGACAGAAAAAATGCTTCGATTTTCTTCAATAGTACCTTTTCTGATAGGAAAGTGAATCTAGTTGGTACTTTGGGGGGTCAAAAGTCAAAATTTCCCAGTAGTTTTCATGAGCGCCTGGAAAAACAAATGAAAAATTATGGGAAAAACGGGAATTTTTACGGAAAACCAATTTTCGACAAAATCGATTTTGGTTTTTGGTATAACTCTAAAAGAAATGACCGTAGAGACATGAAATTTTGACCGAATGTTTATATAAGCATTTTCTACACACCATATCATTTTCAAAATATTCTGACTTATTTTGAGCTGTTAACGGACATTTTCAGTTTCCAATTTTTTTAGTTTTTTTTTCTATAAATGTCAATAAAATTTTATTTGTTGGGTAAAAAATCTTGAAAATTTAATAGTAGGCTTCTAATATATAGTTTCAAAGGCAGATGAAAAATATTAAAAATCGGTAGTCACAATTTTTTTTTGTAGGTAATCAAAGTTCAAATTTTGACAAAATACGTAAAAATGACGAAAATGTGCAATTTATTTTGAGTTAGAAATTCATAAAAATTTTTCTTTTTAAATCTAAGATTTGAAAATGTAATACAAGATTCCTCATAAGTTTGCCTAATTTTATCAATAAAAAAAAGTTTAAAAGCAAGTCATAATAAATTTTTATGAGCATTTTAAGTTCAAATTTGTACAAGATTAGATATTCACTCGATTTCTCATGTAGCGATTTTCTTATTTTGTTGCAATTCAAAAACAAATAATTGTAGATGCATGAAAATTTCACTGAATGTTTATATAAGCTATTTCTATACACCATTCAATTTTGAAAATATTTTGATTTGTTTTGAGCTGTTTACAGACATTTTTAGTTTTCAATTTTTTTAGTTTTTTTTTTTATAATTGTCAATAAAATTTTATTTGGTGGGCCAAAAAGTCTGAAAATTTAATACAAGCTTTCTTATATATTGTTACAACATCAGTTGAAAATTTTAAAAATACATAGGCACGATTTTTTTTTATAAGCATTTAAAGTTCGAATTTTGACAAAATTTGTCAAAATCTCGAAAATTATAAATCATTGTAATTAAAAAATTATAAAATGTTCAGTTTTTATAACTAAGTGTTGAAAATTTAAAACAAAAATTCTCATAAATAAATCATACTGTAACCAAAAAATCTAAAAAATATATCAACACATTTATTTTTTACAGACATTTTAATTTCAAATTTAGACAAAATTTCATATTTAAACCAAGAATAATGATTTTAGTTATTTTGATATAATTTAAAAATATTATTTGTTGGTATATGAAACTTTTAGAATATATTGTTATATTTTATATACACGCAATGGCATTTTAAAATATAATTTTTTTGAGAAAAAATTTAACCAACTATAGTAAATACTAATGCCTATAATACTAAAATTAATTACTTTATTCACAATAATATCATCAAATACATTTAGACTTAGTAAGATATTATAGACTGACTGACCGTCTTCGCTCAGAATCGTTTTTCTTATTCAATGATATTATATCATTGGATAAAAATCTAACACAATCCATTACAGTGACTCACTTGTAACCTACTGTACAGCAGAGCGACATACACTTACCGCCCTTTTTTTTTTCTTTCGATTGAAAATTTTTTAGAACGACATATCTCGTTTAAAATTTTTTTTCAATTTAAAACAGCAAATTGGTGTAACGCATAGTAATTAATTACGCTTGGTTGACTCTACATCTATAAAACGTGTTTGCATAATATTATATTATATACATACTACACTGTCTACTGCATATAAAAAAAAAATTGTATGGATATTGAATTGGTGGTAAATTGAAATTACTGATTATCGTTTTTAGATCAAATTAACATTTTATCCAATATAATCTCATATTAAATATATTTGAATTCAGATGTAGGCGTGGTGACTATAACCGCGGTACGGCAATATAGTTCTATATAATGTTTAAAGTATTTTCTTGTTTAAATTCGATACCTAGTTTTATTTTCTGTATTGTCATGTAAGTTCAAATAATTCGTAATAAAATAATAAAAGTACCTATACGCATACGACGTATGATTTCCCAATGGATAACTACCTCGTACATGTCATATGTATATATATATATAAATATTATAGGCTTAATATTATAACATTTGAAGGATATGGTCAAATAATATTAGTTTCTCCGAATCGAGTTCAAATATAATATAGAGGTGAATAGACAAAATCATATAAAATCTAACCTCCACACAATAAATGCCGAATATAAAATCGATTTTTTTGAATGAAATATTATTATGTCATACGTAATATGTATCTGTGTTTACACTTCATAACGTACGAAAAAAAAACACTACTTTATAGATTTAACAGTGACTTTTAAAATCGTACTTTTTCTTATCACCTGTCGTGTGTCTTGTAAAAAATAATATTAGCTGATAAACGCGTATATTGAATCGCATTGGCGGAAATCAACTAAAATTTCAGGGGGGGGCTAACATTTTTAACATCAATGTGAGTATAGGAGGGGGAGGGCTTCGATCCCACACAGCTAAAATAATGTATACATTTTGGTGGACGAATGGGATATTTCCTCAGACTTCCACTTATGTTGAATATCGATTGTTGTATAATATTATATACGTCATCGTGTAGCTGTACATAATTGATTATATACTTAAGCATTGAAATATCTAATTAAATATTAACTATTATAAAGTGAATGGAGTGCATTATGGGGGTGAAGAAAATTATTAAAACTAAACATATTTTATATCATTAACGGTTATGAATGTGCTTTTAATCGAAACAGTGACACACGCGTATTATTATTATTCCAATAGTATTTCAATATTGCATGTTATTCTGCTATAAATAAACATCATTAGCCTAGTTAAAAGGCCATAATTGAATGTCTATAGTGTTATAACTCAAACTACAATCGATCTACAATTAAGGCGTCTAATACAAAATGTTGTGCACGTTAATTATTATTTATTACTAATGGCATAGAGGTCGATATGAAATACGCAACTTTCAGTTAAAACTTCGGGGCCGTTTAATAGTTTTATGTCGAAGTTTTCAACTGAACAATTCGTCGAAAAACGTATAAAATATATTAAATAGGTAGGTACCGATTTCGTTAATGATTAGTAGCTCCAGAACTTGATGACATAAAAAATCTTGAAAAAATGAATTAAATGATACAAATAATGACGATAAATCACAAAAAATGACGTTACAATTTTTATTGTAATCGCAAAAAAATGTCAAAATACATCAATATGTCATATTACCTATCGTCGAAAAATGATTTTAAAATGCCATATAAAAATTGATATTTGATTCAAATAAAAAATATCACACAAATATAATACTAAGAACATTTACCTCATTTGAATATTCTTTCTTTTCGATTTTTCTTTTCCTTGTTTCTAATTTTTTGTTACTAATTAAACTGTAAACATTAGAGGAAGTTAAATTAAGTACCTATACCTAACTAGGCAAATAAATATTTAACTATTAACTATTACCTAAGTGTTTTCTTACAATTAAATAGAGTTAGCAGTGTATTCGGTATACCGGTGAGTCATCGGTACTTCGGTATTTACTATTAGATCGGTATTTACCGAATATACGGTATATATACTATATTATATACCGAATAACCGAATGTACGGTATTTACCAAATATACAATTACTGTAGTACAACTTACTGTCATAGAACAATACAGAAGCGAAACCGGATCAGCTGATTGGGGTCTTATTTACGTCCTATGATCTGAAGTCTGAACCCCCGAAAAACATGAAAACTTTTCCACGCACCAACATGATGTTAGACACGAGGTTACCCGTATTTTGAAAACGTTTACCGGAACACAGGTGGGGTCGGCTTGTTTACAGTGTTTACGCTTTAAAAAGATCGGAAATTTCTTCAAAAACAACCGTTATCGCGACAAAGCGCTTACGTTCTTGGAATTTAACTCTTCCAACTCCACCACCCGCGAACCAGACCAGTCCCGCTTATATAATAATAATATTATATTAATACAAATAATATACTTATGGGCCGCCGTGGCCTGGTGCGTTTTACTGTTTTAGTAATTTCACTCGTTTTATAATATTATTAAGACATTAAGTACCTGCGAATTTAATAAATTGTGTGCGTAAGTGCGTTTAAATCACTATTTCACGTCGGTGATTGCCGTAATTCTGTATGCGGTGTGAATGCGCGGATTGACCGGATTTAAGACTCCAGTTTTTGTATAGGAGGTAAGAATGTAATTATTATTATTATTATTATTTACCATTATGCGAGTGGCGTGTTTAATGCTGTAAGGCAACAAATAAAGAATAACTAATCAACTACTAATTCTTATGATTATTATAATATAATATATTATACAGTCTAGTCTTGATAACTCGAATTTTTTTTTGTCCCTAGGAAATTATTTCAATTAATTCGAGTTATGTAACTCGAAAAATACGTAAGTCGAATTAATTTTTATCTCCCTTGACATTCAAATTATCAAGACTCGACTATAATATTATGACCAAATAATTAATTTTAGACACAAAATGTGCTTTATATAATTGCACTTAAAACAAAAAGGTCAGAGCTTAAAACCGGTAACCGATTTGTAACAAAAACCGGTAAAAAACCGTAAATTTGAAAACCGAAAACCGATAACTGCTTTTAGTTTTGGAATGCTGGAAGCGGTTATTGGTTATCGGTAATCAATGTAAATATCTAAATATTAACATCAAAGCGGTTACCTAGTATTTTCAATTCCGGTTTTATAGCCAAAAAATTAATGGTTTTTTCGTGGAATTTAATACTTGAATACTATGTCATGATTACATTATAGTTGAATTTAATTTTCCAGTTATTTTTAAATTTTTTTCCCCAATAAATTGCCGTCGAGTATTGCTTATCTGTTGCGAATATCACATATTATATTTATATAGGTATAACTGGTATTATAAGTGTATAACTATGTATTATAAATACAGTCACAATTTAAAGTTTAAAGCAGTTTTAAAAAATAAATATTTAAATTGAAGGAAATCGACCAAATTACAGCATAGGTATTAAGTTTTTGATTTTGTAATAATAACAGTTGTGTTATCAACCCACGAATGGCCTAAATAAACTGTTTTAAAAATATGATTAAAAAATTGAAAAAAATGATTTTTAAAAATCGGTTTTAACCGGTAGGTAACAGATTACCAAAAAAACCTTATCAACGGTTTTTAAACGATTAACGGTTATCTTATGTTTGAAATATCTTTAAAGAAACGGTTACTGGTTACCAAAATATCAAGATTAAACGATAGCCGGTTACCGACTTTATTGAGAACGGTTTTAAGCCCTACTGAAAAAACAATGTGTATTATAAGAACCGTTGAAGTATGTACATGATTTAAACGTATAAACCTTTTTGCGAACATAATATGAGACTAATATTTGGACGAGAAATGGACCATTTTATTAAATTGGGGTACTGACCTATTTACTATTATTGGTAGTATAAAATACAAATACAACAAAATAAAACCGTTATTTGTGACAGAATAGACAGTTACATAATACCAGTTGATCGTTTCAGACGGGCTTAGACGATGGACCTTAATAGACTGAAAACAGACTGCGGGTGTATTGATGTTAGGGAAATGTATGTCATAATATTTTCTGGTCGACGTTTTGCAGTTATTATAATTTGATAGTGCACATATGACATGCTTTTGAGTCTTGTAATCATTTTTCACACCATAAGACGGTCGAGACTTGAAACATACGGATATCGCGAGTCTTTTAATAATGTTTTGTTCAGTTTTGTATTCAATTTTATATTTTTACATAGGAAATAGTTTGATTTTCAAACTTGGTGATGTACCTATGATTTTTTTAGATATTAATTATTATCCGAAGTGCCTACTTAAAAAATATTAATGCTTAATGTCGATTTACAAATAATAAGTTGTAGTCATATTCAATCGCTCTGCCATTAAATTACATTTTTTTCAAACATATCTTTTATTATTTATACACATTTTTTGTGGTGTTTGTACGTATAATTAAAATATTTTGATTCTTCTGGTTCAAAAATTGGAGCTTATCGGTAGAATAGAAGCCAATGCGAGTTTCTATCACAGTAAAATAACGACTATAATATTGATTTGGATGTTTTGGGGCGGTCTACGAAGTCAACAATTGCTGCCAAAAACGTGTACGAACGGAAATACATTCGTTGGCATAATTTTGCAGTCTGCAGCATATCAATTAATAAAAAGCAACATAAAACTATAGTGAAAACTCTCAGAATAATTTAGTTTGACCGATTTCGGGTGGTGTGTACACATTTATAATTTGTTACTATACAAACTTGTGGACGTGTAGTGCACACGGTAGGACGATAATTTGGATAATTTATTTCGACAATCTCAAATCGGAGAACTCGTGATTCTGTGACTTACCCTATTTTAGTGCAAAATATATAATGTGCGGTTGAACATTATTCGCCTCCTCGAGCATCTTAAATGTGCTGTAGCCCTGTAGGTAATATAGTTTTGAGTTTTTTGCCAGGTACCCCGTAATGACGGCAGAATTTAATTTGGTTTATCATTTGTTTCTATTTTCAATCTTGTGACGTGTGCTGTAGAGAGAAATATTATGATTTTAAGGGACGGCTTTCATTTGGGTGGATAACTCAAAATTGTATATTATTTGAGTGAAATTTACACGGGCCCCTAGTAGGAAGGTCTGACAAAAAAAAAAATAATGCAAGTTAAGCGTACGACAATAAGAATTGTGACAATTATATGGATAATAAATAATTAAAAAAAGATACTCGTGTAAGAAAATTCCCAAAAATAATATTTTGAAAACATTATTACGTTTTGAATTAATTTAATCAAAAAAATAAATGTGTATTGATATTTTAAAAAATTCAAAAAATATACTACTTGACTTAGATAAATATTTTTAACATAAAATATTTTTTTAAATCAAATTTACAATTGACTATTTTGAATCTTTCCTAAAAAAATTTCAAAAAAAATTAAAATGTTGACTATAGTAAAAGTTTAGATATTACTAAAGCAAGTTATTGCAGTAATCAGTTCTTTCTGTTAGTAACCTGTAGGTACATAATTTAGGAAAAATGTATGTGGATGTCTAATAATGTGTCCAAATGTCCAATATATTTTTCTTTCCGTTCTTAGAAAATATATAGGTACCTTATATACAATAGGCACTTATTAAAATGATTATCGCATATCGGCCAAAAAGATCCATGTATAGTGAATACTATAAAAGTTTTTTTCTGTATAATACGAGTTCCCTTACTTACATATCATATAACGTATATAGTATATACTTTTTTATATATACTTAATTACTAACGTCAAGATATGCTATAAGTGCCTACATAAAACAAAGATAAATATAAATTCGCCCAAATGATCGCTTAATATCTCCGCCTGATGATTTATGCTCTGCTCAAGTAAATTTCGGGCCTTTACCTGAATTAATGACGCCTATTTTAAGTACTTATTCGTTTTACTAGAATATATCGTTTCAACAATATTCCACGTATATACCTACTTATAACTTATTGTAGTACGCGGTATGCGGTAACCTACTCTGTTGTGTGTAATTGAAGATTAAAATGATTTATGTTATCAAATATTACAACATAACATAATACGTACATATTTTTTTGTGTATAATAATATATACTTACGTGAATAACAGGAAACTGTAGTGGAAGTTATTTTGAAGTAGATATTTATTTTCAATCAAATTTTGTTTTATCTACATAACGTTACACAATATGCGGAGCTATAATAACATACAGGTCACTTACCATTAAGGATATTTCGTTTTTCGAATGTATACCATTATAATATTATGGCAATACAATATAGTATACTTCAATGTTATTATAATGGAGTCTTTCAGACAATACTACTCAGGTGTACAACGAAAAAAAATATATCTTTGGCGAAAAATAAGTCTCGAAAACGCTACAACTGTGCTTGTTGTCAGTGGCGATACGAACCTAAAAAAACCCATAAACAACCTAAAATTTATCCAACACCCACCCACTAAAAATGTATAATAAACACAAGTACTATTAGTATTACTAGCTACAACTATTATTTTACTATTATTATTATTTAGTAATTGTTTTTTACTTTCATAATAAGCACGAACCCACTCATCTTTAAATAGGTATTAAAAAGAATTGAAGCAACCACTTTAACCAACCACACAAATACCACGTTTGTCGTTTGGCCACTGTTTGCTGTCTTATTATACCTATAGGTACATGAGCGTCACTGTAGAGTCGTAATTCTGGGGTAGCATCATTACAAATTATTGACAAAAAACTTACGTTCCGTTTGTTTTTTGAAAGTGAAAAAATATTTTGCTGGCAAATATCAGTAATCCTGTATAGTGTATACCCAACACTTCATATTCAATACAGCTAATCTCATGCTATTATAATATAGTAAATCATTTAATCTCAAATTATAACATTAAACAATTTAAATAAAAACTGATAATTTTTACATAACGATAATTCTTCTGTATGCGTCAACAATCATAAATCTTAATGAGTTATGAGTTTACGACCTTTGTCAATGACAATTTTACTTAATATTATAAGTCACAACTACTTACAAAAAAAAAAAAAAAACGAAATCACTTTCGTTAAGAATTGAGTAACAAATATCCTCGCAAATATCAAATATAATTAATATATTTATTATTTTCAAAATTCAAATATATTATTGTATTAGCAAACCGATACCCTTGCTATCACAAAAAAAAATTTAAGGGGTAGCAAAAGTTGCCCTCGATGCCTCTTAGTGACGCCTACGTCTAGGTAGGTACTTATAATTTCTAAACAATATATTTTATCGATGATTCAGCAATTCCTCAGGATAAATGTAGAAATAAACTATTGTTCCCTACTCGTTGTTTTTCCTCTACAAGGAAATCTTATATAAATCATAAATATGTTTTTGTTAATAAATAACCATGACAGCAAACATTTTTACGAAAAATCGGTTAGAAACAAAAAACGCTGGTTCAGCCCAAAAACATATTTATGTTAAAAATATTATTATTTGTTTCCGATAAAAAAAAAAACCGTTGATGTAATTTACAAACTAAATGTTTATTAACATATGTGAAGGAATAATTACAAATTATTTAGTTCTCAGTCTCAAAATATATGTGTGTATTTTACAAGTTATTGACAATATTTAAAAAAAAAACAAAACAATTATTACTACATTTTTAATTAATAACGCAAAGTGTGTCTTATTCTAAACAATAAAAAAAAAAAACATTAATTAACGCTTATTTATGTAATAACTTATAATATTTTTGGCAAAAATAAAATATACAAAAATGGTGTAGAAAAATCGCCACTCGTCATCTGCTATAATACAGAGTATAATAATAATATGTATTTCCTCGATACTAATTTTTACATCCTAGTTTCGTTTTTTTATCGTAAAAAAATTAAACAATATTTTTGGAATTATAATTATTTAATTATTATAAGTTATTATTAGTATAACATATGGTAGTATGGTACATCTTATTTTTTTTTTTTACTTATTTTCAAAGTTAAGATTATATTCTTCAGAAAACTATCATTGATAAAATATTCGCAAACACAGTATATTATTATCGAGCACGTTCAATAACGCGCAGCATATTAGTTTTCTTAGAATTTATAGCCTGATCGAAATGAGGTAAATCCACGGCTTTAATATATAACACTGAAGTAGGTATAAAGTACCCTGAAAGTTTTGTTGTCCGAACTATGTTATCGTTCATAAACTATTGTAATATAGACTTCGTATTTATATTTTATATTTTTTACACTTCACATCGATGTCAACTGTCCACAAAGACACACACTCCAGCCTTTGCGCATAGCTGATATCAAATATAAAATATAAAACGAGTGAAATCATTTTTTTTTCCAAAAATATATTAGAAATAGTGTCACGAAACATCAAAATTCTAACTGAAAACTACACAACAGGTGTGTGACTACGCCCACACGCATAAAACGTATATTTTATTAAATCAGAGTTTCACAAAGTGTCGTGACATTCTTCTGACGGGTCGGCAAAGGATTCAAAGAAATGCCTACATCTTGTTTTTTTTTTCCAATAATAGTTAATAATATAATACAACGAGAACGAGTGGAGTGCTCCCCGAAACAAATCGTATAGGAAGTAGGTTAAAACCGTATTACATCGTCGTATTAATCTGCGAGGTAGGCTGCACAATATTATAACATAACTCACGTTACGGCTGTAAATAATGGAAATTCACATGGAAAAGTCTATAAACTTAAAAGAATTCTTAAAAGATAATTTAGTCTTAATAGAATTGTACAAAAAATATTAAATAAATATATACAATAAAATATCACGGGGTGTTGTACGCGACAAAACATTCGATTTAAGACTTCAAAACTTAGTAAAAAATTATGTGGGTCGCCGTTAATCATGTTATATATCACGTTTGGGAAAAACCGACGATAGTGACCCGGAGAGGCGCAATTTGGGTTGCTTGGGAGTTGATAGCACCCCCAGTTTCGAAAACAGCACCCTCATCTTAATATGTATGCCATTTTTGGACTAACCGGAAAAATGAGGGACCTCAACATTCCCATATGTTTTCATAGAAATCGCACCACTAGTGACCCTCAACGTACCGTTGTCACCGTCGTCGCCGTCGTACCGTCGCCGTCTACTATAACTGCCGTTGCTGCGGCCACAGCACTGGGACGTCGAAATTAGCGTAACGCGTTCGCGCGGCCGCAGCAGTGGACGAGGGGTTCGCCGTGGTCGTACGGCCACCGTCGGCCAACGAGGGCGTCCTGCCGAGCTGTTCGTGTAGAGCCAAGATGTACGTCTGGGCCATCTGGAGCGTTTCGTATTTGGACAGCTTGCGCTCGTCGTCGGCGGCCGGCACGACGCCCCGGAGCCGGTCGAACGCTTCGTTCAAGCCGTTCATGCGGCGCCTCTCACGCGCGTTCGCTGCCAACCGCCGGCGCTTCCTGCTGCCTGCCGAGTCGACCTTTGCACCGCTGCCACCGCCGGAACTCTTATCGCTACCGCCCCCGCCGCCGAAACTCTTATCGCTACCGCCGCTCGCCGACGCCGCCGCCAACCGACGGTCAGCCGTCGACTGTTCATCCGCGGGGGCGGTATAACCGTAACCGTAACCACTGTCGTCGTACCACTGCAGACTGTCGAAAGGGTCATCAAACGGGTCGCCATAGTGTTGCAACTGATACGTCATGTCTGGGGTCCTCAACATGACGTCCGATCGAATTTCACCGTTTTTACGCACCGTTCACAACAACAACAACGAAAATATCGCGATGCGCACACTGCGACCTCCTCGAAACGTATACACGAAAACCGGTGCGCGGTCTCCGTTATATATAGGTAACCGCGCGGTAATCGTCTACCCTGATGCGGGGGGCGGATCCCGCGACTGCCCGATAGGAGCAACCGGATCGCACGGCTACTATGATTAAATTTCTATATTATTATATACAACAACAATAATAATATACAGAGTGATTGTGTATGCTCACCTACTCATTTGTTAATGAATTCATTTGAATTCTGATTTTCGAATATTTTAATATTTTTCTTAAAGACTACCTATAGTATTTTCAAATTCTCGAGATATTATATTTGTGCGACTTATAATAAGGAGTGGTCTGTGGTGATTCAAACTTCAGCTGTTTTCAAAATGAGAACATAATTATAATTACCTCCTTATTTGTACTGTAAATTATTTAGTGAATAATTTGTATGTCAATTTTTTTGTAAGTACATGATTCAAAATTCGAACAAGTAATTTTTCAGATATTAAAATATGTTTATCATAATCCCTTATAGCCCTTGGAAATAGTTGTACAAAAATATAAAATATATGTAGGTTGGTTCTATTTATTATAATATACTTAGATCATTTTTATAATTGATAAATATCAATAGCCTAAGTTTGTATATCTCCACGGGACACTACTTAAGGGCTTACCTAGTACAATAAAATCTGGAGGGTTTGAAAACATGTTCGTTATAATTTATAACTATATAGGTTGATATTTAAAAATTCCAAAAAATCAGATTTAGGGATAAGTGCATTTCCGAATTGTTGAATCGCCCTGTATAATATCATTTACGAGTGTGCGCACGCTGCCGATCACCGCAATCGTCTCTTTCCGCGAGGGATGATCATTTGGGTATTGCTGTGGAGTAGTGATGTGTGGGGAGGGGGGTGCCGATTTTGGTAGAGGCAGTGGCGGCGGCGCCCAGCGTTCTCTCGCCGTATTCTTGTGCCTACCTACACCACCTACCTGTATATTATTATGATATATATCAATATAAATGTATACGCCCGACTCTGCCCCCCGATGTACATAATAACAATAATAACGATAATTATATATATTTTTATTATACACTTGTGTGAGTGTGAGATAAACAATAAATCGTTTAGTTTTGATGTTATTCGAAGTCCGACCGATTTGCGTCTTCTTTATTACACCCGCGCCCAATAACAACTATACCTTCATATTTTTTTCCCCCGTCTATTCATACCGTCTTTGACGTAAATATCGGCTATTTAATTTCCACGGACCATCATAAAGTAAATTATTGTTATTATTAAACTACACCCACTGTGCAATTAATCATCGCTTCGATGTTTTAGCGATGTTTTATTGAAACACGTAACATCGCAATGCGAGTCGCATATGAGTCGCAACAATATTCCTACAACTGCTAATCGGCCGTCTTTGCTGACATGCATGTAATATTGTATCTATATTGTCTCGCGACATTTTAACAATATTATAAATTAACGTCTATGTGACGTTTTAATGAAACGTCAAAGTAACAGACCAACTTCGTAAGAATCGCAAAACGACATTACCTAGATGTTGCATACCAATTACTATTTAACATTAAAATCATTTTCTTAAAAAAAAATGCAAAAAAGAATACTCCTTTATCAAGGATCGATCCATTGCACACGATTCTATACCCTAAAATAAAATCATCAAAACCAAAATCCGGTACAATATAGATCGTGTTTAAAGTTTAGACTAGTGGAGTGGGTTGGCACTCATGGGGTACCCCGTAAAATGTTGGTCTACTACATCTATACTATTATTGGCGTGTTCTATGGGCATATCCTCTTTTGACATTGTTTTTTATAAATAATGTTAGATTGAGGGGCACTACCCAGCGATTTATCTAAAAAATAATGAATATCCCCCCTCACCAATATGAATTCCTGTCTACGCCACTGATATGCAGCTAAGCCGTTCATCTGTAAACTTGAAATAGGTACAAAGTATTTATATATTATAATTAGTTGACGACTCGTCCGAAATTCTATTTTTATGAAATACTCTGAACTATATTCTCCTTAGGAAATTTAAATTATAAAGACATATCATTATTCAAAAACCTGTCGCTGGCCTACAAAATAATGAGTATCTAACGTTTAAAAAATGACGTGTACATAATATTACAATAACAATGTTTATTGAAGAAATTAATTCCAACTTACAATATCATATACATTATATAAATGCATACATTATACATAGTAATATAATAATTACAATCATAATAAAGGTATATGTATGGTGACTTTATTAAATCACTGACGTTACAATGAAATACTAATGATAATTTCGTGTTATAATTTATTATTATTGATTTTTATTGTGCTAAACGAAACCGAAAAAACCGTAATAGGAAACCACAAAAACTGTACCACAGTCGAGCACGGCCAGGATTTTTTATTTTTAAAAAATATACGTTTTCGTTTGCGATTTCGAGTGGACACTTTTTCATAAATAGTATATTATGATAATATGAGTAGTGTAGACTTTATAGTATTAATATTGTGTTAAGAATAATGTTAATCCGATATACGATAAGTGATTTCCTGGGTTTTTTCTATAATTATCTCTTTAATATTAACAATTAAATGAGCATGCATGTCGTCATTAATACACTGTGTTTAAACATATTTACAGGATTTACTTTGACCAATATTAGAGCGTGGATATTCATAAATTATGTCATAGATATTATAATAGTTATTTGTATCAGATATAAATCGCGGACGTAAAAATGAAAATTATAATTCTGTATCCAGTATTTTGCTTTAGATACCGTTGTTAAACGTCATCGTCATCGTCAAAAAAATCCCAGGTTAGAGGCAATGCCTCTGAAATCACCGTCCACCACCCCATTGAACTTTGCAAAGCTTGCGTCAAATCGATTTTCGAACATTGTCTACCAAAGTAACTGAAACGCCGAGTTGCACTTTTCCGTGATCGACATTCCGAATAGTCGGATCACCTATATTAGTGTGGCTGAGTTGCTCTAGTAAATAAATTATGACATTTACTATATTTGGTTCAACTATTTTTTATGTTGCCATTTCACATTTATATTTTATAAGTGCAGGATAATTATTTAATTTATAAACTGAACCCCAGGCTTCCATAATATTGTTTATTATATTTTGATTTCTTTTTCGCATATCATTTATGAAAAAAAAAATTAACGGCACTATTTTAATTTTTTTTTTTACCAAACAATTTAAAAATTAAAAACACATCATAAGTAAAATGTAAATTTTTGCCACTGTAATCTTTTGACTCTTTGACATATTGCTCAAATAACATGCGTTTATTTGTTATTTATATGAACAATATTAAACTTTGTAATTTTATTTTTATTGTAATTTGCTTGTGTGTAATATTGTAATATTGTAATATTGCTTACACAATTAACATCTAGGTAATGTTACTTATTGACACATAAAACTTTATTTTTATGAAACAGTTGTAGAACATCGCACTGATGTTAATCGGTGGTGTTTTTTTGTGATCTAAATTCAACATCGCGACGATGTTGTGTAACTCGCAATGCACAGTGGGATATTACGATATAATTATGATTGAATCATAAACTCATCTGTAGTTTTGTTAATAAAACGCGTTAAGGACAGTCAAGCACAATCACTTAATAAAAATTCAGAAAATCTTTGTAAACATACTTCGTGGTCTGATGAGTGGTCGTATAAGACTATGGATTCTCAGCGACAAAGAATGACCATCAATATGAAATACTTATGGAACGTCAGAACGATAATCACATAATTATAGTCATATAGATAAACTTCATAATAACGTAAAGTCCACAATTCATTCCCGTCGACTTCAGACTTACCGCACAACTTAGACGCAGCACTGGGACAAAACCCAAATTTCAACAAACTTGTACTAGACAAAAAAAAGTGTACAATGAAATCCAACCTAGCGAATACGCATACATGATATTATATGGATAAAAATAAATTGTAACTACAATTAGGCAAATTATTGATTAGATAAAAAAAAAACTAATTATAACTAATGGTCAGTTTGACCTATGTTAAAAATAAATAAAACTTCGTCGAAAAAGAGTCACACCAACTTGCATTTCGTTCGTCTTATACAAACATAAGACATATAAAAAATGTGCGTCCAGTAGGAATAATTTTTTATTGTTAAATTTAATATTAGAGTGAACTGGCCTATTTGAAAACTGTTAACGGCGAGTATATATTATATTTCATGTCGTTGATTTTTTTACGATGGATACATTTTTAAGCTAGTCATACTAGCACTTTTATATTGTGATACTTTACCTATATATTATAGTTATTCGGATCGTAAATGTACCGACACAAATCATGTTTTTCAGTTTAAGTTTGTTGGTACATTAGTCCATGCCGAAGTACGTCACTGAAAGATGGTTCTTCACTCACGTCGTTCAAGCCACGCTATATAAAACATCCATTGTGCGTATTACCAAAATATGTATAGATCGTACGATTTTCTAGATAAATAATAATAATAATAAAAAAAAGTTCCATAACAGTAGTGTATATAAATAACGCGGATATAAAATTATTATTCCCTGCCCGTCTCTTTCTATTTCTGAAGAAAGACGACTACTCATTCACAGCACACAAACGTATATTTAAGGGATGTTTGGTATTATATATAGATTTAGAGGTGGCCTCGGGCTGCAACAATTATTGTTATGGCATAAGTATAGTATAATATCTCAGTGCAATAAGTTTGCGAGGAAAACTTTTCGGAAGACGTGACCCTCGTCGATGGGAGGCGGGGGTGTAGCACGAAATGATTGATGTCCGAAAAGTTTTGTCAGTCGAGCCCCGCGTTAGGAGGGTTCTCTCGGCCGGGACAATATTATGGCTAGGTTAGGTCGATTATTACGATACGGTCGTCGACAAACCGACGGCCGTCGCCATCGCCGGAGCCGATTTCGCTCAAATCCGAAAAAAACCGAATGGCGAGACCGATCATACAAAACATACAAACGCAACGACAACGAAAATAATAATAATAATAATAGACGACGACAGCTGTAATAATCCATTTTGTTCGTCTCACGAGCTATATCGCCTGTGATGTTATATTGACTCTCCCAGATTAATGTTTCCCGTTGTGTGCAGTAGTGTAACCGCCGCCGCTTGTCCCATTATCGTAAAAACGAGTGCGTCTCACCCCTTTACCGTAAATCGCCGCCGTATTATATTATGTGCACAATATTGACTCGACAAACATTATAAGTTATATAACCTTTTGCAATGTTACAAAAAAAATATATATATATATTAATAATAATAATAATAATAATAATAACCGACTCGCCGCGATATTTATTTTATTAGCCGTTTTCTTCTTGTACACGTCATGTACTCGCGTGTGCTGCAGGTATATTGTGTAATGGTTGTCCGTCTCTCTCATTTTGGGTTCCAATATTTTCTCAGGGTCTTCGAGTGCCCGCGCATATATATATATATATATATATATAAATAATATACAGCTATTATTATCGTAAACACAACGACGGTAATGATGGGGCTTGATGTATTGTTAAAGTCTCCGCCGCTGTGAACGCGGTGACAGATCATTAAAAAAAAAAGCGGGAGAGAAACACAAACGCTGTTTTTTCTCTTTCGTTCCTTTCAAAAAAATTTTAAAAAAAAAAACGTTTCCAAGCGAATCGCTTCCGTTTGTCTGCGTTTTATGTTTGCGTAAAGGTACATAATATTATATTTTTTGCATGTCGCGCTTTCGACACGTTTCGTGAAAAATCTCATGGCGCACACGCAAAATAGTTCCTGCGGGGCCAAAGTCGTTTATTCGCGTTTTGGGAAATTTGAATCCTTATGTGCCCGTCGCCGTCGTTGTTCCCGAGGGGTCGGTATCTTTTCGAACGATTTTCGAAATTATTCCCGAACCCCGGTGCAGCAGCAGCAGCACGTACCGCTACCATGGTCACCGCGCACGCGTACTTATACCCGACGCAATCTTCGCGGCCGGTCCCCTCGACATGACGACGGCGTCGCCGTATAATGGATCGTATATACACAGGGAAAGCGCTTTCGACTGCAGGGGTGGTCAAGTCTGACACGGAAGCGGTGAAATCCTTCGTACCATAATATTATTATACGTCTCTTGCACGCCATTTTTAGAGAGCGACCGATCAATAAACAGCGTAAATCTGCAGCAGCAGTACAATGCTCTGTATCGTATAAGAATATATATAGGTACACAACAGATGTATGTAATAGTATCCTGGACTACACTAGTTTCCTCCATTTGATTGTATATGTATACGATATGGGACTAACCACGTGTAAGACTCTCACCTGTGCTCCACCGAATCGACATATCATATTATGATGCAGTGCTGAGAATATTAAATTGTATAGATCATTGCGATGCGCATTTTCCAAAGAATCATTGACGATCATCGATTGTTTTTCCTCACAGAGTCTATCGAGACAATTCAGGCAATATAAACATAATATGGTACTTACTTTCGATTCTCACCAGTCAAATGATATTGTATTTTATCCCAATTTTTTTTTGAAAATGAAACTAAATATAAATAATGCTCTTACTGTACCATTTGCTCATGCATAATTATAAATACAAATATCAGAACAATCGCATATTTTATTTCCGTAGATATTGCGTGGAACACGATAAAAGAACCACACTTGTACAACGTGTATATTCATTACCTTGTAGGCACAGAGAAAAAGTTTTATTTTACAACGAACGAATAACGATCAACGCATACTTAACACAAACGTATATATGCCATATGTGTAATATTATGTATAATTTATATAATAAAGGTGACGCCGTACCATTGTTTTGTCTGCTGCGGGCTATTTCCTCTATCCTCAAGCGAATAAAAGTTTATTAATATAGATCACGTAGTCATCAAATAGACACTGCGGCTGATATAAAAAAAAAATATATATATACTACCGAGATCGAGATTCATAAGTTTTTGTTGGGTGTGCCTACGATAAATTAAATGAATGTATCACTCGCTCGTGTCCCATAATCGCACGTGCATAATTTCAGATTTTAGATGGTAAAATAATGTGCAAAAGCTGGCGATTTCCCAAAAATAAAAAAATCGATCCCCTTAGATTATTGTAATATTAATATTATATTATCTACTATACCAGGGGCGGCCAAACGGTCGATCTTAGACGATTTCTAATTCGATACCCCCTTGTTAGAATTTATTAATTGTTCTTGTACATTTGTCATTTAGTAGATACAGTTATTAAATACATATATTTTGGATTGACCTGTTAGTGTGAAATGAAATTTTCTCACATGAAAGTTATAAAAGGGGAATAAGTACCGAATTTTCTGTTCACTTAGACTTTAGCACAGCGTCTTCGTTTGGCAGTTAGCGACTATTACCGAGATTATAACTAACTGGCCATGATTCTACATCAACAGTATAATGTTAATACATACAATTATTTAGAAATTTAATTTAAAACACTCATTTTAGATAACTATTATTTTATTATTTATATAAGTATGTTTATTATTAATATAATATAATATTTTTACATTGGTAGTGGATCCAAAATGAAAAAATATACCCTCAGTAGATCTTAATCAAAAAAAGTTTGGCCTCCTCTGTACTATACAATATGCTAAAGGTTGTGTTGTATAAGTAGTAATAATATTATTTCTTCGAAACAAAAATAGATTTTTTGTTGCTGTTCAATTTAAACATTTAGATTTACTCGTACCCAAAATGTTCTAAATATTCAAAACTATAATTATTCTTGTTTAAAAACTTAAATATGTTAGTCAGTCCATTGGACGGGACTTTTATAAAACAAGCGTTTAGATATCTCAATATCGCTGGTCACTATAAATTAAAGCTTATAGGTACGAATATTTTTATTTCGGTGCACATCGCAACCGTCACGGTGATAATTGATATTTGGTATATAAATATTTATATTTTTTTATAATTAGTTAAAAATAATTATAATCTATAAAAATTAATAGGTATAGTAAGCAAATTTGATCAGAGAAAATATATATGCTTTGATACTCTACGGCTAAATGTTAATATCTGATTAATAATAAATTTATAGTAAGTATAACCTATGTTATAGGTATCTCAAGTCTAATTTTTATTTTTTATTACGATTAGTTATATACCTACGTCCTACATGATGATTATAGGTCAAAAGATTTTCCACTGACGGGGGTATTTAAATATGAAACGATTCTTCGATCAAAAGCTAAATTTAAATTTATAAAGCTACAATAATGAGTAAAACGATAAAAAAAAATACTCGCAAAAACGAATAGGTACCTACATACCCACCAATAAAATGTAATACAATCAACGGTCGGGTATATGACATAAATCAATAGGCGACCAGTGTGGTTACAAAATTTGTTAATTGTTTTTGTGTTCACAAATTGTTACATAATTAACATACTTTGGTACACATAGGTATCAATACATTTTCAAATGAAAATGTTGACTTGGGTAACACACCTCTAGCATTACGCGTGTCCGACGATCGTACGAGCTTTTGGCAAAATTCTGTTAATCACATAATTTATTATTCTTGCCTTTGCATAATATGTTGGGAATCTTCAGGTGACTACAATACATAGATACGCAAAACGAGACGGGTTTATCGCGCGCCATTTGTATATTCGCTAGTATAAAAATATAATAATAATATAAGCGCATAATATTACATACTCGGGTATTATAAAAACGAGCTGTCCAAACAAACATTTAACACCTGTGTATTTTTGTTTTTTGTTAAGACAACCTGAAGAAGAAGAAGAAGAAGAAGGTGAAAAAAAATGAGCAGACTCAAAACGAGTCCTTCGGTCGCCTCATTGTGCACACGTATTTTTTTTTCTCTTCTCTCATATTTTTGTCGCGGCAATAACCGTTTGTACAGCACGCAATATATTATAAGTTTTTGGAGGTCACTTTATACATCGTGCACTTTACAGACGTATACAAAAGATACGTCATACTAAATGTGTATATATACCTACGTGTATATTGTGTCACCGTGCTATATATTATATTGTACATTTCAGCTCGTCCGTCTTTGTAATGTGTAATATTTGTAATAATGATATGCGCGTTAATAATATTTACGCATCTCATCTGTGTCTTTGTAAAGTATTATTATTGACCGTCACCGGACACGGGGTAACTGGCGATGGCCGATGACGCTATTTATTATTAAAGTTGCAGTCCACAATAATGCTCCATACCGGTCACGTCATAGATACAAAAATAAAATATACCTAATGTTATACAGTTATGCGTGGACCAGAAATCTTTTGAACCGAAAAAGTATTATTTAATTTATCCTAAATTAAATAATCGTGCCAATAACTAATAAGTATAATTGCATATAATATATTTTAATATAATTTTATACCACGGTGCACTGGGTTGGTTAAAATGTTCGATGTGTTTTTCTGATTTCGTTTAAAACATTAATAGGCCAATGTTCGGAAAGTTAACTTGAACATTGAATTCGTTCACTTATAATTAATGTTCAAAACGTACATTACAAAGCCGTTCACATTTTTTGAAACTTAAAAATAAACACGTTCAGCTGGTCATTCATGAAAATTACTATTTTACAAATCTTTTAATAAAATGTCGAGAAGGTAAGGTATAAATAATAAAAACAATTTTTTATGTTTGAAAAAATGAAATATGATTTAATATAACATTCACAGTATTAAATTATATTTTATATTACAATTAAATTAAAAACTATAAAGTCATAATATGGCCCACTTTCTTTACCTATAGATAGTTATATGAATATGACATAGGTAATAACTATTATATAGCATATTATAACATTAAAATAAAGTCTAAAAAGTAATTTAATTTTTAAGACTTAAAAATCGTTCAAGCTCCTTAAAAATATGATTTTGTTCACGTTTACGTTTTTTTTTTTTTAAATTACCTAACTTCCATGTAAGTAATTTCACGTTTCGTTCGTAAAATATGAACGTGAACGTGATGAGCGCATTCTTTCCAAACACTGCATTAATGCCGCAAATCACGCCGAAGTTCTAAAACCGCATAATTAATATTGAAACGGAGTAGGTATCATATTATAGCCACATGTCTCATCGTATACGGATTTCTCGACGCCATAAACTTATATAGTTACGCTTTTTATTTTGACTTCCTACGAACGAAACGCGACGTACGCGACGTGGAATATTATGCCGATACAAGCGTTTTCGTGCGATAAAAAGCATTAATTTCTTCTCGATTTTTAGACGAAACACATTTTTACGATTAAATATGCACGTTTAGTGAGTATATATATTATATATATACGCATATAATTTGACACTATATACATATTATTATACATTATATATTATATGTTATATAGGTATACAGCGTTGTTGGTACAGTGCGCCGAAAAAGAAAAATATGTCGAAAGAATAACATATATTATGTATAATATCATATAATAGGTGTATTACCAATAACATCGTGTTACTTACCTACCATACTTAGCCACCTTACTTGCCGTACACCCGTTATGAACATCGAAAATAAACGAATGACTCGCGAGGTGAGCGCATATATAACATTTTATTGACGTTGTCTTATGAGCTCTTTGTTTATTCGGTATAAAACACTCGTAATATACCTACGTATGGTACACGAGCACGCTGAAAAACTTTGAAGTATTTGTAATCCCGCGAGCGCGTGTTCTGTTTTTATACGAAATATCAAATAACATCGGTAGACATGACGCTATATATTATTATGCTGCGAGCAGCCGCATTTAGAGCGTAGGTATAGGTATACTCAGGTTAGGTTAGGGAAACGTATATACTATTCAGACAATTATTTAAGCTCGTCCATAAATTCATTACATTAAGTGACCGGGAAAAGAGAAAATTGCCCGGGATACCAGCTGATAGAATAGGTAGTATATACGCGAGGAGTGCCCGTGCAGTGCGTACAACTGTTGAGAGACGATGTATGTTGGTTATAACTTATAACGTAGTTAAATAATTGTACGCGAGCCGGGGAATGCAGCTGGAAGGTCAGTGTAAATGTACAACAGAAGTATTTGGTATACGGAGGCAAAAGGACAGGTTGATATGCGCTTCGTAAAGTATATAAATGGGACCTGTTCATTTCCACGAGAAAAAAAAATATTTGTTTCCAGCAGCTATATTCGTTTTCGTTACAACTAAATTTTTTAGTCGACGATTAGAGGTATTTCACATCATACGCAAGGACTAGTGCCGGTCACCACTAGGAAGCACTTCTCACTGATTGCCTGACTAAATTTATTTGTCTATTAATTCCGATTGTTTCGAATGAAATTTGTTTATTTTTCGTCATAAATCGCACATTTTAGTTCACCCGGTGAAATAAACTATTTAAAATGTTCAAAGAACTCTCGTACTACAATAGGTGTATAATTATTATGGTCGGTCAAGTCATGTATTGTAATTATTTGATTTTAAATACACAAACTTTGCGCGGCGTGCACACGAATATTAAAGTCAAGTAATTAAAAAAACATAATTGTCATTATAATGTATTTAAATGAGAGCATGCCTGACCCTTTATTCATCAAAGCCCAGCATTTATAATACATATTATATATGCGTACCTATCATACGCGTGGTGAATGTGATATAATTATTGTACTCTGCACTCGTCATGGTCGGGTAAACATGAATAGATTTTGAATCATGCCCAAGAATATGATATACAAAAAGCTCGAAAATTACAAATAATATTATTATTTTTTTTTTAAAAGCAACCGTGCACACTTATCATATCATACATGTATATGGAGGTATACTGTATTATAATATTATATTCGAATGAACGTTAAAAAAAATGGTAGACCAGCTCGACTGCATTAAATATAATAAAAACAAACGTATGGAGTAGCTGGTATCCAGTACACGGTATTATAATCCGCGTACGTTCTGCGAAAACTTTAACATATATTATTATGTAATAAAGATTGTATATTAAATGTCATATAACGGTGGATAAAAAAAAAAAAAAAACGTTATATCCGACTTCAAACGAATTGAAAACGTGATTTTTGTTGCTGTACAAATGCTTCACTCGTGCCGCAAAATCGTATAATGCGTACCTATATAATATTATTATTATTGCGTACAAATAATAATATGCACGATATTATACGACTCAAAGGCACAACATAAAATATCGAATAAATGACGACATCCGTTGAATGTAACAATAATATACCTATACACACACATATAATAATATATTATATAACATTTAAGTATACTATATCTCGTGTAATATATGTATATGCCATTATACACGACGGAGGTATATGAGGTATAAATGCATGGGCGGTTCACGTATTACGTGTACGGATATTATTATATTCTATAGATCATAATGTTACCTAGGTATCGCATGCTATTATATGCTATGTATATTTGTAGGTATTCGTATTTTTAAACGACGGTAAATCGCCATTAGTATTATAATAATATGTTTAAACTTTAAACATATACGAGTTCAATCGAATGGTGTACGTATGTATGTCGATGCGAGCGGGCACAATCTCTGTCTCTCTCTGCGATGCATTTTTCGCGCGAGCTGCATAGAAGGGTACACGTCGCTCTGTGCGTGTACGGTACAGTCGTGAGCAGCTTTCGTATAATATTATATTGTATGATATCGTATGTTATTGTGTTTCGCAGACGAGGGTAGCAAACGCACGCGCATCTGCGCTAGATTAAGCGAGAGGGTTTCTGTCATCCGAAATGTATTTATATTTGTATACGTATAAAAAAATAAAAAAATAAAATAGGGGACACGCGAACCTTTTGTACGTGTGATCGAATACAACGCGTGTACGCAACATGTATTACCATATTGAACGAAACCGACACTTTGTGCGTCGGTAATGAAATCGGCGAGCGCGAGCGAAAAAAAACAAACGGACTTTAATTTCTAAAAAAATTAAAACCGTAAAACCGCCGAATATATATTATTATATTATTATCGCCATGCGTGTCGGTGACCCAGTCGGAGACCGGTAAGCGGTAACGGTGTTGTAGCGGCGAGAGATGAGGAGGACCTTTGCCGAAAACCGGAAAGCCTCGCGGTGCCGGGAAACGCATAATGTAGTATGGCGATGATGATAATAATAATAATAATAATAATACAGTCGGCGGAGGTCTCTTCCGAGCGGCAGATGCCTGGCGAGCACGTATAATAATAATAATAATAATAATAATATAATATACACGAGGGACGGACAGCTGATAACCAGCTGCTGTCGCGTGCCCGAGTTCCGATTACCGCGTTTGCAGCTGTCGGTCTACCCCCCCGCCGCCCGAAAACTTCTGTAGAACTTCGCCAGCGACGCCCCCCCCCCACCACCACAATGGTACAATAATAATAATAAATAATGATAAAAAAAAAAAACCCGAAATACGCACACCAATAAAACTGGTTCCGGTGTTGACGCGCGCCCGGCCCGACGACTTCGCCTCGCCGTTGTTTCAGACGTATAAACGCGCGAGTGCGTGCGTTGTTCCGGTCGGGCGAGGGCTTATAATATTATACACGTTTACGATATATTGTATGTTATATCCGTCCGCGTACACAACATAATATTGTAAGCGATTATTTCTCTGAACACAAAAGGTCGCTCGCTCGCCCGGCGGTTAGCTATATAGCTGCAGTCGCGGATTAAAAGCCCTCCGAACGTCACGCGGCGGCGGCGGCGGCGGCGGAGGGACACGTGTTTAGATAACGCACACGTCCGATAATTTATATAATAAATGTACGCGAGCGCGAAACGCACCTATATATATATATATATATATTTATTATATTGTTTTGTGTGAGCGCTTTTATATATTTATTTTTATTATATACGTATGTATATGTAATATCGACCGGCGAGCACTTCAAAGGAGAAATCCATTAACGGTAGAAATCGAAACGACCGGCGGCGGTTCCCTTTCGAACACGCCATATGTCTGCCGCCGCCTTCGTGACGGGACTCGGGGATGCAGAGAGACGTGAGAGGGAAGAGAGAAACCACTAATTAGATTTTTTTTCCCAGACCCCTAAGTCTGGGCACATCGCGCTTTAGTGTTCGCAGACGGACCCGGAGCACTATGTATGTGTACAGTGTACACACACAAACGCACACAAATATTGGTAGTCGTGTCTCTGTCGTAGGTGGAACGTATTTCTAAACGAATATACACTCGCCCCACGGATATATATATTATACAATGTGCGTTTGTGAGTTGCCAAAATTCGGCCGAAGACCGGAGCCGTCGCGGCGGGGGGTCGTCGTACGTCGAACGCACACGTAGCCGCACTCGATGGTACACTACCCCGTGATTCAAGGTCAAAATATCCAGATCCAACGGCAGAAATAATATCTGAATTTAAAAATTTAGAAAAATTATTTATTTTTTTTATTTAATTTAACCGCAGTACAAAAATAATAATAATTCGAATACGGAAAGGACGTTTTTAAATGTCGTTATACAGTCAATAGACTACAAATCGGAGTACAATTGTAACATAATTATAACAATACAACATTTAGTCAACTGAGAATATACCTTTTTCCATTACTGTATATTGGTTTTCCTCGCAGATATGATTTAATTAATTGTTTGTGCTCCTACTTTTGATCCGTGGTGGACTGCGTGATCCAATGGTACCCAATTTACGTTGGGGTGTTTTCGTCTCGTCAGCATTATTTTCGATTCGAAGCCCAAATTTTCGGATGTTTGTGATCAACCTAAATCAATTTTACTTCAACGTAGGTGATACACACCCATTCGAAACGTTGTAACTTGATATTTTACGATCTACCAGGATTTTCCAGATGTCAATGTGCCGAACGAATGAGCAGTCTATAATGTGATAGCGAATAATGTTATGTGAACAAATTAAATTCAATTGGACATCACCGAGGTTCGTTATATCGAGGTTTGTTGTATAAAATTATAAATAGTGAACACTTGACAAGCAGAAAATTGAATCTTTCGACTTTAAAGATTAAACCGATTAGAATAAATAAGATTATATGCATATTATTTACTGCAAATCCAGTAACAATATACAAACATATTATAACTGTATTTTATAAACAAGCAAAAATATTTTATGAAGCACTTGTCCTTTTTTTTTTTACCTACGCGAATTTCTTCAGCCATTAAAATATACATTGCACTTCTGTCCGAAAGCAAAATATGTACATATAGGGCTGTATACATATGATTTTATGTTAAATTATATTAATGTTTTAACTGAATATTTGATAATTATGTATCATTTTAAAAAAAATAGTTTAAATTATTATATTTACCTATTAATTTTTAAATAATTTGGACAAAGTTATTGAATGTATTATTTTATGTATTTTTAAATTTTATCGTGTTTAGTAAATTCTAATTGGAATATTTAGTAAAAATGTCATGTTTCTGCAGTTACCTGTACAATTTTTGAACATACAATCAAATAACTAAATTGAATTTGTTAATATATAATGGGGTTTTGTGTAAACATTCTCGTTTTTCAATAATTTTAAAAGTTTTTCCCAATTATGTTGAGAAATTTTGAGCATTTACCCAACAAGTTCTAATTTGCTGAAAATTACTTGACCGATGGCTACATTATATTATGATGTTATAATTTTATAACATTACGATATCTTTCTACATAATATTCATCTGGTAACCTCGCGAGTTGGCTACTACATTGTGGCACAGCCGAGTTCAAGTACAGAGAACTGGCTGGGGCTTACTACAATATTATTATTATTACCTATTATTATTATTATTTCAATATTTCATGTCCTTGGACACTCGTCATTCGTGGTGGCAATCAAACTCTAATGGCAATAATGTTTTTGTAATACATTCCTCAATAATGAATTATTTTTATTGTTATTGTTTTAAATCGATGCGGGCATAATGTGTGTTGTTATGGGGGACAAGTTGACTGCCTTGTGTATTTTAATATTATGTGATACTACATTTTTACCTTAACATCTCAATTATTGCCCTGAATATTTTACTTATACTTGTAAATCTCATCCCGAGTATATTATATGCATATATGATACTAAAAAATAATTTATAGCAAAAAAATGGTGCGGGGGTTCTCATTTGAAAAATAAAAGTTTGTATCACCACAAGACGCTCCTTAAGTAGAACAAAATATATTAGGTGTTTTAAAATATGATCTTAGATATACCTAAACATTTTAAGAATCGGAATTTAAATAAATGCACCATTAAAGGTAAAAATGAGGGTGAGCATGTCCCAAAAAATCACCCTGTAGTATTTTTATATATTTTAAACAACCAATAATATTGAACGCGCAAGTTACGTAAAACCAGCTGGCTACGATATATCTTTAACGGCTTCAACACGAGTACCCCCACCCAACAACATTAACAATTGAAAATTGAATATAATTACATTTTTACATCATCCGAATGAGCGTTACGTCACATTATCGTCGACATTGTAATTAGGTATATATATTAAGGTATACGTATATTACATTATTATTGTTCATCTTACTGACAGTTTAATTTCATATTTATGTCGAACTTTTGATACAATAATAAGCTCTTTGAAATTACTTACACAAACGACGAACAATGAGTGATGTTTACCTAATTGTCCGCATTTAATAATTTTAAGTTTAACGTTCTTGTAAAAAGCTGGTATATATACGAGACCGACATTTTTAGTCATTTTTCCCCAGCTTTTCAAAAACAAAAGCGCAACAAATGGAAAACGTGAAAGAATAATAAACATCCTTATTACGAGTTTCAGAAATTTCGTCTCGTCTGAAAAAAACTCGAAAGTATACAATACGCGTATATAATAATAATAATAATAATAACATAACTGAGTTGGGAAAAGTCTAAATATCGCTCGGTATAATATTTTACATGGACTGTTGTCTGTTGTCTACTCGAAAAGTCAAAACTTATTTATTTTTCATACCATAAAATATATTATTAAGAACGCGAGTGAGTATCAACACAGATATATCATCTGCGAAGTACGACGGGTACGGCGGCCAAAGGCAATCGATCATACAATTTAGGATCTGCAGATGCATTTAATACGAAAACTTGTTTGAAACTTCCCGGGTAAAATTATTGTGTATAGGTTATAATTATTACACGGGAGACGAAGACGTTGAGCGAGAAGCTGCCGACAGGTGAACTTACGTCAGCTAAATATATGTTATAATAATCATAAAATAATAGCTGTTAAAATACATTAAATTGTGATTGAAATATATCATAATATTATAAGAGACATCAAAACCAACGTTGTATACTAATTACTATCGATTTTAGTGAATATTACAAATTTATTCTTGCAGACTATAGAAACGTTCACAGAATTTTTTTTTTAATTTGACCTCGTGCATATTAAATATTTTGTTTACCGTGGTTCTATAATATTATTACATTTTGTATTCAGTTCTGAATCCTGATTATAATACCTTAGCGGTTCAACTGACTGTACTTAATTATTTTGCACCCAGCAAGTCGTAATAGTAACGAAAGTTATCGGATTACCACAAGTTTATTGTTTCATAAAAATAATTTGGTGTAGCTATATTATTATGTCTTTTCAGTGCGTGTTTAAACGCGTTATAACACACGTCAAGGTAGATAAATGTTTTGTTTTAGCACAGTCGAAAGTTTACCCTAGCTCGCAGATTTTATGATTATTTTGTTTTAATTCGTTTAATAAAATCCACAATTCGTTCAAATGAATATTAGTATGTGTGTGACTATAAAATATAATTTTTTTCTCGTAGGTTTAAAATGTGTATTGATCAAATACCATATTTCAACTTTATTGCAACACGCCGTGCTCCCATAAAAATATGAAAAAAAAGTAGTCGACTGAATAAAAGGTTAAACAAGTAGGTACATTTTCATTTAATTTTTTTTATTAAATGAATATTTACAATCTGTATACATTACTATACAATAAGCAAATTATGAAGGCTTAAAAGAAAAACAAAAGTACATGTAGACTTGAGAGAAGGGGGCGTCCGGTGACACCACTTCAAAGAAGTAGGTACATTTAAAATTGTAATATCACTTATACTTTTGAAAATATTTACATTTTTTCCCTGAAAATATAGGTATAGATACCAACAAAATTTTTTACATTTCAGAATAACTTAATATTTCAAACGGCATAATCAATAATCATATACATATAATACACCATATACGATGTACCCGTATAATATTATATTTCATATGTATACGATACGTGCTTAATATTATATTTTATTTTGATCGATGACATATTAAAATAACTTTTATTTTTGGGTGACTGATGTAGTCTGTGTAGAACAAATAGATATTATTTGTTAAGATAATTTTTAATTTTACTTTCGACAAAACTTTTATTTTTATTCTTTCACATTAAGTAAATAAATAAAAAAAACTACCTTTAAAAAGGTTTTGAACTTTGGCAAAAGAAAAACTAAAAATGCACTTTAAATATATTTCCATATTAGTCAATAACTTTGATCCAAAGTATTTTCTAGTTGTAAAAGAAGACCCGTTGGAAAAAAATAAGAATATATTTTATGATTTCGTATTATATCATACTCAATTTTTATTACTTTCAAAGTATCAACATAATATTATACAGGTATTAATATTTAGTATACTCGTATACTGTTAATTGTTACTGCATGAAATGAACACATCTTATAGACTTGTAATGGGTTATTAGTTTTTATTTTTACATTTAAGTATACATATACATATATACCATGAAGTGGGTATAGTATATAATTTTATTCTGTATATACACTATAAATGTTATGTGCTTAATGTACCTATTCCTGATTCTCGATCAAAATTTCTCATAAAAAATACATAATTTAATGCATACCATTTTCAGCTCATAAAATATAAATCAAACAATAAAATAATAGATTTATCCAAACTCCATCTGATGAATAATCACCTGCAGTGCTAGCTTACCGCGATGTGAGTATAATATAATATATATTTTAATAGTAATTATTATACAGCATAATATACGCAATATTATGTATGGCCATTAGCCAACATTTAATAACACAACATAATATTATGATAAATTATAAAGACACATAGGTAATATTATCATTTTGTCATAAAATCTTATGTTTGAAAACTGTGCAAAATTAAACACTTAAAATATTATACTTAAAATGCATAAAAGCAAACAAATACAAACGCGTCAGATACATTTAAACCTATAAACACTATATACACCATTAAATAAAAACTGAAAATAGTTTGTACTAAAATAGGTACTGTCTGGCGACGCGCATTTTACAGTTTTTATCTATCGTTGAAATATCTGATTGATTGAGTGTTATTTCTATAAAAAAATTTATAACACAAAATATTATTGTAACATATTATAATACACGCATTGGCGGACGTAAATAGCGAGGGGCACTTAATCCATTCAAATTTCTGGGGGCTAAATTTTTATCACCAATGTGAGTCGTGAGTGTGAGGGCTTCAATCCCACACAACTTAAAAACTGTATATTTTTTGGGGGGCTAATTGGATATGGGTGGGAGGGAGCTTAAGGGGGAGCCTTTTACCGCCGAAAACTATATGCCTGATATCACCTCAAATCGAGACTTAATAAGTGCGTATCGAGTTAAAATAATTTTTTCCACAAGATTGAAATTCGAACATTTCAAACGATAACAGTTTTATTGAAAATGTTGTGCTTGTGGAACGAAACGCGTCGTAAATAATATAATTATATTGTACAGTCGAGCGGCGGCGGAACAAAAGTTCAAGACACCCACAAACATTATTCAAACACCGCGGGCTCCGTTTTTTTTTTATGCGAACAAAGTTTTTTTTTTTGTGTTCCGGATCGTGCATTTCCAAAGAACCCGAGCGAGTAAACGTCTCGGGTACTCGGCGTCTTGCCCTGACCTATCCCAAGGTAAAACGTGTAATCACGTCGCCGGCAATAATACGTATTAAGCATATACGTATATAGGTATGTAATTAACCAATAAAAATCCATAACATTATAATGATATTCGTTTTCCTCTCGAAACCACTCGCGGACGACAACAGGTTTCAGCTCGACTTTGTTAATATAATATATAATGCACGCGTGTACTTAATAGTTCATATACCTATCTGCCTAACATTACTGTGGTGTGGCTACTATAATATTATTGTATTGTGTAATAGAGTAAATTCAAAAAACCACGATTTTTCGCATTTCTGCTGTATTTTAAAACGAAAAACTACGTCGTATAAACAAAAGCCGCACGCAATAGTCGTCGTCGTATTAAATGACGAACGTCGTTCTACTCAATATTATTACATAATTTTTGGTACAGTGAAAATCCTAAAGATAGTCGATCGATACGAATCGAAATGTAACAGCAATGTCAAATTATTTTGACGCTACGTGACAAAAATTACCTTTTTTTTTTTCGAGCGTTCCATTAAATTATGAAAAATATTATATTCAACAACGCAAGAAAAGAACTGTCGTAAAATTAGTGAACGAATTAAATATAATATATAAATGATCATTATTACATAAGAATAAAATATATATTGTGTTATTGAACCACACGATACTTAAAATATATTCGACAATCCGATGAGTTAAATAATTATTCAAATCAATCTATACATATTAAACGGTTTATTACAATATTGAATTTCTGTCAAAACCTTCAAATATTATTATAATGAGCAAAACATTGTTTTGATAGGACTACGTAAGTACTTAAATGTATATATAGATACTTACATGTTTATCGATGTTTTAGTTTAGGAGCGTTATAATAGTTATGATGCTATCACAACTTTTATTATAAATTACAATATACCTTCTATATTGGTATTATAGTAGGTGGTATTTTGACTTTAAAAACATTAATAAGATGCGTAACCAACGTGGTTTAAGGTTTTCATGAATATTATAGGTAGTCGTTTTATAGCTATATACATAAAATTTGAATTTCTGTTGAAGTCGGGCAAAAACACGTTTTTATTCGGACACATCTAATATTATACACGTGCAATGCATCAGTTTATTTTTTATTATATTTACCTATACTATTATTCAACCGAAAACGGTATTTGGAGAACATTTAAAATTCAAAAGAATCTCACTGGTCTTTTAAATTTCACTACCACAGAATGACTATTATACGTTTGCGGCTTGGGAAATACGAAATAAATAGCGACGGCATCCCACGGCAAGTCCACGATTTCTGTGTTTATCGTTATCCATTATCCATCAATGAACCATAATTATCAAAACCGAAGGTGATCGTTTTAATGATATAGCTATTGCACATACTATATACTTAGTATTTATTAAACTAAATTTCACGACAAACCACACAACATCAGCATGTGAGGTATACAGAGTGTTGTTTTTTTTTTTTTAACGGGGGATACGCTCGTTTTGCCTATATTATGCAAATATAACTATAATGGAACCTACGCCATTCTTCTAATAATTTCAAGCGGAACGATTTTAATCTCAACACTTCGATTCCATTACAGTGTTTCATGAATAGTTGATTATCGATAAGAGCACCTGTGTTTAAAACCATGGTTTATGCATCGGTAGTGCCAGAGATAGTACTTTAGTGGAGGGAGCGGGGGTAGTGGCCAGGGATGTACCTCAAATGTGTATAATTTTATATTAGGAAAAAAAAAAATAATTCTGTTATAATTTTAAAATATTATTCGTGGGCACTTGAAAGTATAATATTATTGTATTTCATACACCCAAAGACATTTTTAAATGCAATGTTTTCGTCAAAAGTAAATTTAACCTACTGCAGTATCATATAGTGTTAGATACCTACTTATTGGCTTGTTAAATTACTTTTAGTAAAATAAATAGAATCACTATTACTATTTATAAAAGGCATGAACCAATGTAACTAAATTTAATATCTAAATCTGCTACGACCTTTCGGAGATGTGCAAAATATAAACAATACGATATGGACACACAACGTACATGTCTGTTGGTACGTCATATATAGTCCCATTATATAATTACGATAAGTACTACCTATACATACTACCCATCTTTACTACCTATTCATAGACGAGAAACTGATCAATTTTTAAATTGTAAAGATGTATAATGGACGGATCGATAATCGACAATATATTATGATGTGCCGCAGCTGCAATTATAATATCATAATGAAAAGATATAAGTCGCGTACAATATTACAGAACGAGGCGCATTACAGACAAGTGAAATATTATATGATATTCCTATAATATAATATGATAATATCAATTAAAATAAAAGAGGAAGGATGGCGTCCATCGCGCGGCATAATATACGCGTATTAATATTCAATACCTACCCATTATACTATTATTATTATTATTGCAGTGTTGAGGAGTTGCACAGTAAATAATAATATAGGTAGTATCTATACAGAGTTATATTCAGGTTTTTGTTTTGCATTAAGGAAATTAACTGTAATTTCCACAGCAAACCATTTCGGAAAATTTCAATTGATTGAACCATCTATCAATACCGTGGTATATAATAATAATATAAACATAATAATATATAGATACATTATAGAGTAGGTGGTGGAAAACACGCAACGGATAACTCGACGGCGCACCAATCTATGATGAAATACGAATCCCGACCAAATACACGAGTTACTACCCTTTTTATCTCACACCATAATAATAATTATAATATTATTATCAATCATTCCGATTCGAACAATATTCTGTTCACATGATGTGCAATACGTGTGTATTAATTACGACTGAATGCGTATGCGCACAGTGTGATAATAATAATATATATATTGATAATTGAAAACAATAATATATTATGTACCTTCGGCTGTCATTATCACTGCGTACGATACGCATATTGATTATAAATTATAATATTACCTACACATGCGTCTGCTACTTATAGGTAGGTATGTATACATATTGATTTCTAATTCCTACTAAATATTCGATTAAACTTTCGTGTTGTCGTTATAATAATATATAATATAATAATTGTACCATCGGCGCCGCATAACATTATTATTATTATGATACACGCGTGACCATAATATATATCTCATTCGTAAGCCGACACATGATGAATAACGACGATAGTATTATTATTATTATTATTATGTTCTGTACACTGCTGATAAACCTTCGAAATTACACGGTTTTTGAAACGTAATATTCGTTTAAATGTTATTAAAATTTTTTCGACGAGACGTCCTCTCACGGTTTGGGATAACTAATATTATTATGTAATACACCATAAATCGCCATAAAAACGATCACAAAAAACGCACATTAATTTCGGTTTTCGTAATAATATATTATGTATATACACACCAAATCCGTGTCAAACTTCCGTTCGGCGTTAAAATAAATAAAATATGACCGTGGCATACGATACTCGTCATACTGATATTTATATCGTGTGAATGTATGTTTTGTTAATTGTATTAATTATACTACGCGCATGGATATACCTAGATAATATTATGATATACAATAAAATATGTCACGATTTAATGTCGTATTATAATATTATAATATTCGTTATTTATATGCGCAGCACTTGAAACAATAGGTTATTATAGGTTCCCATACCTTCGTTTTTGTCTATTTATTTTTTATTATGACGATGACACATAGTAATATTATAATTATACCTAAATTACATTTGCCGCGGAGATCCGATAGTTAAAATACATCATCAGAACATTATCTAAACCGTTGGTATTCAGAATTTTGAAGTTTAATCTGAAGGTGACATATTAAACGTCATAATATATCCGATGGCATAATATGCGTAGAAATAGACGACGCCATGTGGCCATCGTTATGTAAAATATGAAAATGTTTTTTTTTTAAATTAAAATACGAGTGAAATAGTTATGATAGTTGTAGTCATTATTAGGTGTAAGTTACCAGCGATTTCAGGTGTATCTTCTTTATCAAAAGTGTATTTTTATGCTAATAACGTTTCGCGTCGATGATTGCATCAATATTTGATTCTAACGCCGCAATAAAATAATATTATATAATTATGTACAAAAACGAATTTACGTTTGTATGGAGGTTATGTAGACCATAGTAAAGTAAGAAACTATACTAAATCAATAATTATTAATTGGCACCAAATGTTGCATACATATTTTTTGAGACTCGGAGACTCATTGACGAGGATTATACACTATTCTTTGCTTTGTCTTTCAAAAGTTGGTCTATAGGGTGGCTAATACATGGATTTCGTTTTGACTTACGAAAATCCAATAATATTTTTGTTTAGAGTTGCCATTGGTTACAGCAATAAAGTTTTAAAAAATAAATTGATATAGACTAACTTACCCACCACGAATGTACATAAAAATACAATTTCCATATGTTTATAGATCATCGACGCAAAAAAAACTCGACAAATGTTAACAACATTTTCAGAGATTGTTCTTTGAGATATCAGAAAAGTTTAGAGAGTAGTTCAAACCACGTCCAAATTTATACCAAATGTTATATCGTATATGGTATATCTAATATCTAAACCCCACAGGCGGATTGCCATCTCGATCGAATTAGTTCATAAAGCTATAGGTATACACCGTTGTCGATTTATTTTTGAACAGAGATCCACTAAAACCAAGATACACTGATATAGCACAATATTTGTGTTTGTTCATTTTTTCTCCTGGGGGGCGGTAATTCATCAGTTAGGTATATTATAGTGGAATATATTATTATACTATAGTATATTATAAATACAGATATTTAAAAAAAAAATTGTTTGTTTGTTCAGAGTAATCTCTGGAACTACTTAACCGATTTTAAAAAAATTACACTATCCTGAAGATATATAGGCTATAATTTGTTTATCTCAATAAGCGCGAGTTCCTTACATTTTTTTTTACAATTTTTTTTTTTTTTTTTGTAAATTTGAGAATTTTTTGTAGAATTAATTGAATAATAATATAATTTTGTTTATTAAAGAGTTGCTCTGGGTCACAAAAAATAAAATAGTCATAATGATTGGATATAATTTTAGACCCGCATTTTATAATTTTATACTTGGTCAAAACCATCAAAATGACACAATCACTAACCACTGTTATGACTGTGTTAAAAATCTTTAATGGAGATTAAGATGGAATAAATCCACGGGAATTTGTCAAGGGAAGTTTTGAACGTCACTAAGTCGGGTATTTAATAACGAGTTGAACATTCATTTTGAACCGTATAGAGTTGGTATTTTTAACGGGCAGCGAAGTGCACTGGATCAGCTACCTAGCAATATGTATTATATTAAAATACGCGTTAACCCGTGTGGAATTAATTAAACGCGAAATCTGTTAGAAAATATAACAGTGTGATAATAATACTAATGAAATATTTCAACAATAATATTATAATATACCCTGCATGTGCGCATTATACATAATATATATTATTATTACGAGTGAGTCGAACGGAAAGTAGTAAAATATTTTATATCGATAATCGTATATTGCATTTTATGCGTACTTTACCTATACACGGCTCTTCGTCGTTTGTTTCATAACAATATCATTAGACTTTATAATATATATTATACGTACTGCAGGTATAGCACCAGTACACTAAATTTGCAAATGGCTCGGCGAAATATTATTAGGACGTCTGTGAAGGATACTGTTATATAGGTAATTATGTAAAATATTTTATGAGAAATATCGATTTTAGCACACTTGTGTTATACGCTCGTTGCTGTGACTATATCTACTCTGCGGTAATAAAAATAGTAATAATTAAAACAATTTTTAACGAAAAGAAAATTCCTACTCGAATTTCTACCGTACTGTTACGCAATAACAAAATATATGAGCCGACAAAAATAACACCGCGGTGACATTATAATACATGTCCTAATGCTTAAACATGGCGTGTTATATACTTAAAAACATTTCACACGATTTTTTCGGTCGGAAGTATACGTCGATTAACACTGAAAGTACAGTCTGTAATGTTGAGCAATGTCATTCGTGAATAATTTGGATCGAACGACAGTAGCTATCATAATTGCATCGAAATCGAACCCTCTGCAGTATCCGTATATTATTATTTGATTTTCGACGACGGCTGCTCTCTTACAGTGGCGTTTAATTAGGGTTCGGTTGAACGGGGATGGGAAAGCAGAATATAATATATTATATACTTCTAATATACATAATATTATATTATACGAATATATCTTTCAAATTATCCACATCTATTTTTCGTTCTGCTGCACGCGTATTGTTATCCGTTTATCCCATTGTAATATCCAAACTCAGAAAATTTGTCCACCCCACAGTTCACCCCCCTTTTATTTGATGTCGTCTAACACATTCGCACTGGTATAATAATGCGAACATTTTTTTATACTTATAAGTTTTCCATATGGCTAACGAAGAGACGCTGAAAAACTCGGTGGCCCGACCTCGGCGACCCGCCTACCTAGTACCTTTAGGTTTCATAAGTATCGTCATTGATCGATAAATCATTTTTTACATATTATTATCATTGTAGGTACATTACACTGTTACCTATTATACCCATCGCACTTCGCAAATTATTAAATGCCCCTCCCTATGTCTCTAACTACACTATACATACAGACCTTAAAATGCCCTCAGTTACAGAAGAAGCTAAAGCTTATTATAAACGTTTCCATCTCCGCACTTTAACTCATCCCAATCCTCTTGTCAGAAATCTTGGTAATCCTACAATTCCTGGCGACCCCCGAGACGGTTAAAACGGAAATGGTTTGAAAATTAAATAAAATAGCAAATGAAAGTGTTACTAATGGGTGGCTGCTTTCCTCAAAAATGTCACGCATTATGTACAAATATTATTAAGGATTATGATGTATCATTCTTTTTTTTTTAATAATTTGTATATAACAAATATTTTTTCTCATCTACTTATTGTGCCTAGTGGTATAGATTGTAGATTACATTTAAAAATAATAATAATAAAAAAAAAACCTATTATACTAAATCGCGTATGTAATTATGTTCTTATTAACAAATACACATACACTCACACACTGTATACTTTGGGTGTACCTATATAGATAGTGTCAGCGTCAATAACCAATTCGAAATTATAATTCGTAGGTAGGTACCTCTACCAGTATAACGGCCATGCGGATACGCGACACCGTCATAAGTCCCCGATACTTTTTCATGGACGTACGTATATTGTTGTGATATCAGTATTATATCGTGTTATTGTTATATAATATTGTATTCGGAATAATAATAATATGTATGTGTACAGTGTTTTTCTGGCGCACAGGACCGGAAGAGGAGAGCGGGCCTACCGGATGGAACGAACATACGATACGCCGCATGTATATTATATTATTATAATATATACGTGTCGATGCACTACGCCACAGCCACCGGGTGTGTCATCGAGTTACCTTGGTACTGGTTCTCCAGAGCAAATTATAATCGCATGTATATAACGTGTCCGCGTGTACCCATTATATTCTATTTAGTGACTAGAATAAGTGTATAAGTACATAAACAACGTACACACACACACACATTATATACACACATGAAATTTTGTGTACGTTTTTCGTACGGTTCGTTGATGCAAACGTATACTTAAAATAATATAATATAGTTATCAATTATAATAATACACACACTTTATCGTACTATGAGCAGCTCGCATTATTCGTACGCGTCTAGCGAATAACGACATCTGCCGGCAAGTAGAACGAATTTTTGAACATATAGCAGTTATTCAAAAAACATAATATTATACAAACCTATATTATGACGCGTTTATACAACAAAAATAAAAAACTTAGGTTACGGTTCCAGCTGCGATATAATATATATAGGTGCACCGTAGTAAAATTAATTAATTTACTAATAGTTTTGTATGAAATTTACTGTCCGTTTCTTTTAAAGCTGTATATAATGTACCCACTTGGTCCTTAAACTATTTCACAAATGCGTACTCAGCTTAAACTGTATCCATCGTCTGATTTGTATTGTTCTTATTTTTTTAAATGCACCTACTTAGCATGCATGACATCGTATTATGTTTTGTATTGAGATTAAACCTTTATACTGTACGTCGGTACCTTACCGGAAGTGAGTAAGATTTGAAAATTCAAAACTTAAAATATTAATCAAAACTTTGAATGAACTTTTTGCGGATGAAACGTTCAGAGCGCTAGCTGATTAAAAGGTGAACAAATTGTTTGCGCGAAAATGTATACTGTCGGAAACCGTCTCGTCGGCTGTATAATATAAGTTTCGTTCTTGACACGAAGGTCTGAACAAATTACTATTGTTTTATTCATTATTATCAATTATTTAACATGTGGGAGAATATTATGCAAAGACCACGTTCACGTCGTGTACTTTTAAAGATCAAACTGAAAAAAATAAAATGCTCGACACATGTTATAATTAAATATTGGTACATTACTTTGTATTTATAACACAGATAATACAGTTTTTAATATTTTGAACATACCAATATCAGTGACGTGTATGTGGGGTAGATATGGGGGATAGATCACCTAACTTGCCTCCCCTTTTTTTTATATACCAGGTACACTACCTGAGGTAGTACGACGTACTGTTTTTATTTATAATTTTGTTACAAAATGCCTAACGTGGAGTAACCAACAAAAGATTGCAAAAGTACCTCCTAAAAAAATTTTCATATCCTCCTCCTCGAGAAAATCTTATATACGCGTCTGACCAATATTATAATAATATGTACATTGTACATACTTTACTAGCAAAATCACTGCTGTAAAGGACTAAGTCATTCTCTCCTGCCTCCACCGTCCACCCACAGACCATGACAAACAATAATAAGTTATGTCTTATAATATGATGTAATGCATATTACGGTACTATAAATTGTATTGGGACAAAATCGAAATGGGTACTCTACTTGGCCAATTCAAATGCAAACTAAATCTAATTTTATTTTTTTGCGTGTGTAGAACAGATAGTATTCTTATAAGCACAAAATGTCCAGTAAAATAGGTTTATCGAAGACACTCGATCGTAGGCTTCTATATAAGTTATGGAAATAACGTTTTTTAACCGATTCGATAACTATAGGCTGGATAAGTGTAAGTTATAATAAGTGTTGTTACTCTACGTACCTACGTAAAAAAAAAGATTTCAACGTGTCTATATAATAATAATTACTGTACCAACACATACTGTTTCGATAGTATCATAATAGCTGTTGTGAAATCTAACAAAATAATATCAACACGGACGTTATAACACTCCGGTACATCAGTCATTAATTATTAGACGATTACCCACAGAATTCCGGACAATATAAAAAACCGAAAGTAAGGGTATAATTAAAATAACGCGCTTTTTTATTTTTCGGTTGGTTAAATATCAGTTACGCATCACTCCCCAGCCACGCTGAAGAACCATTATGGTTCTTTAATAATTACCAGTTTTAAATTTTTAATCGATGTACAAAAGGCGCGAAACATTTTCCACCCGGCGTTGGCCGTTTTCTTCGAGTTATGTTTTTATTGAACCAAATAATATTTATTATTATTATTATTATCACAATATCATATTTTCTGTTTTTTCTTTTATTGATCCAATCACTGCGATAATATAGTTGTCCACTATAAATTAATAATAATGGGTTCATCAAACGGTGAAACACGCGCGGAGTGGTCTCATTTTATAATACTATAATATACATCTGCTGGCTACGACAACGGATATTCGTGTTTGCCGATTAAATGTAATTTCTCTGTGTACATTTTACGCATAATATTACACAGGTTGATGCACCAAGCATGTTCACTACAAATTTTTCCTCTGTTAATGAAATTATTAAATTTTTTTTTTCGGAATTTCTAAACATTCTTCCCCGCTTAAATATATTTTCAAATACTTCGATTTTTATACCATTTAAATTTGAAGAAGTTTACTGTGGTGATTTCAATTTCTCTATTTCAATCGAAAATCACACTTTACTCTGTACATTGATTAGTAGATAATATTTTTAAACATTTTTATGTATAGGTATCTGAAATTCGCAATTAAATTCAAACGAGTAGGTACTTATTTTTTGAGTCGTTTAGTTTTTTGAATGATAATAGGTCCATGTTAAATGATAATTGGTAGGACTGTTAGGAGTATATAGAATCCACGATGATTTTTTTATCAATATTGTTGGTGAATATTTAAATTTCCTCTCCTCCAGAGGCGTACCCAGGGGGGGGGCTAAAGGGTGTTCAGTTCCCCCCCTACATTGGTCGTGTCATTGTATACATCTCATATAGTAAAAGGCAAACGATGATATTTCTAAAAACGATTTTGATGAAACATTTTGCGTAGTATTAATTATTTATTATTTATTCAGCCCCCCCCCCTTCATTGAAAAATAATGGGTACGTCAATGCTCCCCTCCCCAATAATGTGAGCTATTCGTCCCTACATACGAGATGGGTACCCATAATATATTATATTATCGGAAACGCAGAGTGCAACACGATAGTAATAATATTTACACTGACACCGGTGAATTATTTTTTCTTTATCCTCTCGGGTCGCGTAACAAAGACACACGCGACGGACCAGAGTAGTTGTTGTAGGTCTTGTACAATATATAATAATATTTCGCCGTCGTCATCGGCCGCTTGTAACAATATATTATATTACTTTAATATTATAATAATAATATTATACTCGACTGGCACCGCACACACGCACCGACATATGCGCTCAAAAGAGTATGCTTGTGTACACGATCGTCGATCCTCTATCGTTTTCTCCGAGTGTGTTTACCCTAGGCTGCGGCGACCGTTCACCGGCGGTTAACTAATTTCTCCCTCCGGTCGAGAGCAGTCATTGTGCACCGCGGTCGGCAGCTACATACCTTATAACATATACCTATGCATATTATTATATAGCGCGTACAGCCTCCTCGTGGGTGGCCCATTATTCAACCCTTTTATATATTATTATTATTTTAGTCCCAGACCCACTACACAATATCATTATTTTTTATACAAGGCCTAGAAGTGTGTAGTTGCAGTACTCAAAACACGTCGGGCAACCGATTTTCACGGAAACGGCAGCGATGATGTTATATCGCCCATCACCTATATATTATGATTATTACGACTTACGGTATTAGATATATTATTATTATGCATGTTACACGATTTGTGCAAAATTCGTCTCGTCGAATAGCACTGCGCTGCAGTTCGGTCGGATCGCGTGCGTATAATACACGACAAAACCGCACAACGATATCGTAAATACGTCTACGCATATTATAGTATTGTACTCGCCGCGTTTCGTATATGTAATATTTATTATGTTATTAATAAATAACACTATAACAATAATATTATGGTTTGCCGTGCGAGAAAAAACGCCACGACGAGAACGTTTTTCACCGCGTGACGGCCGACGCGGAAATATTTGAATAATAATAATATGTGATAATGGTACAATAACACAGTCGTGGGCGTGTTGAGACAAGTCGTCTCGTCCGTTTGTTCTCTTATACGCATTCGAATGCCGACCAAAACTCCCGTCAACGCGTACATATAGTACATCATTATACCGATTTCCAGACACGTGTGCGTTGATGAGCATAATAGCGTGTATAATACGACCGTTGACGAGGTGGTCTATATACAGCCAGACGGGCAACATTATTTTTTTCTTTCCCGAAATCCACATGTGTTCAATAATAGTTCTACATTTTTAGTTTTCATTTTTTTTTTTTTTTTTTTTTTTTTAATATTTTTTTATCGTCTCGATCTTACGGGTTTTTTTTTCTGTTTACGTGTAAATCTATTAAAAACGACGAGGCACACACATAACACTGGCCCCGACCCCGCGAAGGAGTATTTCAAATATACATAATATATTGTATTACCACGAAAATCGTTCCTTTTTTACGGTTTAAAACGTCGTCGTATACCTACGCGATCGTTCCGTCCCGAGCACACATTCGGTTGATTTTTCTCGTTCCTAACGACCGGTCGCTACTATATGATATTATATATAGGTATTGGAACGATGGTATTTCGTTTTAACGCGTTTCGATAATAATGCAGCTGTACAACCACCCAAAAAAATACGATTGAAGTTAATTCTGAAAATGAAAAAATTGTCGGTGCAATAGGAAATTTATCACGTAGAAAATATTGTATTACTTATTATATGCGCAAGTTATTTGTTGAAAATTATAATAAACTTATACGAACTCGTTAATTAAAAAAAAAATATATACTGTTGGTTTATTGACAATATAACAGACATAATATTACTAGTGTGATAAACGATTTGTCTGTGTGACAATTTACTGCGGAAATGGTGTGCGTGTGCGTTCTCTAACAATCATTACACCGACTAACGTATAATATAAGTATAACTATTTATTTATGAAATTATTTGTTGATTATTCGAAATAGAAATTAAAAATTCTAAAATCTGGCCTGTTCGATCTCAAGTAGGTATACCTAGACATATTAACGTACTCAAATCAGTTTTCAAAAGTTATAAAGCATTGTTATAGGACCATCGATTGGATTGACAAAAATTATAGTAAATATATGCAAATAAGCATACATTCTTCGTTCACGCACGACGTGTGGTGACTTGTAATTTGTAGGAGCGCTCGACTATTTCTCTAACACTGCACAGTTACACATACACTAATGATTACTTACCATGCACACATTTACCCTATCAACACGCACGTACTTATACAATTGCCTATATTGAACTCCTTAATAACCAAAGTACCTAGCTTTTTGGCGGATATTCTAGCAAATTAAAAAAAATAAACTTAAAAATTACCAAAAGGTTTTTATGGTTTATGTTTTCGTTTATTATGTGCCTATATAATATATAAATATATTCAGAGAGGTCCGTTACCTACATGAAGAATAAATACAAACTAAATAATAGATATTTTAAAAAAAAAATAAGATTTTTAAATATATTAGTCGAATGGTTTCCTTTTAATATCAAACGAAAGAAGGAATGCGTGTAAGATCTTCATATTTTAGGGGTTGCATAAGTCGTGTGGGAGCCCGCAACTATTTTAAAAACGTCACGATAACAATAATAAATAATAATACACCTAATATAATAATTGCCCCCTCGTGTGAAAAGAATACAAATCGATCATGGCACGTGAGTAATACTGCAGCCAAGTATAGGTACCTAATATATATATATTATACACTGTACCTACATCTCGCCCTCGTTATTTATAGACCACTACCGGTCTGACATTCATTTTGTTTGTCGTTTTCTCCGCATAAGTCTCCGAGCGATAATGACGACCCAAAATATCGCCTTAACGATCGCGTCGTACTTATATATATATATACGATTATACGCGATGAAATACCGCGGCAATAGTCTGAACCGTACACACCCCTACGAGTCTCAGAGGAGTAACGAGAACAATTCGGTCGGACAAATTGCACGCGTCGAAATTAGACGTGCGGTGTGTGAGTATAACATATTATTAGGTATATCAAGGAAAGAAGACTCCCCGATCATATAACGTGTACGGACCGGAGATTCTTTTCATTTTCATCTCTCTCTCTCTCTCTCTCTCATTATTTCTCTCTCTCTCCTGTCTCTCTGTCTCTGTCTCCCTCTATCTCCCTGTCTCTCTGTCTCTGTCTCTATCTCCCTGTCTCTCTGTCGTTCCGGATAAAAGTGTCGTTCCTATGTATATATATATATATATATATGTTACACTCTCTCGAAGAATTGAGCCATTCGTATACCCAAAATATCTGACAACTCTGGGCCAACTCTATAAGGCATCCCCGTAAAGAAAAATACAAATGTTTTGTATCACTCAAGGCCAAGGTATACCTTTATACAAAATCAACGATTTAATTTTTTCTAGAAAACCACGTATCTTGCCACAAAAGTGTCAAAAAGCATAATTATTACATAGGTCTTAATTCCGACAGAATATTATTTAATAGTTAATATCAGTCGAACCATCTAATATAGTAACATATACCACTTATCGTTACTTGTTAAATACCTTTTTTGAATTTTAAATACTTTTAGAAATAAATACATGTCAACGTTGTCGTACTACTTAAATACTTTTTTTTTGAAGTTCCAACTAAGTCCACTACTACAGTACTACCTATAACACTAGCTAACTATAATGTAGCATGATGTACAAAATGTTCGTATTTTTTTTTTTGTTCATTAATTAATTTTGAACTTATTTTATATGCGTGTATATATTTAATACAATATTACATATTACGCCCTCCGTTGACGGCTAGTATTAAAATGTAATACGCCCACGCTACCGTATAAATAATAACATAATATACATATTATAGTACCTACATATACACCACTGCTTCACAAAATCTTTGTTCGACGTTAGGTTTGCGGAGATCGTTTCTACGTCTATATACCGTTGTAGTATGGGAGAAAGCTGCCAGTCGAAACCAATTGATAAATATCGACGGATTGAAAATATAACTGGTTAGGACCAAATTATAGAGACAGCTGCTCAGTTAAACACAGCTGATTTTTACATTCTTTATAGGCGTCTATCGATGTTCTTCCCCTCTACTGCTTGCCCATCTAGGTGCGTGTATGAAGTGTGTGTTGTAGCTAAGCCCCCGCCATTATGAAAATTATATGGTGGTGCAAAGCGTTTACAATAAAATCCAAAAAGATTAATGTCTCTTAGAAGTTAGAACACGAGATTTAGAAATAGGAAATTTACTAAAAAAATGAAACATTTTTAACCAGGACAACACTACATTTGTCAATCTATGCTTTCCCAACTCCTGTGGACAATTATATTTAAATCAATGACGCATTGATCCAAACATGTCCTTTGCAATAACAAGTATAAAATATATGATCTAAAAGGGATCTCCCCACAAAACGGTTAGGTTAATGGTAGATCGGAAACAAAGGGCCTACAATATATATATATATTAATATGTTGTATCCCTTTCGTCGGAGCTGCGCCCACCGGGAAGAAAACATGGGTAACCGTGTTCCTGTTTACGTCGTGACCACATTATATACCCACAAGAAGAGGAGTGTACAATAAACAATGCAATGCAGCATACCTAAACCTATCATATCATTCGCACAGAATATTATGATAAATATTTATATTTCAAACTGTTCGTTTACGGCGTAAAATACTATACGACAACCGGTGTTATAACGAAATAGTGTTATCGTGTTCAGTGCGACGCCTCGGGTCGTAGTAGTTACTCGTTTGTGTGTGTGTGTGTGTGTGTGTGTGTGTGTGTGTGTGTGTGTGTGGGTATATCATACATAATATTATACTGCTCACCAACTACAATATAATATAGATAAAACGACAGTTGATAGAGCCAGCTGACTGTTAATAAGACGTTCACATAATATTATTATTATCACATTGCTGTAACCCGCATGGTAATGTATCACGTCATAATAATGGACTTATTCGCGGGCGCTGAACAGGTGCGCGTCGTATATAAGTAGGTATGCTTCACATAATAGGAGAAGTGCACTGTGGCGTGTGTGTGTGTAAATATAGGTACGAGTTTAAATAATTTTGAAATCCGTAAAAAGTATGACGGGCCGTTTTAACGAACGCTAACCGTATAATACCTAACAATAACAGGTATATTATAAAGCATGTATCTAATGCGCTGATCAAATAATTCGATTATAATTTATAACCAATGGTTATAATATTATTATATTATAGGAACAATAATGCACACTGTGCGTAGAATTCTGAATTCATTATTAAACCTAAACGCGTATAGAATAGACCCTGAGGGCCGCCGGGTAATTTTTTCTTTTAATTTCGTAATAAGGATTAGGAGAAAATGCAGGTATTTATATTCAATATATAATTTAATGTATCGATCATCGTTTAGTTTATTATAATTACCTATTCGGTGTCGTTGAACCCGGTACAGTCGGAAATACAATACCAAAATTACTCCAATTTATATTACTTAGATGGCACTTAATATAATATCGTTAAGTAATTATTATTTGTTCTGCCTCGTTTCATAAATTATCATAAATTTCCAGGCTCCACCAACTGCTCAATATTTACATCCACTTACGGGATGCGACACTGAAACAAATTATTATTATTTTCCTCGGCGGGCTCATAACGGTCAACTAAGCCGGCCGGTTAGCGCTACCCAGCTGTTATGATATAATCTCGTTTCGATATAGCCATATAGGTGAAAAAAATAATTACAATAATAACAATAAAAATACGATTTTTTTTTTAAATTTATTTTTACAGAATACGAAGAATGTGTAAAAATACAAAACATTTTCCTTTTATAATTTTGTACAATACTAGGCATACCATTATATTATTATTATAACCATAATGGTACGGTGTGCAACCGTTCGCTGAGCCTGCAGACTATTGCTGCAGCCACGACCACGACGCTGCGGACCGCATCGTCAAGTTTCGCTGAAATAATCGCATCGTTTGCCCGACCTGAGATACGGGGGACAACACGTTATTGCGTAATGCATTGATATATAGGTAGTAGGTACTCACGTGTGCAGCATTGTGTCATAAAGGTTTATAGTTTCGAGATGGAGATAGAGAGACGACGATAATATATAGAGCGATAGTGTGCGGAGAGAGAGTGTATAATATACTTTTCTTTTCGACTATAACGTTTGCCCCTATCGTGGACCACTCTCGTCCCATATTCATCATTCTCTCTCATTACACCTAGAATCCTTATATTTATATATATATATATAAATACGTGTGTAAGTTTTTATCGCCGACCTTCGCACGTCGTCCTTTGAGTCAGCTCACGCGCATACACCCCGAAAACAATACGATTATTCCCTTCCGTTTTCAACGTCGAGACAATATAATATATATATATATATGTACAGCACATGTATATGTGTAGGTACCGTATACGTGGGCACTTTTGCAAGTATATTCGACAAGTGTGTGTATATATATATATTACTTTTAGGTCTATAGACAGATAAACGTACTGTCGCAACTTGGAGAACGCTATATATATATTGTTGTGTACGGTATACTTTTATATATATATGGGTACAAGTGGTAACCTACGCACAACTTATCGCTTATATAATATATATCATATGGTACGTCTTGATTTAATACTTTTAGCTTTTCGACCATGCGTATATGCGTGCGGGTGGGATGTATCGTAAATATATCGTTAGGTATATATAATATACGAATTTATTTCATCTCAAACGACTAATTTTAAACGATCGAAGAGAACGTCATAAAAAAAAAAAATACGGCTGTAAATTATTATTACATATTTTGTGAAGCGTTAAAAGTTCCAAATGTGGATCAGTTTATTAGACTGCAATATTGTAACTATATATAGTCATCGAAACGCACAGACAATTTTTATTTTTTGTGCTCGGAATATATTTTGGTTTTACGATAATGTGTGCCGCTTTTTGCGGGTTTTTTTTTTGTTTGTGAAAATACCGTAAATGGCGTATGTTCATTAGATTGAAAATTTGAAACATTCGAAAATACTTGAAAGGTACGTTTCTTTTTTGGAACAGTCGTTATTGAAAACAACTACGCAAATATACGCAAGACAAGCAAACATTTCAGTGAGGATATTTCTGTTTTATCGAAATCTTGACATGCTTCGCCTCATTTTATCTGGTGTATTTCGTTTGGTGAATGATACAATGGTATTAAAAATACAACTGCAATATTATGGTATGTGATCCCACATCAAGGATCGACAAATCCCAGTATCAGCATTAAATAAAAACAATTTAAAAGCAACGAAACAATTCTTCAATAGTCATAATAACCAAGGTGTCGGATTGGTTAAATCGGTAAAATTGTATTTTTATTTTTATCCGTTTCATTAAATATACGATTAATCCTTTATATTATTATAAACGTATAAAGTTTATGAGTATATATAGGTAACAAATCGTAATTATTAATTATTATACATGGTATGATATTATATCGTGGTTATTTAGTTTATTATCTTGGCCACGTTTTTATATTTACTCAAAAATGGACATATTGTGTGATGAAAGTTATCTCGAAAGTTTTGTTTTTACTATAATACTGTGCCGGGTGGGTCTAATACTCTTAATAGAATTCAACACAAATAAATAGTACCTTTAGGTAAAGAAAGAAAACTCAAGTCGTCGGGGACTTTTGTGATCGAGATAATTGTAAGTTAACTTTAATAACAAATTAAATTGTTATTAAAGTGCTGTAGTTGCTTTAATTAAATTTATGATTTCATAATTGAGTTGAAATGCCTTCAGAAAATATTATACGTTTTGAGGTTTGCCTAAACAATATATATATTATAAAGTTTTCATTTGTTATACAATGTTTATCAATTAATTTAACTTAATTGTATCGTTACTAAATAAGTGTATATTCTAACTGAGAACGATGTAAGAAAAAACAAGTAATGACTAATGATACTTTCCAGAAGGCTTAGATTTTAAATAATAATAATAATAATAAATGGATTTGGATTTAGATATCCAATACGAAGAGTACCTACACAATTACTTTTTTTCTAAATTGATTTTTTTTTTTTAGAAAAGCTATTTATTTAGAATTGAAGCAAATTCAGTAAAATGGTTTCAATATAATATATAGTCTAGTAACAAAAATTGAAGTTCTAAGTTCAAATAACATTCCAAATCGCTTACGTCTATCGTTCACCGCTGCAGAGACCATATTATTATTGACGTACGTTTATTATTATTATGCAAAACATTATAAAATAAAAAAATTACGTAAGCAAGAGTTCAATGTAAAAAAAAATCAATAATAATCATATTATTACCAAATATGCATTGAGAAATACAATAAATATTATTTATAAACATCGGAAGTTATAAGTTATAAATCGTAATATGTATATAATAAATACGTTGCAGAAGCCAGTTTTATAGAACACTGTGACTAACAAAACGATTGTCTGGATTTGGGCCTAGACTTGCTCCAATTTGGTAGCTTATATTGAGTTTTAATCTTTATAAGTGTGTTATAAGTATGTAACACTTTAATATTTTAAAATGCTCATAATTCACTTAAAAAATAAAATATCGGAAAAAACCAATGAGAGAACACAGATAATGGTGTTACCCAAAAGTTTGATAATAGATCAATTCATTCTAATATCGAAACTAACAGCACACTATTGAAACTGGCAAACGAAAACTTGCTATGTCGTCCGTGTGTCTCGTGCGGGTGCGACGTCCTCTAAAAACAGATTATTGATGTTTTCGAATAGTCTTGATACATACAAGTTTTGGTCTCAGCGCAGTATAGTGATCAACACGAAACTATACTGATTAATGGTACTTAGTTTATGTTATACGATTTTTACTATACCTCGATTTAATTTGACTATTATATTATTTATTATTTTACTAGGTATAGACGTCATGACGCTGGACTTATGCGCACAGACTGTTTTGTAGTGTTTATCACGCTCTTTATACAATTATTATACTTGGCACGCGGCGGAATCGTCAGACCCTATTGCAACTTGTTGACGATCGAGTACTAGAGTTAAGACTATAGAATTATATCCGTTGTTTCGTATGAGTGAACTCGCAGATAAAGTAACCAAAAGCGTGTAGAATCTATCTATACTACCAAAGAAGAGGTATAAGATAACCAAACTGCTGCTATATTAATAGAATAAAAATAATGGATAAATAGAATAATTTACAGGAGAGTATCGTTCCCTTCATATCATAGTCGTTCGAAATCTTAAAGCCAGACCCACGCAACGTTAAAGTCACTGTAATTCATATACTCATAACGGCTCAACAAAATCTAAAAGCAATCTATTACTATTTAATAATTTATTTTATACCTATTGTATTTTCCTTTTGAACAATGCACGACTCTTGTAAATAACTTTTTTATAATTTCTAAAACTTAACGTTCGTCCAGTGGCCATTGATATCGCGGACTTAATTTAATAATAATAAAAAATGGCTTAAAGACTTCATTCGAAAATACGCCACAATTATTAGATTATTTCTCCGTAAACATAATATAATTTAGTTGTTTTTCTGTGTCTATGGGATACTCTGATGATCATCTGCACGATATTATAAATAGCTACTAAAACACACAGTTTTAGGGTGGGTTGTGAAACGCCCATTATTGTTGATCCGAAAAAATAATTTATAAAATGTACCTAACTTGGTGTACAAATGTAACGTATAAGACTAATTGAACAAATCTATTACTAGGTATATACAGCCAACAATACAATGATTTATAAATACACTTAGTCAAGCCATAAATTATTCATCTAGACGAGTGATTTTTATTAATCGTATACACACGTATCGACGCTAATGACACTGAATACACGCCATGTAGTAATAGTGTGATCGCATGCCCGACGGAAACCTCCCCCGGGAAATCGCGACCATATATTATTACGTATATTGTAGACACTTGACGCGATCGTCGCGAGAGCAGAAAACGATAGTATCAATAAGGAAATCCGTTCGGGTTTTCCGCCAACGATGCACCTATACGACACAGTGCGGGAAAGCGATCGTCCTTATTGCGGGCCGGTACAAAGCGTTTTCCCCCTGCAAACCGCGAAAACCCATTACGTTTTTATCATACAATGACGAAACGTCGTCCGACGCATATTATAATATATCAATATTATTATTATTATTATATAATTGTCGTAATCGAATAGTTGGAGGCTGCGAGAACGGCACGGTGGCCAATGTACCTACGTAATGACGCCCACACGAGGTCGCCGAAATCCGTCAGGTTACATATTGTTTTCACTACTACGCTGTTATCGATTTCAGCGTACGACCTGCCGACAACGAGAGCCAATACCGCTGCAAGTCATGGTCGAGCTCATATTATTTTGCTCGTTTCAATATTAATTATTGGTCATCACCCCCGCAGTATACGATACAGTGTTGTAACAGTCATTATATTATGTACGTAAACTTATCGAGGGTTTTTAACACCGACCTACACGCGTGTTGCGACGTTTCGATTTCGAATAAGTCTTAATAATTAATAAATACGCTTATTTTGTTCTGGTTTATAAATGTTCGAATTTCACTAGGGTTGAAAACAGGTAGTGTTTGGCGTTTGCAATAATTGCACTAGATCCGATCATTCCATAGATTTCTATAAAAAAATTATATTTAGTTAACGGTTGCATGTTTGAGTAGTGTGATCGCATTAATGTAGTAGGTACCTATAATTGCAATACGATGTTATTACACCACGTAATTAATTAAGAAATAAACATAAATTTTACATTTTATTTTTAAATTGTAATAAGATGTAAAATTTAAATTCTCACAATATATTTCATGGAATTATCGGAACAAGTATGCATTCGATCATTACCTTTTTTTGAACCCGAGTACAATTTAACGCCCTTTTCTGCCCCGAGTGCAATTCGACAAAAAAAAGTGCAATTCGACCTTACTCGTTTGGCTAGATAGGATTAAACAATACATACAAATTATGTTTTATCAACAATTCACATAACAGAGGAATCGCACAATAAATCAACAAAACTAAATATATCGTGTGATATATTATTATGAGATTGTTGTTTACCCACTATAGAATAATATATTATATTAGATATAACAGATATCACGCCGTTTCCCACTTCCGAGAAATTTCACACCTATAGAATACTATACAGCTAATATAATACACAGCCGCCCATATATTATATGAAAATTGTACCTGTATACATATAGTAATACGTATTATTGTATGTATTATAATTTTCAAGAAAATATTTCATGCATGCTCGCGCGATAAATCGAAAACAGCGAATATTCTATCGTTCGAATAAAATACGAAACTCATACATATAGATTACTTTGAATAATATATAATATTTCTATAAGTATTTAGGTAGAGGTGCATCGATCTTCAACGGCGAAGCGGTTAACTCGTGCGTTGTATAGATAATAGCTGGCAACCCCAACGGAAAACATAAATCGTCTTTGAGTCTTATAATAGGTACCTATTTTTGTCGTAATAGATCTGAGAAAACTTTAACCGCGTTTGTCGGAATGCCCGCTTTTTACAAAATATATTAAAATTATATTCCCGTCTACGCCGTGGGTACAACCCAATAATACTATTTGTAGGTATATTCTGTCGTGAACACGGCGAGTTCATATACTTAGGTAGGTACTTATACTTATAGTACGCGTACCTAAGTCTCTTGGGACCATTGTAAATTGTATGTACTGTAACTTTTGACATGTAAAATAAAATAATATACCTAATACGTAACTCCGCCAATATTTCCCTTTGACCAATAAATTTAATTTTTACATTTGTAGTTAAAACTAACTCTGATTTAAATGACACCCCCTCCCCAATTTAAGGCGAAAATTATTTACACTGCAGCGGATTCAATGTCAAACATTATTATTATTTGTACTGCCTAAATGTTTTGTTTTTTGATTTATCGTCTAAATTATGATAGTTATAATTTTATAAATGTTTAAAGTTGACCTCCTCTTCTGATGAACCGTATGATATGAACACTTTTCCCCAATTATTCATTAATTATACCTACCTAATCTTGGTTGGCAAATTTAGTTTAGGTTTATTTCTTTCCCATTGTACATATATAGGTATTTGTTTGTAAAATTGTGAATATCGGTGGAATTTCCATTAGTTTAGTAATGGACACTGCAGGTGGAGTTAACATTTATTTTTACTGGTCAAAAAGTGAACCAGTGGAATAGGTATGTTCTAAATCTGACTTTAAAATCGTCTCTATACCAGAAAATCGGAAGAATATACAAATAACAGAAGTTAACAAGAAGTGGTCTCGATGCGAAATATAATCCCGAAAAATAAATTGAAAATTTATAGTAAATAGCTGTAAATTTAATACCCCGATTTATAAATTCCCATACCTCGATCGAGTCGAAAATACGTTTTGCGGCCAACATTTTGTGTACCTACGCGAAATTTACACGCGACCGTTATTTTTATATGGCTGTTATATACATTGTATGTTTTAATAATACACATTACGTTTTATTTGAATGGTAAAAATTGGGAAAATTTTAATCGCCGCAATACTGTCACGACGGTCGGTCGTTTGAATTTACTTTACGGTGTTTTAAATTAAAAAATAAAATCGCCCGCACTTGCCTATACAATATATACATATACATATACCGTGCCAATGATTTCGTATGGGTCACATCGCGTGTGTATACCGGCCGGAACACGATTTTTTTTTTTCATTTATCTAAAATCGACAGGGCACACATAATAATATTATATTTCAAATTAACCTCCGCCCTTTTATAAAATATACATATATATGTTTACGTTACACATATAATATAATATGTACAACCAATTTTATTTCCGGGCGCGCCGTGAAATTCGCGTTGCCGGTTTTACGATTATGTGGTTTTTTTCTTCGAAATACGCTTTTTATGGCGTGGCTGTAAAAAGCTCGAAGTAGTTTTATGCTTGCACCTCTTTATAGATTGGAAATCGAGAACGAACATGTGTTACCTAAACCCGTGTGCGTATTGGACAGAGGTGATTTTTTTCGTGAAAAACGGCAAAACGAGTGCGAGGAAATGTGAACCATATAGCTTTATATATTATATATATAATACAGTACAATAGTACGCGCAGCCGTCTTATAAATATCCTTATGAGACCGGACTTCGGTTAAGTTTTGTTTTTCACGAAAGGTTTTTCCTACGACGGCGGTATAAACATTTCGAATTGTCGTGCAGAGCTGTCAACGCAAACGCGTGACAGGCTAGTAACCCGTTAAAATAGCTATATAGGTATCAGGTGGAAAAAAAAACACCGGCAATTGTCGAGTTAAAAAAGTTCGAATCAACTATATCCGATCACCCGAACTTGTTATAACTTGTCAACGACTTGTGTTCGACGATTTAATAACACTACACATTATTGGCAGTCCGTTTCGGTATAATATTTATTAATATATAGGCAAGCGCAGATCTAGAACATATTTACGGGGGGGGGGGGGGATCTTAAATAAAATTTCAGCCTAAGTCTAATAAATCGTATTGTATCGTACCTATATGTCAACTAACAAATTATCATTACACAATAAATATTGTCAATAATAAAATAGACAGGTACTACAAACAGCCAGACATTTTATTGCATCAAACAAGTTTAAATATTCGATTACATTAGATTAGCTTTTTGACGGCGACCGATAAAAACGGACACGGCCGAAACGCTATCGGCAAAACAATGCATTTTACCGGCTGCCGAAAATAGATATAATAGAAAATTCACCAGTCTACGGTGGCCTCTTCCCCCCCCCCCTTGGATCCGCGCCTGTATATAGGTACGCATTACGTTGTAATTCGTGTAATTTAACGACGAAACGCATTTCGACATAATCGTTTAATGAATTGCAGACGGAAAGAAGGAAAATAGTGTTTTAAAAAACAAAAAAAACCGAACGAATCTCGGTGACGACACCGCATTTTCCAGATTATTTTCAGAGTTGAAAAAGGCCACAACGAAGTTCGCTCTGGTTGTAGAGGCCAGACTGTCGCGGTCGCGCGTGGATTATTACCGGCTGCCGAAAATAGATATAATAGAAAATTCACCAGTCTACGGTGGCCTCTTCCCCCCCCCCCTTGGATCCGCGCCTGTATATAGGTACGCATTACGTTGTAATTCGTGTAATTTAACGACGAAACGCATTTCGACATAATCGTTTAATGAATTGCAGACGGAAAGAAGGAAAATAGTGTTTTAAAAAACAAAAAAAACCGAACGAATCTCGGTGACGACACCGCATTTTCCAGATTATTTTCAGAGTTGAAAAAGGCCACAACGAAGTTCGCTCTGGTTGTAGAGGCCAGACTGTCGCGGTCGCGCGTGGACCGATTATTCTGACGACCGAATGATATAATGGGGGGAAAAAATGAACACTGACTTTGGCCTTTTTTGCAGGCTTTGCGACTGCACAAAAGCCGGCAATTATCGTCAGCGACATATTATACTGAGTATACATGATATTACGTATATTAAATTCGTACGGTGTACACCGCTGCAGCCAAAGTCATTTATTGCCAGGCATGAGTGCCGCACCCCCCCGACGTGGGACCGGAGTAATAATAATTACCCGGAGAGACGCCCGCGGGGCGTGTAAAGGGCTCACCGGGGAGGTGAGGTTAAAATACGGTGGCGGCGACGGTCTGAACACGGTATAATATAATATATTATTATTATTCTACCACAATGCGACGAGACGTTTGGGAGAGACTTTCGGGTTGTTTGCGGCGCGTACGTATACATACCTGCAGCTATGGCTATTAATTATTACGTATAATACGCGCAATGATCATTTTAACGGCAAGCGTATTCGTTAATTTGTTTCGAAAAATATTATCCCTCGAACTCTCTTTAACGTAATAATATTAATATGATGTATCATTAGGTAAATTATTACATATTATGTTTTTTCGAAATAAATACTATTTGTTCAATTATCGATGTACATAATGGCTAATATAAGTGCCAATAACGTCAAAATACATTTTGAGAATTATTATTATACTTCAGAGCTTAGAGAATAAGTTTGTCGTCTGAGAAACGAATTTCGATAGTGGTTCCACCTGCAGCAGACGAAATAATGGTTGTTCGCTGTTAAAAGAGTCACCCTGTACATTGCACCGCCGACCATTACTACACCTTACACGATATGCGGACAAAGAACTCGGCGGATGCCGCTTTTCTCCTTCTCGAGGAATGCCGATTGTTATGGCAATGCTCAAGGTGGCACGAGAAATTATCGAATCGACCACAGAAGCGCTGCTGCAGGTACCCGGGTGGAGGAGGGCTGTGATGTATATTGTTATACAAGACGGTAAGGATGCTGGTCGGTTAAGAAAAAAATCGTTTCAGAAGCGTTACATGGGTATAGTATGCGACGTACGACGACCACTCTGCTCGGTTTTAATAGAGTCCGTTTTGATTTTATGGCTTTTTCGTCGATTCGATAGACGCTGGCCAGTGGCTTGTTACCGTCTATAATATAATATAATATTATGCATAAAACGTCATATCATTATACCCTCAGTGTCCCGCGTATAACACTCGTATAGACCATTGTGTTATTAAAACAGAAATAACGTGTGCAGACCGTGTGGGATTCGTCATCAAACGACCGAGGAGCATAATATTATAATCGAGGATCGCAGTCCAGGCTTATCTCGGGCATGAAATACTTGGGTATGAACCGCGTTCAACGTATGTGTGTGTGTGTGTGTGTGTGCGTGCTTGCGTATACATATAGGTGTTATGTATGTGCGTCTGTTTGGTAGTAGTTATAATGTTGCAGCGACGAGTGACGACGACCCCTCGAAAACCAGTTGTGCGTTATTATAGACGTCTGGTATGTGCGGTATGTGCGGTTCGGCGTGCGTCTCTGGGACGCCCATATTGTATCCACGATTATTAGTCTGTCCCGACCGTACATAATGTGTGTGTGATGCAGTCGTTCGTCTTGAACCGTTCCGTCTTCGGAGGCAGTAAATAATATTAAACGTATGTGTTTCGGGTTCAAAAATACTCGCCGTCTTTAGGGGTTCTATTTTCAGTTGTCTCGCGGCGATGCAGACGGTCGTCGTGTGTACACATAAACGCCGGGCGTTTCGATAATATTTTATATATATATATATACAATGGCCCGGCCATACTTCACCCTCTAGGGTGGGTGTGTGTGTGCGAGTGTGTTTTTTTTCGGACTACCTGTGGTTACGGCGCATCGTGCATAAAAGACGAATTGTTCATCCCCCGCGCGTCGAAAGGTCCGACGAAAATATTTCTCAGCACACAGGGTGTATCACGAAGGTCTTACGTACCATTAATATTATGTGATTTCGATCCTGGACCAGTTGCACCTAAATAGACATTTTTATTTTACTACACCAATAATTATGATATGACTGTCCTTATTTATTACGTAGATATACAAAGTACGCTTGCGTTTTTGTTTTACCTTCAACCATAAATCTGTGTTTTGTGCAATATATGCATATTATATTAAAAAAAAAAACAAAAAAAAATAGTAAATTATATTATATTCTATAATTTTCAGTACTTTTATGAATCGTAATTATTACCAACGCATACACATACATAAATATGAGTTTGTGCGACCTAGACGATTTGATGAAATCAAGTTTTCGTTCTTTATTGCCTATTGGCCTGATTTGTTCGTTGCACTCCAAAATACAATGTATTCATTGTATAATATATATAATACGTCGATTATGTAGATAACTCAATGAAGTTACTATTAGATGTGTACAATAATTGTCATTTATTTTTATTGTAATTATTATGAGTGATCATTATTGTATGCTTTTAATTTATTTAAGTAAAGTAACTAAAGTTTGACTAAATATATAATAAATGTTATTTATACATATTTTATATTTAAATCACCAACGGCTAATATTCAGCTCTAATAGTAGGTGTATCAACCCTGAAAATCATCGAACACAATAATTGGTCTATAATCGATCGACGCTAATATGTTTTAATCGCGATATTGATAAGCTTTTATAATTTCAATTTAAAATTGTACCTATATATGGCTATATTATTACGCTGCTGCTGTCGAGATAGTGAGTGTGCGTGTGTGAGAGGGAGAGTTTCAGAGAGTTTCAGAGAGAGAGAGAGAGAGGAATATTTTCAGAGAATGACGACCACGCGTGAGTAAATACAGTACCGACACAGCAGCATAATAATATGTATAATGTGATATTTCATCACAATCAGTCCGTGCCTCGTGGACGTGTTTTGACGAAATATAGGAATGGATATTGGACATTTGCAGTGTATACATTTACAGTGTATTTCATCAGTATAACAAACATTAGCGTATATAATATAATGTTGTATATAACGAGGCATGGTATACGTCTTCCGAACAAATAATAATATATTATATACCTGTATATTGTGTATAAATGTTTGCACGTAAATATAAGAAAACTTTTATCTCAACCCCACTCCTATCGTCCACCAAAGAAATCAAAAGGTGTTGTATCTGGACGTTTAAAAGGTTTTCATTGAACACTTCATTGTATTGTCAAAGTTTGTCAAAAAAAATAATGGGAATTTTCAATTTTACCTCCTCGCCGTGAACTGTGAAGTGTATATATTATATAGAGTGTCAACTATAATAATAATCGTCAACCGACAAAGGGGCTGGCTGAAACTTTTAGAGTGTCGTTCGCGGGCTAGAGGTGATTTCCGAGGGAAAACGTACAATATATAAAACGTCAATATTAAATATATATATATATAAAAAAAAAAAACTATAACAATTACATACCTACTACTACGCAAGCGATTTTTTGTTGATTTAAAAAAGTTATTATTTCTGGCTTTTTAATACAATATTATTGTGTTTATTTTTTAATTTTCAAATAGCTAGTCTCGAAACGCCGTATTAAAACGTAGCCAAAGGCCAACCTCTCGGCCCTAACAAGCTGAGCGCTTTTGATTGTTTTCCGTTTATTAATTAACGTAAATAATAACGGATTAAAAAAACTGTTCAACAATTTATTTTTTCATCCGGCAGCTGTCGTAGTAGAATATTATAATACGATCGGCGTTTAAAAGTAAGTTGAAATTATAGATCAATAATCATACTCTTCGTGATGCTTCGTGACAGAGACGTTTATATAAGACAATTTTTTATCAGATTTTAAAAAACCACCTCTAAAAGTTGTGATATAATTTTATAGTTAGTTCTTTGAAGTACAGACATAATTTATGTTAAAATAGTCAAAATAATTAAACTTAGCTTGGTGACTTTAAAACACTTGATAAGTAATACACTACCTTATTTAGCTATATATTATTATGTAATCATTATTTTAGGTCATAAGTTCAATTATTTAGCAGACTATTTTAGCATCAGTGGCGTAATTGGGGGGTCGCAAGGGGTCGCACTTGCGACCCCAAATTTAATGAAGGGGTTGCATAAGTATAAATTTGCAACCCCTGAAATTTCCATATTATTTATGGTTTTCGTTAGTAAAAAAATTTAAATAGGCTATAGTTAATATTTAGTCATTAATTAACTATGAAAAAAAAATTTTAGAGAACAATTATGTTAAACAACATATTTTAAACTGTTTGCAAGATATAAATGAACCAATAAACTTCACTTCATTTGAAGATGTTAGTACAATGTATGGTTTTAATTGAAAGTGAACTCAAGTCTGAAAAAAAAATATTCAACAGGATGTATAAAAGCTTAAATAAAGAAAATACTATTCAATCTAAAATTAAATATATGAGATCAGGCGATAATGCAGTTGGGTTTCCAACATTGGCAAAATTATATGAGTTTTTTCTAACTATTCCATCAAATTCAGCATCATGGGAAAGAAGCTTCTCATGCCTTCGTCGTTTAAAAACTACTTGAGAATTACTATGGGACAATCCAGATTAAATCACCTAGGAATTTTGCAAATAGAACGTGAAAGATCGTCAACTATTAATAACGATGAAGTCATAAAACAATTTGACTCATCTAAAGTACCACGTCGTTTAAAGCTAACTTAGCTAACTAAAGCCTACTAATAAACATTTACAATTTATAGTTTAGGTATTATAAGAAAAATTAAAATATATAGGTACTTGCTTATAACGTATTTTATATTAATAGTGAATATAATAATATAATTATATGATTACGTATGTTAAAACATTGATTATTTTATAATGTTGGGGGGGGGGCAAAGCCTCCACGGGTTAGTGCATCCTAAGTAATTTTTGCAACCCCTGATGTTTTGCCCAAATTACGCCACTGGCTATAGTTCAAAGACTTGGCTATAAAATGATATCACAACTTTTAGAGCTGTTTTTTTATATAGGTACTTAACGTTTTTGTTGGGGTGTCACTAATTTTTGTTGATATACCTTATTAATTAATAATAAGTTATTATTAATAGAAATGAGTTTATACCATTTTTCTTTTTTTATTGGTTGCCATTGGTGTCTGACAATGCATTGTAATGCGGCCTGCCGGGAATATTATCTAATAAAATGATGAAAATATGTTACAATAATTTTTAGTTAAATATTAGCTATAACTCTGTTAATATTAAATTCAAAATTATTTGAAAATACAGCATCCACTTCTCATTTTCAAACTTCATTATTATAACTACAAATTTGCTATCCTTTCTCAAGAAATTTTTTTCGTGAAACCTGTTCTTGTTATTATTGTCTGGCAGTTTCGAGAGTGTTTTGCCTATGTGTGTATTTTAAGGCACTCTTTTCTTTTTATACTTGGTGTGACCCTACCGGGTCGTTGGATATAATAATAACACTGATTACCAAAAAGTTAAACCACTTCTTTCAGAATCGTTTTTTTTATCGTATAGTGTGTACTCGTACAATGACTTATCATAAAATTTAAATTTAACACTCACAGCAGAGCAGTTACTTTATACTCGACTTATCTTTTTTGTTTTGTTTTTTTTAAAGAAGACTTTATTCATTTCACATCGTATAGGAAAAAATAGGCTTAAATAATGCTAGAATAATACATTTCAAAAATTTGTAATATAATATATACGTTTATTACAACATCGGAGAGTACAGTTTTTTTTTTAACGTAGTCCAATCCGACCTGCGTTTCATTCATCTTTCAAATGAAAAAATAAAACATCAAAATATAGTGACCATTTCACCAGGAGTGATAGGTTTTCCTGTGCAAGTAAGCTGTTTTTAGCGGAGATTAAATACAAAAATGTATTTACACAGGAAAACCTCTCGAAATAGTCGGCTCCGACACCCCCAAATATGATTATTTATCATGATATAAACTATATTTATGTACGCACCGTTATTGTAATCCTCGTCGTCGAGTGTATACACTATACAACAGCTGCAGCTGAGATAAGAGCTGTTTTTGAGCGTTTAACGTTTGCCGTGGTCTAATAATAATACGTGCCACGGGCAAAGTTGACGACTAATTAATTACGTTTGACACGGCGCGGCGGTCTGGTCGAGTTTTAAACGTAATTAAATGTTTGAAATAATTCGGCTGTTGTATACGGTTCACTTTTATTTTGCACGTGATTTCGCCCCTGCAAAGCGGACGCAGCCACGGCAAGACTTCCGGGCCACGAATTTCCACGTGGGTTTCGACGTAAATAAGTAAAAGTTATCCGTTCAACTTTACTAAGTCGAAATCGACAAGGGCGTAGTAGGTATCGTATATTATATTGGCATCAACCAAGTCGACGAAAACCTGCGAGAAAGCTCGTCGAGATAAAAAAAATATTAATAAAACGAGACACTTTATCGTACACATCACAATAACAATGATTGTAATAATAACGTTGAATTGGCTCCAATGATTTATTATTCTACGGTGGAGGAAAATAAAAATAATAATAATAATAATAGTAATAAGAGCATTAACAGCAGCGTGTTTTAATGTAAAATCGGTGTTTGCACGCTTAAATCGACTTGTTCGGCTTGCAAATATACCTATATGATATAGGCTCGTTCTTACATAACACATATATTATATTTATATTATAATATTATGTTTTACAACAACAAAAACCGGAAGTTTACGATATATGTATAGTATTAATAATATAATATGCATGATATAAAACGATGAAGCTAGTCATATTATGTTCTGCTAACAACGATCATAATACCCGTTGCTATTAAATACCTACGAAATTGATCTTTATTGTTTTACCATTTTCCGCTTACTTTTTATTATACAATATTTATATGATTATAAACAATAGAAAATTTTCCGAATTTACATTATCAAAAACGGTAAACTAACTGTAGTTATTTGATTTAAAACATTTATATGGGTCATTTTGTAGGTAGTTCTTCTACCTATTTGACTTTTAAGTTCGTGCAATCTTTAAAGTCTAAATCAAAGCTTAAAAAAATAAACTGAGCGATTTTGATGTAAAAAGACTAAAAACATATACACCAATTTGAAGCCCAAGAAACCATGTGAGGGAAAGTTTCTTTAAACTTGAGCACCCAACAAGTAGGTACATATTATTTTGATTTTTGAGTGCCGCACGACGAATTTCACATTTCCACGAGGCATACAATTGTAGTTGCATAAAAACTGAAAAATGTAGATACAGAGATGAAGTATAGGGGACCAAGCGGATGCCACTAATGGGCCAACTTCACGGAAGTCCGCTTTGGAGAATTTAACATATGAATTATTCCAATATTGTATTGACAGTAGATATTAGGCTGCTGTAGAACTATATTATATGTTATCGCAATATTATATTATACATAACTATTATTGGTCGTTGAGTTCCTATATTATGTATAATGCTCGAAGCGTTAAAAAACGATTAATATAGTATGGTTAGCATTTCAATAATGTAGCCCTATAGGTAATAATGTGGAGAACTCGGTTTTTCTTCGACTCTTCCTGCAATAGTTATTTCATTACACTCCACTCCTGTGGTGCAGCTTGAAATCATGGAAAAATTACACGTTCAAAATTTCGATGACACTAAACCGCACAATACAGGTACCTAGGTAAACTATATTGCAGGCATTGTATAACTTTGGTTTCGATTTCCGATCGACAGAACAGTCACTAAATATATGTCGTAAAGATAAAACGACACTGTACATTTCTCGTTTTCAAAAATGTATCAGCTTTGTCCGAAATTTGATGATTACGCCAGTGCGCGTATGGAGGTACAATAGTTAAATAATACATACGCAGTTAAAACTGTCCAGGACGTCACGGAATAAAATGGGATATAGGTACCTACCTATATAATATTATGTATTATGAGATGTGTTTGAAATTAATTGTTTCGGAGATAAATTGCTTTCTACACACCCGTCGACGGCTACGGCCACCCTTTATTCTACCTTTTCGTTACCTATTTGGTATATACGTCCAATTTACTACATTTTATTATATCCCAAAGTCTTGATACTGTATACCTGCACGAAATATATATATATGATATGTAATATGCAGGACACCGTGGTACAGCTGGTATGATATCGGTATTATGTATTACGACCACAGGATATAGATGGAATCACTGAAACACATAGGCGCACATTGGGTGTGAATGTTGTAGGGGGTGCTGGAATAATTTATGGTACAGATCTGTGGTGGGCTTTGCCCCCCACACCCCTCAAATGTTATTATATTATACTGCATTGCAATCATTTTTATTTTTATGCAAGTATAATAAATCAAAACATTAATTAACTATACTTTAATATTTGTACAGACAAATGAATAAGTAATAAGAAATTCGAAATTGTATAAAAGTTAATATAATCGCTATTCTCTTTATTTATATAAACTATTAAGCAACTATACTGTACACAATGCGTATCACGTATTTAAAATGTTTAAAAATAATTATATTATTATATGTTATCACATGATAATCTGAAGCCTGGGGGGTAAGGTTAACCCCCCTCCCCACTATGTACGCCTATGATTCAGTCGTTCTTTGGTACAACACTCAAAGGTACCTGTTTATAATAGTTGTTTTCAAACTCGAAAAAAACGTTACTGCTCTCGTGACCTTGATACCCGAACATCTGTCTTCGCACAATTATTATTTCGGTGGTATTTCTGGCGATCCCACGTGTTTTACTGCTATATATTATCATTATTATTATTATTATGAAACGTACCGATCTATTATGCTTGTGTGTGTGTTATATATATAAACATACCTACGTTCGATCATTTAGACAGCCGACATCCTCGTGTCATGTTGCGCAGTCTCGCAAATGTAAACCATATGCTACCAAAGAGGTCAGTGCATTCGACTAGCTGACGGTTTCGATGCTTATAATATCCACTTACACGCCGTGTCGTGAATTTTGTCGAAATTTAGTAACTGTAACGATATTATGAACTGCAGCAATAATAATGACGATAACATAGGTACCTGGCGCACACACAGTAATATTATTGTGTCCTTTAACGACAAAATAATAATGATACGTTGTCTATGATGGGAGATTTTATTTTATATTTCTCTTGAATAAGTGTATACCTACCTACTGACGATTTTCAACTATATCTTACAAAATAGTAAATACCCAAATAGAAAAATTACTTTTTTAACATGTCAATTTTTTTCTAAAAAATGTAATGTGACAGTTGTTAAATTATATATTATCGCATACATTTTTTATGGAATAGGTAAGGAAGAAATAATTGCACTATAATAGGTAGGTACTTTATTATTTTATTTCAAGTTTTATTGCATTATATAAGCAACTTGGTCAACACCGAATTTGTTTCTGTATGAAATTAATAAGGAAAATCGGCATAATAATATACGTAGTACATTATACTACAGTCTGTAAATGACCTTTGACTGGTTTTATTTTTTTTTATCAAATCAATGTTACTTGGAATTATAATATAATGAAAAATTTACTTTAAACGTACAGTCCATCAATTAATTGCAGTTATCAGTCGGTAATAATAAACACTTCTAGCCTAGGCGATTATAAAAAAGAATGTGTCACATTAATATTATTACTTTCGTAGGTAGTCAAACCTGGTAAATATCTAATAATTTTTGTTTTAAGGCTATCTACCTAAACAAACATTTTCACGAAAAGTTTTAACGATTTTGTAAATAATTTTCAACATAATTTAAAGTCATTTCAAAACAATATTTCTGATAAAAATATACTTTTTTTTAAGTTTTACTTTGTTTTTGAATCGCATGATACATTTTTTATTCCATATTTTCAAACATATTATTTATATCAGAAGTTAATATTTAAAATCTAACTTTTAATGAGGAATTAATAAGTTACAACTTATAAGTAGCCAAGTAGGTGTTTAGGTACTCAACTACTTAAGTTTTAGATGAGTGGAGTGGAACATCAGCAGTCCTCTAAAAGTGGATTCATACTTCCACTCTACCAAGCTTAAAATATTTAATACTAATTAACTACCCGTTCGAAATCAAATTTTTGCATTTAATTTGCAAAGTGACTAATACGAAAAATGTAGATATAATGTGATTATAAAATCGGTTAGAAATTTGTCTAAATCACCGTGCAAAATGTATTTAAAATAACGATTATTCCTTCAACAATTTTATTTATTAATGTTGTTATGCAAACATATTAATCGTTGGGATAAGAAACTTTTTATAGAGACATTTTCAAAATATTTAGATTAATTTTAAGCTATTGTTTATACAATCATACCACAAACTTATTCACACCGTTCTGTACAGTATATTTTATTTAAATAAACCATTAATTAAAATAATATAAAAACAAGTATCCTATAAACATTTTGGTTTATCTACCTTCTATAAGCAGTGCTTGAGTTGAAGTCAAAGAGTTATTTTCTTCCTTTTTTGTATAATTTACATTTAAATCATATCTTAAAGATTCACGTTTACTTATTTTTAGATCCTATTGAGAATGATTTTTTAGTATAAAGGGTGTGGAATATTTTTATACAGCAAATATGTTGCGTAGTATTTACTTATAATATCATAATTTTATATAATTAATAATAATATTATATTTTCGATGATTTACCAAACATTAAATACTATACAGTACTATCATGCAGTACTACTAATGGAAAAATAAATTATTTAAAGTTAGATAAATAATAAACAATTCTTAGAAATAAAGTCAGACACCGTCTCCACTTAGAATCTTCTTTCGTATAATGCAATGATTTATCATAGAATTCTAATTTAACACAGCCATTACTACTTGCTAATTTTCTACGACCATTCTAAAAATAATTAACCCATAACTATATTGTACATGGTTCGTTTCACCAGTCACCGACATATCGACAGCTTTTAATTAGCGAAATTTTATTATATTATCTATATTATTAGTGCACTTAGGCTGGTGGCTGGCCTTTTATTTTGTAGGTATTGTACTATTGTTATATATCCCGAATAAGCTCGTTAAACTAATATAACTATAGTTATCTACTTTAGTTTTTTAAATTTTAGTAGGAGGATTTTTTTTTATACTTGTATACAGACACACGGGTATAGAACTTGCTTAACAAATAACGTTCCTTAAAATTTTTATACAAAGGAAAATAATTTAAAATTCAATTAGGATCTGCAGAATATTAGCTTTTGTCTTCAAGATAAGAAATCCTCGAATACGACGAAAACGTTGATATACAGAACTATAACAGGGTAAGAAGATTTGAATTCATCTAACGTATTACTTTAATACGGAAACGTATACCTAAACTTTATCAACGTTTGAAATTGTTCGAGGGAAGCATTCGGTTGAGACAATACGATTAAATTCACACATCATTTATCATCGCAGTGAAAATTTGCGGATTCGTGTTGATTTTAAAATCAGTTATTATATCCATACACGATTCTTCATGAATTTAAATGTATTGTAGCTATAATATTCATTGGGTTTCGTTATTATAATATTCATATATTTTTAAAGGTATCGATAAACATGTCAAAAGTTATTCGTTATATTATATAAAAAGTTATAATTTATATTTATATTTTGTGTCGACGATAGTAATTTTTTAGTATTACAGACTATACAGTAGAGTATTGTACTACCTATTTAATATGTTTAGTTATATAGGTATATTTGTTTAACGTATAATTGACATTGATCGTCATCATTTACTTTCTCTATAAATTAAAATTTTTCAACGTTTGACTATGTTGGATATCGAAAAATTACATAATATGGAATCCGATGGCCGATAGTATTCACAAAAGTGGATTTGTGAATTTCAAACTGAGAAACTCACAGATAACGGATTTTTGACACCAATTTATGTTCTTACATTTTATGTTTATCTTAATTATTATTAACACAATATACTGTTTAAAATACCATAATTCTATACTATAATAATTAGTAACTACGAACGACGAATTAAACAACGACTGAGAATTTATATTGTATTGAGTACAATATATGTCCATGTGTATACATGTGTATACATATATACGAATGTAATATCGTCGGATATAAATTTGTAGTATAAAACAATTGAATAAAATCGGAGAAAATGATTACGTTTTATTATTAAAGTTTATCGACACCCGTGGACTGAAAAATTCATTATGCATACATTTTAATCAAAACGATGCTGAAATATTGAATCTTTAAAAATAATTCCTTTCGTGATAAAACATTAACTCATATTTTATTACATTAGTTTTTTAATCTTGTAGTCAGTAAATAATTAATAAACAACCCATTATCAATAAATCAATATTTATAAAAATGAATATTGTATATGTACCTCCAGTGAAACCTTTAGATACCGGACTCTCTCACATATTCGGTCGCTGAAATGTTGACCACTTTTTAGAAGGTTCAGTTTGTAGAAAGTTCGAGGTTTGTTCGCAAAAAAAAATGTCTACTATTTGGGGGTGTCCGCTATTTAGAGATGTCCGTTAGGTGAGGTTTCGTTGTAATACAAAATCGTTTTGGTTAGATAATAATTGTTGATGTATCTACGATTTACAATAAAAAAAAATTATATGTGCTACACTTTTGCTTCAATCACCATCACATCGTTGCTCGTTAGTAATAATGTTATTTATATTAAAAGAAATAATACGAAATGTAAGTAAACCGTAGGGTGTTAAATGGTTGGGTGTTTCTCATGTCCTAGTTTCGTAGAAACGTCAATGAAATAAAAGGATTATTTCACTCTGGGTTTGAAATGTTGCGTACTTCGTCTCCTCGTATAATATTATGTCATAGCTGCAGTGGGACGAGTCTAATTCCATCGTCTGCAGACATCGCGTGTTTAATCACTAATTGTGTATAGTGTTAATAATATGATTTATGTACATCATAATATATTATGTGAGCACCATAATTCAACATTTCAGCGTAATATAATATACTATGTACACACCATCGCGACCGCAATATAATAGTATATAATATTATAATATACATATAAATTATAAGTATAGGTACATATTACTGAAATGTTTACAATATATTATGCATAATATTATAAATGAATATAATATCAATCACGATTCCCGAGGAGCTTCAGTAATTATTTTGTTCGGTGACACATAATAATATCATAATTATAATACTTGCACGGGAAACGACTATATTCGCGACGACGAACGGTGCCAGACACATCAACTCGACGGGCCCTTGAATGGCGTCGCGGAAACGATGCGATGGTATGCCTCTGATGTGTGTTATATTATATATTATTTTATATATTTACCCGCCTGCATGGGGTAAAGCATGGTGTTATTGGCACCGAGTAATTTTGTTATATATACGATATTATCATTATAGGTACATTTTATGTGCTTGAATAATACGAGGTGCAGTAAAAATGTATGGAAATACCGACCGTTGAGCGCAAAACCCATCGGGAGCAGAAGACTTTAATAGGCACGCTATTATACATAAATGAGCGTGCGATGAATTCAAAGGACGTTTCTCGTTCGTGGATATGTACATACTATATATAATATGAGAACTGCGACGCCGTCGTCGCGGTGTCGGAATTAAGTGACTTTTGACGGACGCCTTTCGCACCCCGGCAGAGAGGCGACAGAGACTTGACGGGAGAGAGTGTACGACGACGGCCATGATATATTTATATATACCTGCAGCGACACATAATATAATATACATTTATAATATTACATAATGTATATATATATATATATGTGTGTATAAATGTGGTTTCGATTGCGGCGTATATCGCATACGGCTGTTCGGGCCCTTTTCGGGAAAACCACTTCCGTTCCCTCTCCCCGCCGCCCCGCGGCCGATATCTTTTGTGCGATCCACTTCCGACTTTTGCATATAGCCTTTTACGCACGCGCACACACACACACACACACACACACACACACACACAAGACACATTATCGTCGCATACGATTCAGAGAGTTATTCTTCCGAGACGATGTAATTAAATCGCACGCCGCCAAGCTGATATCGCGTAATAATAATAATAATAATAATATTATTATTATTATGATATAATATGTTATTAATACGTATAATATGTGCACATCGTTTATAATTAAAGTAAGTTATCGCGGATACACGCCGCCGGGCCAGAGTGCGATTCGGCACTCTGGGAAAAAAAAAAAAGGGTCCGTCTTCCGGTAGGTACAGCAAATCGTATATATATATATTTATGAGCGCACTGCAAATATATAATAATACAACTGTATATAATACGTGTACACGCGCATATTATATGGATGGTGTAATAATTTTCGGTATAATATAATATATGATAACCGAGTAATAGGTATAACATGTATATACCGACTTCTATATTTACACAATCGCATAGGTATTATCATATTATTATTATGCCCATTCCTTCCTTTTTTTTTTTTCGGCTGGAGCAGCTGTGCGGGCAATACTATGTGTGCGTGTAAGGACGCGTTATATACCTACTATTACATTGGTACAGGAGGATTTGGATCTGTCTCGTCGTGCACTCTGTATACAATATATGCACACATCGTAATATACGGCGAGATAAGTTCGTCGTGCGTTGGGCGTATATCTATACGCATAATATTAATAATATAATATATGTGTACACGACGCGATAACGCAGCAGCAGCGTGCGAGTGTATAATATGTTTTCGTCGGAATAATGGGTGAAATTGAGTGTAACGCGGAGAGGAGGGTCGTAAAAACAGTATTTTATGAAGTGGAAAACAAACCAAAATTTCACCTTATGAAAAAAAATAAAAAGGTACAACTATTAAGTCAACGACGGATCAGCTGCTCGAAAATTTACGTTTTTTTTCTTTTCCTTTCGCCTTTTTTTTTTCCATCCCCGGTACACGGTGCATTCCTGCACGATGCAGTAGGTACCTACCACTATATTAGTACCTACGTCCCGTGTGTATATACGCGTATAATATATTGTATATTATATAATAGAGGTGTGTTCGAAATCGCGGCGAGTCAAGGGAAGGAAGAGGAAAAAAAACACAACGAATTCTTAACGCCAGCAGCAGCAGCAGCAGCCCTCCTCCCGTCCAGCAGAAAGGGAAGAAAAAGAAAACTGGTTGGGGTAGGGAGGGGGAGGTTCGCGATATATTTTGTCGTGCCGACCGGATGTGCGAGTCTGGTTCTCATGCTCATATATATTATATACCTATGTATAGTGTATATAGTATACTATAATATACAACAATAATTTATAATATATAATGCGATCAGTCGGTAAGGTCAAAATACAATATAAATATTCAGTGCGTTCAATCACGTGTACGATACGTTGTGTGTGTATATATATATATATATATATAGTGAGTATACAGGATCATTCGCACCAAGCACGTCCACTGCCATTTTTTTTTTCATTTAAAACAGAATATTTTCAATTTCTGATTATTTTAGTTTTGAAGTACTATACTGCTTGAAGACCTATATTATTCTCAAATACTCGGTGTGTCCTGTGGCGATACCAACTTCTTTTTTTTTTAATGAGAATCATCTTTGAAAATATTGGTGTACCTAAATCGAAGTTCGAACGAGTAGTTTTCGAGTAGTTTTAACTCTGTCAACCATTTGCAGATAACAGGGTGGTAAGATAATATTATGGTGGCTTTGATTATTTGAATATTTTAGTATTTTAAATATTTGAAAATATGGTCCTTAATAGTGTATCTAAAAATTTCAAAAATCAGAATTTGAATACATATGTTAATCATATGCTAACCTAACCTAAACCTGTAACTAGATAGGCTGTAACATTGTAATGTAAAATGTTTTATCGATTGATCCGGGCTTTGTCGTGGACAATATAACATATACTTCTTCTTATTTTTATTATTCGTACCAAGAAATATACGCGTCTTCGTCATGGTTTGTCATCGCTTAGTTTTTTCGAATAATTATACGATACTAGCTCATGTAATATATACTATATTTAGCCTACACACACATTTATATTTTGTATTCCTACGAATGATTATACTCCTCTCTGAACAACATTAACACGACTCTAGTTCGACGACGGTTATTTTCGAACATCGAACGAAAAATTGTACACATATTATACAAATGGATACTTTTTATTTATTTATTCGTCTAGAACTCAGTCAGCGGATGACGATCTACAGCTCAATTGATGCCAAAATATAAAAATAACGTTTACACAGCGCTAATATGCATGTGAAAACGGTTAAATTATTATTATTATTATTATTATTATACCAAGGACAGTCGTAATCGACTATAGCGTTATTTAGAAAATTTAAATATACCGACAACGACAAATCAATTAATTTATTATTACACAATGTCATATAAGCTCATTTTATCAAACAGGACCACACAACAATAACAATAAAATTGAACGATTTTATTATATAATTTGGTCCGCCACACGGCGTTTGATGATAATGTTATTATTTTGTTTCATTAATTATTATTTAAAAATAATTTACCGACATTACCAGTTTCTTTTGTTCTCTCGAATCGAAACAAATATCGATTAATTGATTAATGGCTATGATGTTTGCCATAATGATTTAATAATATTTCATAACGTAATGGCTGTATGCGATCGGAACGCCGATATCGCAATAGCAATATCCGAATTTTAACAATATAATTATGGGTGCAGTTTAGAAAGGTTAGTCGAGGGGTTTGAGGGGCCGAACAATTGGTGGAAATTTGATACGCGAGTCTTAGGGGCGCTGAGATTTTACGTACATAGGTACATTTAAACCTAAGTTTAAGCTGCTTACAAATAACTCTGTTCGCTACACCATTCAGTTCTTTGTACTTATATACGTATGATATAATATAATTTCAAGTATAGACTAACGCTGCGCAGACAATATGACTCATAGCAGTACCTATATGCAACACATAAACATCACAAGGACATTAATTTAAAAAAACAAAAAATATATAAAAAAAAAATATGTCAATATTAACCGATACTTAGGCAGGTAATGTGTTTATATTTTTATTTTTGCAAAACAAATAACGAAATGTTATTTTATAATTTATAATCGTTTTCGATGTGTACCTATAACTGTATAGATCGGTTGTAAAACTTGCCGTGAACCATATTATTTCGTTCTTACAATAATTTAAACATTGTAAAAAGTATTTAATATTTTAATTTCTGTTATTTGCTGTTTAAAAATACAAAATTGGCCAAAGGATTGTGTGATCTATATAATTATAACGTCTACCTCTCCAAAAAAAATAAAGTTCTAGTTGCAACATAGTTGCGCACACTGTTTAAACAAACGTACAAATATCAATAGAACGTTGTATTGCTTAAAGTGTAGAAAAAAAATTTTAATTTTACAATGCATAATACATTATTTTTTTTCAAAACATTCACATAATATACAGGGTCATTCAAATGTCATGTTATACAAATATGATAGCGATTGTGCAACAGTTTAATGAATTCTCCGCCAAAAATGCGTAACGCGAAATCCGAATGACCCTGTATAACGGGGTCGTTACTTTTATGTCTGACCAATGCGCGATATTGAGTGAATTTATGCGCATTGTTGTTATAGAATTTCAAATTAATAACGCAATAAAATTTGCAACACAACTTCATACAAATTTTAAAGAAATAAAATTGTGCGAATACGTATCTATAACGGCATATAGGTACCTATCTTATATTATTATTGTGGTGACCTGACGATGCACTATAATGTGGAATGAGATATCGTACAAAATACAAATAATAACCATTAAACCATCGAGGATTAAATAATTTATTGCGTGGATTTTGATTTGAACAAAGAATGTTCGATAGGTATTGTTTGAGTAACTCATATTAAATATTATTTTCCTTTGCACCGAGTTACCGAAAGTATATAATAATAAGCCATATAAATCAATAATTTAAGCACTGTTGTATTAGTACTCTTCAAATATTATACCGAGATATTTGGTTTTAATTAATAATCATATTATTTTAGTTATTACTTGGCAAACACTAAGTGTATCTATTGAATGTTTGTTCGTTAACTAGGTTCTGTAAAATTCGACCATTGCAAAATATATTCGATAACCAAAATCAATATAAATATCAACCGTCAGGACGATAATAATAATAATAATAATAATTATTATTATTACTACATAATATGTAAGTTTAAAACCACTGTCGAGTCGCTGTCAGTTGTAAAATATTTTCAAATATCATCAGTTTTTGGTACAAAGGTAGGAAAACGAATAACTTATGGCGGGCAATAGTAATATTTAATAAGTTATTTGATATCAGTCCCGTGCAGATGACTTTAACCGTAAAAGTAGTTTATTTCGAACTTGTTTGTATCGTGTACGAATTCTGTCCGATATTGTATGGCACGATGATTCATCAACTTTAAACACTGGACAAACGCCAAGATTCCACTCCATTTATTTTAATAATTTTCGCACACATGGATACTATTAAAGGTCAAAGTGTATGCAAAGCGAATAACTTTACCGTGTCACAGTGCATATTTCTAAATAACTCTATTGGTATGAAAATATGGAACATGCATTGGCGTACAACGATAATAATAGTTTTAGAATTGCATCGAGAGGGAGTGACAGTGAAATCGGTCGCCTCTGTCTGGAACACTCGTGATATAACATTATAATATGTTTGAAATAAACCAGTACCTACTTTACACCATGACGATCTGTTACAAAAATTAACGAGAACTGTATATAATCCAGTGCGATTCTTCTAACAGGAAACACTCATCATCTTAAAAAGTATATTCTATAAATGTGTTTGTAAATGTGTTTTTTTCTTTCTTGAATGAAAACTTCCAGTTTTGATTTAATATTCCAAAGCAGAACATTATTGCGACAATTTTAATACATACAAATTACATTTCGATCGAGTAATTATTTATTATATATTATATCTATTATTATTTCAAGTTAAGAATATTTAGATGAACTGAGTGGTTTCACATGATTCTGAACTTTAAATTCTTTTGACCATAATCAACAACTCGCTCAAAATTATATTGCAAATAAAAATTTAAATTTCCAGAAAAATATTTTGCTTCAACATATGGGTAATCAAAAATGTATCCTGTGATTCGAAAAAGTGAAAAACTTAAAAAAAATAGTAGAAAATGTTGTTTCCTAAAAACTTCAAATCATGTAAAAATATATTTCCAATAACGTTAATACTTTTATAGTGTTTGTGTTTAATATTGTATCCTTATTTTGTTAAGATGCAGTGTTGATTTTTTTTTTGTTTTTTTTTTGCCGGGTTGCGCAAACAATCATTAAACATTCAATAGAGAGCTAATGGTCCCTTAAATAATATGATTTAGTGGCCCATGGTTGGTCCATTAAATTTAGTGAATCAATAAATTAATCAGTTTTTTATGCGACCCGACACAGCATTTTCATAACTGTTATACAAATTTTCAAAAATCAAATTACGAAAAAATAGTCTAACAAAACGTAATAATATATAGGTCACAATAATCTATATTATACAATATGCATAGTACCTTTACTTCAAATATGTATGTATAGGTATAATCGCGACGACGGACGAATGCGAAGTAAGCAGAACTGTCGGTAGTTTTATAATATTTATTGGACGTGTAAGCGATATGACTACTACATGTTTCACCGTGGCCCTTCTCAGTATGGATGTAAAATTGTACATTTAAATTTGTCTGTGCCTACATTTAAAAGTCTATATAATAATAATTATACCACGTTTTTTTTCTGTTTACTTTTGTCCAAAGACAGAACGACCGTCTGTCGAGTTTAAGTACGACGAAGGTTTGTATATATATATAAAATATATATAGGTATATACGAGAAGGCGTCACTTCACAATTGATTAAAACCATCGAAACGTTATTAAATATGCGAATACGGCACAATAATATAATATTATGCATTGTACGTTTATTATTATACTTTAACTGTTTGGCTTCGTATACAGCCATTCAGGGTCGTTCAATTTCTTTGATATCGTAATGGGAATAGCATGAGGTTCTCATATACATACCTTTTATATACCTAGGTACCTATACTAATATAGTCTCTACTATTTTCGCAACACGAAGTCGCAAGGCCCTCTATGGTTCTGTATACGGTATAATATAATAAATAATATATTCCAATATCCACACTACCATCACGATATATAATACACAAAATGATAAATAGACGTTTCACTCGCATGGTAAACAAATATTACTTGACATTGTCTTTAAATATTGAATGATAGACGATTGCTGATTAATAACAATGAAATATTATATTACCTACCCACATAATAATATGTCGAATGAGAAAAAAAACAAATTTATGGGATTCACATTTTTCATAAGTTTTTTTTATCGTTTAAACGCTATGCATATTTTTTCGAATCTCAATAGTCTACGTACGATGTAAATAATACTACTCGAAGCAAGTAACTTTTACTTATAATATACATATTTTTACATGTATCGCATCTGCATAACTCAAGAAGGTATAAATAATAAACATAGTATACTCTATGTTAAACATTAGATTTTTAGACATTTGTATTTTCCAATTGTTATAATTATATTGTGTTACTACACTTTATAACATATTATTATGTATATGCTATCACAAATCATAAAACTATGTATTCGGTTGTTTCCATGTTTTTAATTCACTATCAAAATAATAAATATCAGCTATTGAAACTGCGTTATTATTATTATTTTTTGTATAAAATCGTAGTTATTTTTACGTCTTAATGGGTACTTACATATTTTTAAAATTATATTATTATTGCTCGTGACAATAATTGAAGCATTCAATCAATTTATAAATGATCATACCTATTCAAGTTATGGAGAATATTAAAGAAATATAATCGCTGCAGCTATATAGATATTTAGTTATGCAAATTGAATTTGTTCTGAAATTTCTGCAGTTGATTTCTTATAACTACTGTATAAACTTAACGGTTATTCTATACTATTTAGTTTATTATCGATTAATTTACCCCTTTTTTATACATGTAATCACCTTCTTAATATTTAGTACAAATATATATTCGTATAAAATATTTAAAAAAACTCTTACAAATTGTGAAACACCTATTGTGCGATATTTACTCAATGCTCTTGAGTTGTATTGTTATTTGTTTCATAGTCCGTTGGAAATATTTTTTATGAATTGAATACCAAGTACCTATAACGTGTTTATTTCATATTTAACTCACTGTATGGAATGCAATAAGTTTAAGTTTAAGGTTTCTGAAACAAACTATTATCGCAATAAAGAAACACTCTAAAAACAAGGCAAAAACTAATTATGTTATGGAAGTTAAGGCTACAGATAGGAACCTAATTTATGTACTTATTAATTTAAAATTTACTATCTTCGTCTAATGAGCTGATTAAATAGCTAAAAGTCTCTCAGATGTTTATATTAGATGAAGTTTTATCTTTAACAATACTGGTTGATTAAAAAATTAGTAACTTTATCCGATATTTTGAGTAGGGAAAAATTAAGAAAATTGCAGTTCTAATATTTTATACTGCGCTAATTATATTAAGTTCACTGGTGTGTCTTATAATGGTAACTTAAAATATTTTTAAATATCCATAATCATAATGACTCTTAAGACAATCAATCTCTTAACGTGCCTATATAAGAAGTAGAAAAACGTTAAATTTGTTTCGAATCACACATAATTATATATTTTAGATAAGCATTGAACAATACAACATATTTTTTATTGAATCTCTATTGAATAGTGACCACGAATACGTCATACTGGTGAAATTATATTTTTATTACATCGATACATAAATCCGTCATAGAACTTTGAGACTTCATATATATAGCATTATTGTTGTGTAAGTAAAAGTAAAAGTGCAGAATGTAATGTTGTCTCGAATGTATTATACAACAGTAGAATACTATAGTACTTTTTATAATAGGCTTATAAATAAAACAATATTGTATCTACCTAAATATTATCACAAGGTATATTGTATAAAATATTATGTAAGAGATTTTAGTTGACTTTGTGATCGACGATGTCCCTGATATTTATTACCATTTTAATAATAAAAACAATTTGTTTTTATCTATAATTTATTAACATAATTGTTATAATTTTTATGGTAGAAAAAAAAAATTCACATTTTACGGAATTTATCCGTAGAATATAATGGTCAGTAATATTATTTATATTATTGGCCCGTATATTATTGCTTACATAATATGTATTATAATAAATTATGTTCAATATATGAATTATGAATATCCAAACTAATACAAATAAGGTACATTTTGATATTTTAATGAACAGTATAACTTTATAATTAACACCATGGTTTTTATTTCCTTATTTTTATTTTCACTTGACTATGCTTACCCAAGGACTGAGAAGGTACAACAACAAGCATCACAACAACAAGTAGTAGATAGATAGTATTTGATACTTAAAAGTTAAAATCAAACTAAATAAATACTTGATACTTAGTACGTATTTCGATGATAATTATTTTTTAAACGTATTTTTTAGTTCATTGGTGGCCATAAAGGCATTTTATTTAAAAGTAAAATAAAAATCAGTTCATTACCTGAGTTTAATCAATCTGTGATATTATTACAACTTTGTATATTTCAGTGTTAATATTATGTGTTGATGAGTTACGGTAAAAGCCAGTAACTCATAAGTATAAGTGAACAAAAATTATAATCTTTTAGCATAAAAAAATCAATAATAATTTAACATAGGATGAAAACAGTCCTTTAGTAAAATTAAATAAAAACGTACCTATAGTCAATAATATAAACGAAATTAGTATCCAATATTTTTTAAAAACTCTATTAGATATAATATAAATAATTGGCATTTTTATGTTTCAATGAATGAAATATAACAATGGCAATTAAAACTAAACAATTATTACAAATGATACAAATTACACTATTGAGTTAAAATTTAGTAGTTGGTAAAAAATAGTTTTAAATATAATATAATAATCAATTAAATAACTAATATAGATAGAGCAAGTTAGGAAAGACTTATTATTATATATTAAAAAAAAAAATCTTAATATTTACCTTTAATGTTAAATAATATAATTGAAAAATGAGATCCATCTGATCAGATTAGAATACTGCAAAAAGCAACCTAATGCATTATGTATGATTTATAATAAATTATTATGGATAGGTACCATAATATGATATTATACTTTATTAATATGATATGAAAAATAGGAAAAAGATTTGAAAAACAAAAATCAAAGTCCAGACCTGAGTATCTTTTTATTGTGATGAATATATCATAGTTTAATAAAATCATTTTTTTAAATACTGGATACATGGATTAAAAATTTGCTATATAAATATAAAATATTCAATAATCCACTTTTCAGAAGAGTATCGTGATTCCTAATACAATAGGTTATAGATGAGTACATATTATAATGATATATATTGTATATTCGATACTGCCCATCATTGATTTTATTCCTATGAGCTATAATAATGTCATGTATTAATACATTTGTCGCTATATATTATGATTTATGACAAAATTTAAAAATAAACCTATTCGTAAAAAACGATATGTCATGTTTATAAGGTCATTATAACATGGTAAATATAAGAAAATAATTTTGTCGGAATTATAATTATATCATATGATGAAGTTTAATTTTTAAATAAAAATTGTATTCGTGTAGGTATAACACTTACCTATATAGTGTATAATATATGAATCGCGTGGTGCGGTAAAATATAGCGCACTTATACCGTAATATAAATATTATGTATATTACAATATAAGTACGATGTATATATGTTAATGAAAACAGTATGTCACGAAAGCGAATTTCTTATTTAAATGATATAATATGTTGCGCTGAAATCAGGTCAAATTTTCAAACATTTCTTAATAGCAATTTTTGTACGGGAAAAAAAATGCACGTTTGTAAACCAGTGGTTGTGCTTTGCACTTTCACTGAAATAATACGTATATAGTTATGGTTGGCCAAGTTTTCGAATATTATGCCCTGTCGTTCCGAATTCACGACGTCCCGTCATTACCATATTTTTATTAAATTGCATTTTGTAATATATTTCTACGAAAAGGAATAATTCAGAAATTCTTATGGAAATGTGTAGAACGGTTTTCTAATTTCTATGTTAGCGTATACCACGTATAATATAGTCACACTATAATATTATGTCTGTTATTATACGCTGTAAGGTTTATTGCCACATGGCGATTTCGAATACGATTTCCGACCGCACAAACTAGACGTGAACTAGTAGATCAATCGATTGTGAATGCATATTTATTACGATTTTTTTTTAATCGCGTGTGGCAAAAATGATTCGTGAACATTTTGGTTATCAAAATAAACCGAGTATTTGTATCGATTCGGGCGATTATAATTTTTTATTGAAACGTAGAACGGTTTAGGAACCTATATATATAAGCGATCACCTGCAGTCAATTCATACAGGCTTCTCCGATGTTTATCTATCTAATGTTCGAAAAGAGGAAAAAAAGTTACTCGTGGACGACAAGGGGGCGCAATCGTGGAAATCTATCCTAGTCTTAGCAGTTATAGAGCAGGATATTGTTGCTTCAGCAGATATGGTCAATCGTCTCGATTTTTCGCATTTTCCTTGGATCATGCACCCACTGCGGTATATTGTATTGCTAATAAAATTCTGTATTTGAAAGCAATGGACCATGGAGTATCACTACAGATCATGGAGTATAAATTATTGATAAAGCTGTATATTATGTATAGATATATGTATATTGTGTATTACCTATATATGGATCGTAACGAACTTAGTGAATGATAAGTTCACTGTAAATACGCTTTTTTTTTTAACTTCGAGCACTTGTATAAAGCAATTACGATTTTATTTTTTAATACACTGAAGTGGCGCTAGTCTTTAAAATATATATTATGTAAAAATGTATAAAAAAAAAATTGCACCTCAGCTTATTTTAAATATAGATAGAATATAAAATAGAATAATAATATATTTTGTAATTGGATTGCAGTCGTCTTGACATTCAAAATTGAACATGAATAAAAAAATAATGAAAATATGATTACTAATAAATGTCGTTACAAAAAACAAGATTATATTAAATTTTCAATTTGTTCATTTGTAACACTAAACGGTATTAAAAAAAATCTTATTTGTATAATAATTTGATTTGATTTAATTTTTTTTTCATAGCCTTTCAATAAATGGTGTTTTGAAACAATAATGGAGTTCTGCGATTATCTGCTGCATCCTGCATTGAATTTTCGATTTCAATTTCAGAGTTTATTCCGTCATCATCAGCGCAGCACGATACGGAGGATTTTCGGCACCTATAAGTAGTGCTAGTTCACGCGTCATGTTGGTTTTAATATGTATTCGGGAATAATATTATTCACGACAGATTGAAAATGGATTTTCAATTACAGATTGCTTCCGGCGTTGTCCGAAATGCCACGCTCGCGCAAAATGAAACTCGACAAAACGATAAATTACTAGCTAATATAATATGCACACACGACATGACGTTTTATATATACAGAGTGCGTGTAAACGCGTTTATCTGTGCATTGCGAAATTTATAAATGACTGTGACTTTAAAAATATTTACTTAAAAACAGTCTCAGATTTATCTATATTTTGATTTTGGTGAACCCAAATCTGATATCAAAAATTATTAGTTCTAAACAAAATTTTGTCGTTGAGAGAGACTACCCTGCACACACATACGTTTTCGTATTATTTAGGTTAAATGCGGTTTGAATCCGTACAAATTGGTGATACCACAGCTAGCCGCACGTGCAGAGTCCTGCGAATATTTTATTACGCAATTTTCAATTAAAATTCTGTGACCCGCAGTACTTACGCAATATTTATAAACGTTAAAATAACAATTTTCATCCTTATTCAGAAAATTAAATTTAAATCTTATCAATCGATGAAGGTATATATTATATAAATATTATTACTATACGTTACGTAGCCGCACTTAGGTTAGCTACTCATACAGCGCCAGTGTTACAGGAATCTAAATGTTTTCACCCCCCCTCCCTTTTGGGGTTGGACGCAATCTAATATATTCTTACCAGAAGACTTGAAGACAATTTTTAACGAGGTTAAACCGGGGTTTTTTTTATCGACATTGTATGTAGCTATAGCGACAAGGAAACGAAAGCACATCAGAATATTTGTTATAGTAACATATAATAATATAGCCTATAGTATATTTTTTAACGTAATCCTGGTAATTTTTATTCGGTTATTGAATCGATAAAAAAATCAACGTTTTACTTGGTGGCACGTCTGGTGCTTTATATATATAAAAAAAATACCTACAACAGTTTCGATGCACAAGACACCAAAACAATAGGCGAGAAAAAAAAAAGAAACCTTTAGGAAGGTGATTTCCCGGTGGACGCATCGAGTCAAACACCGGTTTTTTCCTCGATATGCATCGGCTGCTAGGGATGTGATGATTTAAAATTTAAATAAACATTTTTCGGTTCACCGTTTTTTTATTTGATGAATTGAAAAAAAAATGCGACTATTGTTTTTATTTTTTTCTATACGTACCTCGTATAGTGAACTATACATAATATATATTATTATTACATAACCTAATGAAAAATTCTGCCTTGATTCTATTATAATAATATTTTTTACTGGAATTAAGCGTCGTTTACTAAAGAAAATTAGGAAAATAGAAAGTAGACATTTAAAATTATCACTGAATTATAATAAATTTGGTATTAAAATGCATAAATTGCATCTATATGCTATAAAATAGTCCTATAAAATCCAATAAATTCTCTGTACACGTATATAATATATCTATGCACATGTAGGCCGTCCAATTCTTGTATATTTCAAAAGCGGAAATGAATTATAGTTTCTTCTATTGACATTCGTTAAAAATAGTTTTTTAAATAATAATAATTTTATCGGAACATAAAAATCTGACTATCGGGAATGACATATTCAAATACAGGTCCCCAAAACCAAACATACAATGCAAACAGTTTCCATCCGCCTCGAACACATATATATTATCGTTACAAATCATAAATATTTGACACGATATTTTATTTTGTCCCTCGACCGCAACGAGATTAAGGGTAGGTAATGTTTTCCGAGACATTTGGCGTCTCTCATCGCATGGTCTTCGTACAATAGTCGTCGACGTAAATGTATATTTTCGCCAAACACAACCAGCTTAGCCATCACACCGTTGTCGTTCTGATTATTATCATTACCGTATAATACAATTATTATTATAATATATTATTGTATCTCATTATGTGCGGACACGAACGCAGCGCGTGCACAAGAGGTGAACAAGAGATGTGCCGCAGCGGAGGTGCACATACTGGAGTTTAGCATAATATAATAAATATCCAATTAACTTGGCTTTTCATTTGTGATGTTCGGTGCCACTGAAAAACGGACGTCTTTTGTGCGCGTGTGCGGTGTACGTGTTTCGTTTTGACGAACGTCTTTGTTGTCTGCGTGAACTGTTGAAAAAAGGTATAATGTGACGGTAATAATAATTATTACCGTCACATTATAATAATTATTATTATCGGTGTATGTAGGACGCGGGCAACGGATTTCGTATACAACAACATATTATCCGTAATGCGACCCCGCGGATGGTTACCAGGGATACCAGACGGTTTTTATTATTCAATTATTAAAACCGTTTCTTAATGGGCAGTCGGGGAATATAATGTAATGTACGCGAGCAAACGCCGACTTTTTATGGAAACAGAGCGAAGGAGAAGAAGACGAAGGATAAAATGAAAATAAAACATAAAGGGCCGAAAAAATATCGGCCACGGTCGTGCAGCAGACGCCGTTTGCGTCCTTGTAGTGCATTGCCAGGATGGGGAGGTCACGGTCGAGGTGGGATGACGACCGGCTGGCAGTATTTTAATACAAGTATTTAAATTCCATAAAGACCGTTTTATTAATTATTTTTCACAATTTGACATCAATAAAAATTATATTGAAAAAACAATGTTATTAAAAAGAATTAAAAATTTTTTAAAGATTCATTTTGATTATTTTTTTTTAAATATTATTTTGCTTTATTCTATATGTATAGTTAATTTTTATTTTAAATTGTTAAAATCTATGGTAAGTAGCAAACTAGTAACATAATATAGGTATACCTACATATTATATACTATTATATGGTATAAATCAAGTGGTATAAACTTTAAAAAAAATACTTATATTTGTATTCAAATACTATGGGAATATTCGTAAAATACATTTTTATAATAGTATTTTAATGAATACTAGTATTAGTATCTTAATACTTTTTCAAAAGTATTTTTTACAAGACTGCCGGTGGCTGGAGAGAAGACCTTTGCCGATCGTTGATTGTTAATTCCGCCGTGCTGGTCGTCGGCGGAAGAGGCTAAATAAGCGATTCGACGGGATATTATATCCGTGTGATTGCTTTCTGTAATAATCACTATACAGCTGTTTATATATATATATATAATAAAATAATACTGCAGGTGCCTATGTTATTATAATATTCATATATATTATGCACGCTCTGAACCGAAATTTGATTTTTTTCCGACCCAATACGTTTTGGATTTCGATTAGAAATGACAATATATTATATAATATAGTAGGTAGCCCGGGTGGTATATTTCAGTACGCCCCGCGTTCCCCTGTAATAATATAGACCAGTAGACCCGAAGTTATTCTATGACACGGTCGTCGTTTTGAACGTAGGTAGTTCATAAACTATGCGTTTGTCTGCCCGCCGAACACCAATACCAAGGTAGTCGTACAATATTAAGCGATATTATATATATTATGATTGGCCGGACCCAGAAGTACGAAATTGTGTGTAGGTTCGCGATAGTCGAACGCGATATTATTGATTGCAATTTTCAGAGGTCGCACTGACAAGGGCTGTTCCGAGGAAAAAGACATTCTGGCTGAACTATATTATAATATTACATAACTGTGCAGATATTAATTTCAATGAAAAAAAAATAATAATAATGCCAAACAAGACACGTCGTACTCACGTTTAACACTTTCGTGCTTATTATTACCATCTCTATTCAAAAAATGGAATCTACCAGTTTCTACGATATATTTATATATGACGCGCTGCGTTATTGCATATAGTGTTCAAATAACATATTTTATTACGTCTCCGCGGAATGTTACTTTTACAACACGTCTTTGGCGTTTTATTTAAAACTGATCGATTTGTAAATTTGCCACGAAAATTATCGTAATTATACACGTCATACAGACGGCTTCAGGAAAAGTCGTAAATTATTACGATATCCGTGCAGAACGGATTTTCAACTGCAGTGATCACCGAGTTTTCATTTTCCACTACCTTTAGATGCATTTGTGAAGTATGCACTACACACAGGACAGGACAGATACATATTAAACATATAACAATATCATTATACATATTTTTTATACAATAATATCACTATAGAGGTATACCTATGTCCTATATTATAATATTTCGTGCCTTACGCCTGCTCAAGTAATAATTATATTATAGTATGTACGATTTTGGTACTCGTCGTACAATACATTATGCGCTAAGATATCTTTTTGACTGATATTATAATGTCGTGACGTATTTAAGACAGATGGAATTAATCCAAAAACTTTCGTTCGAAATGCCTAAGTAATAAGTTATTACTAATAACTATTGGTACCTATATGTATAAAATAACGTCTGCACTCAGTGTTTGTGTAAATTGTACGTTTAAAATTTTATCATAAATCATAACCATTATTTGTCGGGCACGGCTGATTGAGATTGATCATTGGAACAACTATGTAACGAATATTGTAAGGTACCTATTTAAAGTACACAACACGTATGCCTACATAATATTATTAAAGTAATTTCATAAAAATAACGTTTCGGAAAAAGCTGTACAATTTTAATTTTAATTTCTTATTTATTTAAACTTTTTTTTTCTTTTTTACTACAACATTGATGGAAATTCTATACAACTTTATATTTATATTTATATTCTCTATTCTGTTCAGTGTTCTTTCATCTTTTATGCGTACATTATTTTAACAAGCATTTTGAAATTTCATGATATTTTTCATGTGGAAATATATTATAGTTCTCATAAAGAAAAATGTTTCCTATAATATTCTAGTGTAAAGTAATTTCTGCAGAATTTTAATAAAACCACAATGTTTATTACAACGGTAATTTTGTTATTAAATAACTGTAATGCACAATCCTTTAAACTCTTCAATTTTGTTTTTCAAAGGAACATTACTATTATTGTAATTTCTAGTATAATAGAAACTTATTTATAAAAAAACAGTAGGTAATAAAAAAGTTTTAATGAATTTTTGTTTTTTTTTTTATTTGTTTATAATTAAATTACATTTTTATGTATAGTTAACTGTAAATTACTTATCATTAGCACATCTTATATGATATAATATTAATGTATCCGCAATGCAGTCAATATTCGTTTGTCTCTTTAATTAAGTTGAGTGCAAAGTTTAAATTGAGCTAACGTCCATCTAATAATATACACAGTGGCCCTGGAGCACTTAACCGGAAAACTATGGTGATTTGGGTCCAACTACTAATTTTGTCTCTAGATTTGTTTTTTCTTTTGTATAGATACCTTCACTACTATGCATTGCATATCACAATAAATTATATATAATGCAACACATCAATTATAGTTCACTTCAGAAAATTAACATTTCCGTTGATTACAGTTTCTATGGCTAATCTAAAGGGTGTCGGAGCTGAAGCGTTTTTAGTACAAAAACTTACCTCGTAGGAAAACTCACACCTCGGGAAATCGTGAAATGGTCAGATTTCGAAAATATTTTTTTATTTGAAAGATGATAACAACAATGTGGTCGAATCTGATTCCAATTGTAAAAACTCAATTTTCAGAAGTTGATATAAACATGTCGTAATTTTTATACCAAACCACACCGTACTAAATACAGGTATAATAACCCTTTTGAAAGAATTTTGAGGCTGCAGATAAAGGAATTTCCGGACTTGACTTCTTTCATTTGTAAGTATTAAATGTTTATTATGAGTTAACCGGCTTCGTAATTCGTATATATCTATTATCTATATTATTAAGTTCTAACTGTATTTAGCTAATTGTATTATTATATTTAATGCTGTTATAGTATATATTATGGTATATGTAGGTTATTATGTTATTATTTCATACTCGAGCTAAATTTGACGTTTATTTCAATATACAAATAAAACATCTATAAAAATCGCAAAATATGTTCGAGTAATTTGAAATTTTTTTTTCTGGTATTATATTTTAATGTTAATTCAAATACCATTGTCCAATGCTACGCACGGAATATAGTTTTCTTTTTTTTAAATAAAAAAATGTATCATAATCCTATTACTGTTCTAAGAGGGCTGGTCGTTTTTCCTGTAAAGTAATTTTCGAAATGGTAAAATTTTATATTTCCGTATGGTATCTTATAAACTGTAATTTCATGTAACTAGAAATTATCTGAATTTTCGCTCCTTAATAAATAACCGGGTCCAAAAACCTTAAGTAACTTATCGACTTCGTTTATTGTTCGTAGATTATTTATTTATTTTTTACAACTGCTGCAATAATATATTGTAGAATCAAAAATTTATTAGGTCAAGCTTTTGTACTTTACAAAATATACTTTAATTAATTTTTTTATATATTAAAAAAAATTATATTCAAATTTCATTCATCTCGATAAATTGTATTTTTATACGTTTTTTACAAATTGTTAATACAATGCGACCAATTTTACGTAGGTATAATAGAACAAACTGACAATGGAGTAAACTCAAACGAAGTTAGGTATAGTCGTTAAAATCTTACACAACGAATGATCATAATATAATATTAAAAATTATCAATGGGAACTTGAAACAACAATATAAAGTTACTTATTATAATTTAAACAACTCATTCCATTTATCGAGAGCAATATTGAATGTTGTTGAAAATTGTTATTATTTATTTTTATTCTCTCACATTGTGCCGTTTCTATGTCTTCTGGAAATATTTATTAGTTTGACGTCAAGGTGATTTTTTTTTACTCTAATGGAAGGACATAATTAAGTGGAAAAATACACTGGGCTATAATGAATAACCTACGCGATTTTCGTAACCGGAGTCGCGCTCCCAAGCAATCCCCCACAATATAAACTAAAAGTATCTTTTATTTTGGTCACATTTTTTTGAACTTCATGTCTTAAATATTGTCTTGTCCAATTATAAACAAAGCTAATTACGATTTTAGTGGGTTTATATATCACGATAACTATCTCATTATTTTCCAATAATTTTAAAGCGATAGATGACATTGTCGGTAGGTAGGTATATATATACCTACGCTTTCATTATTAAATGAGTCCGGTATCGCCTCGTTTATTTATTTATTGCGCGATCAATTATTATTCTCTTCCGACACGCGCGTAAATACGTATAGTAGGTATACCCACGTATATACGATGGGTTCCTAAAAACAATACACAAAATATATTTCGAAGTCGAAAAACAAATTAAACACAATATATAGAACGACTTACTTTTCTCTCTCTCGCACACACACACACACACACATACTATATCGAAATAAATCAAGGCGCATTTAATAACATTATATACAGATATAATACCGGACGGGTAAAGCGTACGTCCTTTTATTTAAACTGTAGACTACTATGTAGCAGCAGCCCAGACGCGTTTATACGCAAATAGTAGAAGTAAAAGATGATTGATCGTTCTCACATCGATCAATTTTAAACAATATAATATAATAATTTACACCCTTATGGAAACATGACCTTTATTTGTTGTAGTTCCTCGACGGTGAAATTATGAACACCGCTCCCTTGCCCGCGAACCTCAACACTATTCATTATATTATGTATTATATAAGTATGTTATAATATGTTATACTTGCAGGATGTTTCCGATTTCGCGTCAGTATCAATTTCTAGCCTGCGGCCAAGCAAACCCTCGTCCTCAGACACACATATAATAATGGTAATAATAATATACAATAATAGTATTATTGGTATTGCCAACAGTGGTGATCGCGCATCCAATTTTATACCAGCCTTGTTCCGTGTAACCAAAATGTGTGTGCGTTTGAAACCAGATGACCTCAGCTTTTATTGTTCATTATGTATATAATAATAATGATATATGGGTATAATAGGTATATTATAGTATTATTATTATTGTCAGTATACTCCACAGTGACGGTTAGACGTACAACAACAGTAATAACAATATGAATCTTTTGTGATTCCGGCTGAGTCGTAAAAATGAAGAAAGTGAAATAAAATAAATAAATAAATATATAGGTATAGGTAGTTAAAACGCGAGCGTATAAAATTATATATAATATAATATACGAGTGTTGCGGGTATACCTAATATAATAATATAATATGACATTATGCATTGATATTATTCGTCTGCACCGAGTCCGTTACACTATTAGGTACATAAGGTTGTGTTCAAAATATTTATCGCCAGTTCGATTGTGTGTCGAGAATAAAGGCCTCGTCTGTTCGACGGCGTGCCTCGTAAAACATCGGAAAACATCAACCCCCGGCCGGAGGGATGACGGCGAGACATGTGCCGCTGACCTCCTCGGCCGGCCGCGTAACGACAATGTTTGGAGACCCTGGGATGTTGGGTTTCGACGTAGTCCAATAAACGTCACCGGTATTACAAAAATCACAATATTTATCACTTAACGTTAAATTTTACGAGTGTATAGGTTTTTTTTTTTTTTGCTTTAATTCCATCCGCGTACGTGTCGTTACCTATATAATATATAATATTATTATATGACGCGGGCAAAAGACTGTACAGATATAGTCACGCGGGGCATCACAAAAGCCCGTACGCGAGTCATATAATATACCTTTTCTCCGATGACTGTCTTTCATTCCCGTCTCATCCTCCTCCCAGTGTACGACACTGCGCGGTGTGCCATTACTAAATATAAGCCTCCGAATTTATTGGGCAATAAAATTCCAGGAATTATTTATCGAACTGTGCGGTAAAAGGATCGAAAATTGCAGCCACCAGCAGCTGTCTCCGCCCATATATCCTCGCAGCGGCGAAAAGGAGAAATTTTTATATCCATATTCCCATCACTGGTTTAAAGACTTCCTCCACCTGGAGCCGTGTTATTGTACATGGCAGATGTCTGACAGACAGCGGAGAACATTTAAAAATATCGAACTGGAAAGTGTTGAGTGTACGCGTTGTCCGGACACATTTTGGCGTTAAATTATCATCGTAGTCCCTTGAAATAAAAATCCCGACACAAATCCTTGTCACCGCAGAGGTACCTATAAAATCTTCAGTTTTTATACTCAAGGATTGAGATTTCGTACTCACGAACGGAAAGAAAAAAAAATAAGTAATATTCGTATACGAACAGGCGGTCGTCGGCAATTTGACATTTTTCTTTCGTTTCACAATTAAAAACGATTGTTCGAGCACAGCGCGAAAAAAAAAAACTTAAAAACACGCAAACCTGTTGGGAAGAGCGATAAATTTCATTTTTTTTTTTTCGAACTTGGTACACATGCGACAGCGTAATATTATATTATACCTAATACGTCGTGGGTACCGTACACAATAATTTATTATCGAATAAGCGTTTATGAGAATTCGCACAGCTCACACAATTATATATATATAGCAATACGATTCGCCCGTAGAAATAGTACAATATTAGAAACGACTAACGTTATCGTAGTAAGCTTTTTTACTCTTCTTAGGTGCGGAGTCGTATTTATTTGATTAAAAGTCAACAGAGAAAATAACATCTATCTTATCAGTGTTTTTCCCGGCACTGTTCAAAGTGTTCAGCGAGGGACAAAATAATTTTATTGTTAACTTTAATACAATTTGGAATTTACTCGAAATGCATTTACCAGCGTGTTTTAGTGTACTTCAGACCAAAAGTAATATAGTTAAAAGATTTTACAATAAAAGCATCGCTCGTCCGATAAATAATTTCTGCATCACGACGTCTCACTTCCGAGACGTATTCTTATACTTCTGTACGCGATTGTGTTTTGATTTTAAATAGGTATAATATTATTATATTATATTAGTTTCAACAAAACCGTCGGAGTTTCATTATTACCACCGTATCGAAATCGTTTACTGGATTCGTTATATTATTATTATAATGTCATAAAAATGGGATATTGATTTCTTTATCTATATACACAGCTAAACAATTCTATCCTGTCGCTCCATTATGTCAGTGTGCACGATGATACAAAATGATATAATATACTATAATTATATTACGTGAATAAACCAATATAATCAATGGCCAGCCCCGTCGATTTCCTATAGTCAATAATTAGTTTTGATAATTTCAAATGTTCCATTACCGATATATTTATAGTTATATACCAATACTTATACCTGATACCTATTATAATATACAATATATTAATTACTAAACTACAATACAATATCGGCGTAATTTTTGACAGAACGTTTAATATTATAATTTCACAGTTTATTGTTGTCGGTTACAACTTAAAAAGTTGTATTTTAGATTCTGAGCGGAGCGATAAATGTATTGTTTTAATTAGAATTTCCACCGCACCATACATTTTTTTGGGGTGTTTGGGGAGGTGTTAAAATGTCTATATTAAAATTACAAATGTGTACAAATGGAATAACATACGTTGTTATTATTTTTTGGAGGATTTTCAACTATAAAAGTGCTAATGTCCTAATGTAACGGACCTTTTCGAAATGCCCATTCAAAGAAGAGATTAAAACAAAATAGTAGACCAAAGTTTTCACAAAATAATATTTTTACATTTCATATATTAAACTATAGTAAATATATGTAACAATATAGATAGACTGACTTAACTATACTGCGATTGGCAGTTCACTTGAAAAGAATAAATTAACTATATTATATAATCATGTCTCTAACAGACTAATATATTTTTTTTTCTTATATTATTATAAATTCTTTATTGTTGAAAAAAACTTGGTGAAAAAACAAAATATCGATATAAAGTATATTATTATATTCACTCACAACCTAGAATCGCCTGGTGTTTTTACCGTAACCAACTTGATGAAACAACTGTAAAAGACATTTAGGATCAAAATCCTATTAAAAAATTAGATCAAAAACGTCCACAATGTTATATACCCATTAGTCTATGTACATTAATTTCCTACTAACCTGATTTACTGCAAAGTACAAACTATGTCATAACTAAACTTTTAAAAATTATTCGAGTAAAATAAATAAATTACTATATAAAATAAATTATTCATACAATTTATAAGCTTTGTACCGATGTATAGTTAATTATACGAAATAAAATTAAATAATTCAACAATTTTAAACAGAATAGGATTTTAACGAACTTTGTTATATAATAATAACGTTGTTATTTGCATACGAGCTTTATTTAAATATATATTTTTTTTATTATTCGTGTTCTTACTAATCATATACTTTAATATTTTATGAGTTTATTATGGACTAGGTATTATATTATTTTATAAAGAATGAATGAACAATTATTATTCAGACGTTATTATATTATCATCCCTACAATTTTATTCGATAATACATTGTATTTAAAAGTTTAAATCGAGGGTATGGTGGAATACTATAGCAAAAACATTTGTGGTAGACATTTAATTATTCGTCGCATATCATTATAAAGATTTGAATCAAGTACCAATGGAGTTGGCGGCACGGTATTACCTGGTAACCTGGAATTTTGTGTTGGTGTCCAACTATGGCTGCATATTATGAAATCCGTAAAATATGATTCTATAAAATATTATATACGATGAATACCTATTACACTGGTTTAAAGACGCTTAAATGATACCATAAAATTATAAGCTCTATTAACGCCTATACAATATGTATTAATTATAATAATATTATTATCAGTTATAATTTGATATTGTTATATTTTAATATGAAATAAAGTCTAGTGAAATAAATTATAAAAATAATTAAATAACGTTTATTATTATCAAACAATTTCATTTGATTTCGAGTATATTTTTGTTGTACATTTTATTTACAGAAAATAAATTTTTCAAAAAAATAATAAAATAAATATGTTTATAATCGGTAAATCAATGCGAGTGACTTCAAACTCGTTTATATTATGCATTTCCGTCAGAATAGATTGTTAGAGTAGATGATTTTCTAAATAGACGTTTTTAAACAACACAATATTTGTATTTCGTAATAGTTTCCACTTAAAACAAACACTCGGCAAATTTAATTTTAAAGAATAATAAAATAAGGTCAATTATTATTAAAATTTAGGAATTTGCATAAATGCACCCATTAAATTAAATTAATAATACATTGTAGTACGAACTTTATAATGACCTAGTTGCTGGGTTTTATTATTTTATACTTTTTAAACATAATTCGAAGTTGTTGTAACTATATATATAATTTTTGATACCGATTCAACTATTTTTTGGTTAGCTAAAGTAATAATTTATTTATTTCTTTGCTTACCTTATTGTTTTGCATGTCAACAAAGTACGTATTGTAAATTATAATACATATAATTATATAGGTACACGTAAATTAGGTACAATCAATTATAATACAATTAACTATTATATTGTTATTATTATTGTTGTTGTACAGAAATATCGCGATATCATAACAAAAAGAAATCTTAGTTCTTTATCTTAATTGTATTCCTTTATTACACTTTTGCCGAGAAACAATTTTTTTTAATTAAGGGGTTGTGTTCATATTAATTACCTACTCACTATCTGTATAAAAACAATTACGCAACAAACGTTTCTGTTTTACGGTATAATTTTTTCTATTTAAACTGTAATGACCTCTGATTTAGTTTTCACTATACCAAATAATATAAAAAAATAAATTTGTAATTAAGGCGTACGTACAAAAAAATGCCAACGACTGTATAGTTATGGTTTTTATATTTTCTATCGAATAGCATAATATTATTATTATTTGAAACGAAATCAAACAATCTGAGTGAAACTTTTTATAAGCTATAATGCTACATATACCTTATTATACCCATGTAGGTAAAATTGTGTTTGGCGTTCGTCGCATTTCGTCAAAAAAATGTATATCTTACAGAGAGATCATGGACATTTCAATTTTAGAGTAATTTGGTTTTTAAGTTTTTTTTTTTTGTAATATATTGATAAAATAAAATATAATAATATATATTACGTGGGTAAAGTTACCAACATTTAACGAAATCGAACAAGTATATATCATTCTTGTTTTATACTAGAAGGTCAACAGAAATACGCATGTATACGAGAATTGTGTTCTTTGAGAAGACTCTCGGGACTATTTTATCAGACTTGAAATTCGGTGTATTTACATTTTGTTTGTATATACAATACGGTTTTTATTTAAAAAGTTTTGCTCTACATCTTCTTTATTTCTTTTGCCCTTTTCTTATTGTTTAACCCTCACGTATTTCGGGATTCGCAAAAGTTTCACTATTTGGTAAAAAAAAAAATAAGAGAAAATAATAATAATAAACCGAATGGATAATATAATATAAATAGGAAAACTGCAAGAGATGTGGAAATTTTACTTTTTTATCTGATAGATTTTAATAACGTTAATGTTCTTATTTCGTACCAATTACATTAAATATGATTTCAGCATTGCTGTAACAGTGTGTGATTTAAAACGTACGATTTTTAAACACTCATTGACTTATTGCAGCTGCGTAACTAAACGAGGTGTAGTTAAAAAAATGTATCTAAAGTAGTTAAACAAAAACACAACTTTAACATTACCATACACATTATATATTATATACGTTTGTTTTGTATGCAATAACGTTCAAACATCAATAATATTATATAATGGGTAATAAGTAATGTGTTTCGTGTAAGGTATAAAATTATGTAAAAACACAACGCTGACAAACTTTAATCGACGATTCTCTAGACGTGTGGAGTACCTACATTCAAAACATTTTTATTTTATTTTTATCACTTACAATGTGTCACCATCATATTATTGATTGTTTTCAAGAATTAAATTCAAATCCACGTGTCCAATCGTGTTCAAAACATAAAAATTAATTCCGATAAACAATAATAATTGTTCTGTTTTCTAACCTTGCGCATGTACACGTAGGTAAATACAAACATACAACATAACTCTATCTATATACTTGTATCTCCTGTGGACGGTGTGGTAAATAAAAAAGAAATCACAGAATATATAATTACGTTTTATGTGTACCAGCTATTAATTAATTACATCGATCTTTATTAAAAACCACAACGCAGTTTTTCAATACGATATCGAAACAACAAATCAGTAATATTATATAAAAGCATTTAAGATGACTAATGTCAGGTTTTGTGATCGTAGTACATAATATATTACACAACCAATAACCTATTGGCAAACTTTTAAGTTGAGAGCGGACCTAGCAAATCTCGTAGGTTGGTATAGCCGGTAGGTAGGTACAATCGAGTGTTTTTTCTTCTAGTGTTCCGAATAACACTTTTTGTGTTAAAAAAAAAGTAAAAAGTTTCGAGCACAGCACCTCTGCGGAATGGGAATTGAACACGGACGGTACTTTAAACAGGTGATTTTACGAATTTCCAAATAGCTTCCAAGAAAATCACCAATCGACCGGATTGGTCGTTTCTTAAATAATAATCTAAAATCTTCCTTAGTTTCGAGTAGGTTAGACCGTCTCAGCTCGGTATAGTGTTTTCGAACGCGGTGGTGATTTATTATCGCTTTTAAATTTAAAGACACCACACGCCCCAGTAGCGCACCCAACTCGCTTGCATCTAATTTGTTTACATCCACATTAAAAAACACACACACGTGTATATTATAGTTATATATTTAAATTGTATTACCCACTTAACTATACGCGTGTGCATATATGGCACACGAGGGGGATAATCTCTCACCGTCTCAATATTCTAATTTTGTTTTTCCATGTGGCTTGGTGTATAAATATGATACAAACATAATAATAACTCAACAAGTATGTTATGAAGCCATATGCGTACCACGATGCCTAATTTATCCTTAGCGTACCTATACGTGCGTTTACAATGCATAATTTTGTATAATATTTGTTTTATTTAATTTTTTTAATTATTCGAATATACCTAATAACAAAAAATACAAACAAACTCAATTCCAAGCATAGGAAATATTAGGCGTAATATATCATATTATCACATCAGCACGCTTGCTGTGTACGATGATTATATATTCCAAGACATTGAATGCACCTATTCACTTTTGTTTCTGTTCTTTGTATAGATAGTTAGGTACTATAATATAAATTAAACATTCAATTATTCCGAAAGGTTTTAATTTTGTAGAAGTTTGTATAACTGCGTTTCACATTAATGAGACAAGAAAAAAAAAGGTAAGAATAATAATTTATACATCATTTTACTGAAACGTAAAAGTGGATATTCTCGACACGTAGGTAGAATACTATAATACATATTACATACTACACATATACATATTTATATTTAGGGTAATGTAGGGGAGTTTAAATTTAAGAGCAATGATAAGTCATCGCATTTGAAATACAATTCCGAACAACACCAAGTTTACTAATTACATTTTCATTATAAATCTCGTAAACATAATACATTTTGCCTGAGTTAAAATTATGAATGATCACAGACAAAATTATACGAATCTTAGATATTTTTAAACACAATTAGTTTTAACAATTTTAACTTTGTATTCTAATAGCATGCCTGCGAAATTATAATTGTATATTTGATAAAAAAAATAAATACAGAAACAAACAACTCATCGAAAATAATAAGTATGAGTTTTATAAAAAAATTATAACTGCCCAAAGCTAAGAAACATTTCCTTAAAAATTTGTTTTTTTATGATCAGAAAAATATTTCTAAAATTGATATTTTGTAATCCATAAAACAATCATGATCAATAATACTATACTATTATAGCAAATATTTCATTAAAAGTTGTTTGTACTTAAAATCCATAGCTTTCTTATGATTCGGGTTCCACTAAATTAAAAATAGTTTATGGAGGAGAGAATTTCAGAACAATTTATTATTATTTTTTATTAATAAACTTTTAATTAGGTTCCAAAAAGTATTCAAGGATATTCATATTTGTGAGTACTGTGGTATTAGGGCTTTAATACAAATAAACTTATACTTGAATTTTGTAATTAATTGTGAAATAAACCATTTACTATAATTGATACCTATTTTACAAGTACTTTTTTAAAGTTTGATCTCTGGTTTCTAAAAATAATAATTTATTTTATGACTTGGATAACCAAGAACATAATCGAATAAACACATTTTTGTCAAACAAAATTACGTTTGCGTACATTATTATTTATTATATTTCCACTCAATACCAATCACAGATAACCGTCTAAAAGTGTCCTTTATATTATATTCTAATCTTAAAGAACACCCGAAATAATTGAAGGAAAGAAATTAAACAGATCAAAGCAGTAAGCACCGTGTTTTTGTTTACGGAAACGAATATAATGGCTATCAGAATGATAATGACAAAATATTACATTAAATATATCATAATCGATGGATTTCGGAACTTATTATTACTTGGTTAGAAGTTAAAACTAGGACTTGGTATATTATTGTTTACAATAAAAACACGCCGTAAAAACCATAAAAATACAGAATAATATTGACGTTAGACATTTTACTGGACCACTCGACTAATTTTTAGCGAATCCTGCAGATCCTTATATATATATATAATACTCAATAATCATTATCAGGGAACAGATTTTATTCATTTATTGTTATAAAAAAACCAAAATTATGTACATAAATATTTGTTGTTTATTAAATTCAGAACAAATATAAAAAAAAATCTTCATTTTTATGCTTTTGGATGTAATAATCAATAATTCACTGAATCATATTGAACAACTTAGTTGGTTTTATGATAGCATTTGTCTAACTGCTCACAGTTCAACAATTACTTGGCTCCGAACTTAGTTTTCCAACAATAAGACTACCGATTATCCACGTATCTACTATCTTTATTTTGTTTAAGTTTAGTTTAAGAAATGTGTTTAATTACCTACTTAAAAGTGCTGACCTATCTAATGATACCGATTTTTCAGAACATTTGAAGACATTTTCTATTACTTTGAAATATCGTATTTTGAAATTAATTTTAGTATTCAGCTACCTTATTACCTGCATTATACATTTTGGGTATTCTAACCAATTCCAACCAAAAAAACAATGCTCATTTCGATAGCGACACGTATTTTAAATACAAATAAATAACAGCAGCGCTGTTCCACTGAAAATTAAACACAACTCAATTTAAAAACACATAGAAAAAAATCAAATTCCTTATAAATATTTGAAAGTTTGTAATTGCGTATTCATACTAAACACGTAAAAATATATCAGGTTTAACTATCGCCAATTTACTGAAAAATGTATGAAAAATAATATTATCTATTTACTTAACTGTATGTATACTAACTATAACCAGATAATATAACACTTTAGTTAAAACATGACGTAATTACAATAATATCCGTCCCTTAACCATCGGTGAACAATCTATACGGTTAAGTGAGATATGTTTATGTACATGTGTACAATATATTGTAATATTATTGTGTTGCCATAACGTTACAGTCTGACGTGGATTATTGTTTTTATTTTCTGTGCTATTTCGACCGCGGGGGGCCACTCGCGCAAAGGTCAATCCGAAACCGTTAAAAATGTCGTAAAACAAACGCCCCCCCCCCACCACCACCACCGCTATTCCGCCACTTCGAAGCCACTATCGATGACCATTGTTATAATGTGTAATTTTTTTTTTCCTATTCCACCTCCGTACACACACACACACACACACCACTACTACACTCGCATGTTTCTCCCCTTTCATCGGCGCATATAAAAAACCATCGGCGACGGCAGCAACAGCAATAGCAGCGACAGCAGCAGCTGTACTGTGGGCCAGGTGGTGCGCGTTTACATAATATTATTTTGTCTCTGCGGCTGGAAATTTACCGTCCATTCACTGCCTGCGACACGGGCGGCGGCCAGTGGCAGCGTCAGTGGCGTCGGAGCCGACCAGTGGCGGCGGCTGCCCGCAGCGATCGGGTTAAGTGGCCGAGAGCCCGCTCTGCCGGCAACAATACCACATCCGAACAATAACGATAATGTCAGACTTAATTACCGGATATTCTTATAACCGTTACATATTATTAACAAACGGCGCACAGGGCTGTATATATGCCGTGCATAGCATTACAATATAATATAATATTATTACGATAATTATTATACGACACACACACACACGCACGTCGTGTGTTCCACCTATATTGTTTAGTGTTATATTATATTATTATTATATCGTAAACAATTAGACTGTGTGCCCGTTTACAGTTTTACAATACGCACGAGGACAATGATGTCTGGGGCCGATTCGGTTCGTTATTATAAAATATATTGTAATATTCTTGACCGCCGCGTCGTTTGTATAATAAACTAATAGGTAGTACGCCGCACTTGGCTGGCGTGCGTTAATTTGGATTTTTTTTTTTCATTTTTTAACGACCACGACCTCGTTTCCAACCCTCGTGTGTTTAGCTGCGTCTATACTTTGTACGAAGTGCGTACAATCATCGGCAAGGTAAAAAACCACGAAAATTGTACCTACGGACGACTGTGAAATTCGCGAGGGGACGATGTCACGATACGGCCGACATACGACGACACGAACGATAATAAATAATATTATAATTAATCAGCGTTGAGGAACACAATACGATGCACCGTACAAGACCGAACGAATTATTAATATCGTACGGTATAACGTTTCTTCCCAAAGTCAGCAGCTGCAAAAATATTTTATTTCGAATCAAAAATAATTAATAACGATAATAACGAGTGTGCGGACGGACGGCGTACCTAATGGAAAGTATTGATGTTTAAACCATAGGGATCTAATTTTTGAAAAATGTCTAAAATGTACGTTTTCAATATACAATACATGACTTGTAAAACGTTCCCCGAAATTTAAAATATGTCCACTACATAATGGCATACTTATAGGCTTTTATAAACCGTATGGTATATAATGTTATGTAGGTATGCGCCATTATCATTTATTTTAATATTTTAGAAAAATATTTATTCAAATTCAGACTTATTATATGTTATACTTACCTAAATGACTGTGGTATTTAGGTACAGCGTGGGTTATCCGAATGTTTTTGAAAACTACAGTCTCTGGACGTTATCGTTGACGTTGTTTTCGTTGTGTCCGTAACCGTTGGAACACTATACTATTATGATCCTCCTATAACATATTATTAAATATTAATATATTATCTATCACATATTTAATATGGAATGTATATATCTTCGATGCTCCTGCGCAGTCCCAGTAAATGTCGGGGATTTCTGCGAAGCACTTAAACTAAACTACCCATGCACATAACAATATATTTTTTATTACGGACTACGGTGCAGCTGAGGTTATAATAATCGGCACGGGTCGAATAATTCTGTTAAGTAAACTTATACAGCCCGCGAGTAATACTGTTTAAAACGTTTTTTATTTTAATCTCGCTAAACGTTTTTAATATAAATATTTGATCGGGGTAATTTTTCTTTACAATATCTACTCGGGTAAAAAATATTATTTTCGTTTTCAACCTGAATTATAAGTGAGCAAACACCAAGTCATAACCAAATAAATTAAATACTTTTCTCGAAAACAAATTCTTTGTGTACAATAATTTATTATTATACGCACACACACTTTCATATTATATGATAAACTTGATGTATAAAATTAGGTTTACTGTATTTTTTTTTATAATATTATACTTAGGTTAACCTTCATAGATATACTTTGTTTTATACTTTACTACTCAGATATTTGAATATTGATTGTAGTCATACAGCCAATTATATATTTATATCAGTAATAATTATTATTGATCTCTGTAAGAATCCTTTGGTCCCGACGCAATTAGAAAAGTGCATAATATACAATATTAATACATAATATTGAAGCCTAGGCATTATTGTGTATACTTTTAGACATATTATGTATAACTCGTAATCTTAACACGCTTAGCCACTCATCTTTTACGATAGAGTGCTGCAGCTTTTTAAGCGATGGACTCTTTTTTCAAAATAACACGAATATATTATACCGGACATTAGGTAATACATTGTATATATATATTTCTTCTACCTACATTATAATAATGTATACTAATAATAATGCGCGTATCGAATTAGGCCATGAAAACGGCAGCCGTAAGAAAAAATTTATGGGTTTTGATTTGAACAACGCGTGTATTGTTCGTATTTTTTTTTCATTCTAATTATTATTATCAACTAATTTATTTCAGACGAAAACTATTATAATATGCGCATAATGTATTGTGCATTTAATGCGTTACAGGTACAATAGGTCTACGCAATAAATCCTGCAGAAAATCGTTATATATGGCTCGTTCTCGCATAGAAGGCAACAAACATCGACGACTTTCTATGAAATCTTTTTCTGCGATCTCACAAAAACGACAAATTGTTCGTCGTAGGCACCTGCATTATAATATTATAATAAACAACACAACTCAATGGAAAGAATTAATGTTCCAATACCCGTAGTTTATCGTAGAATACAGCATTGTTATTAGGTGTATATATTATGTATATATTGGTAGCCGCTCATAATCTTCGTGACATCGTTCGTTTATATTGTGTGCGAGTTTCCACTGTATACATTTTATATTATAACATATTGTGCGAACAGCTTTGTTATCAACGCGAATTTCTTCGACTAAAACGATATAGGAATTATAATATAGAGCGTGAGCGGTAACTGATCGAAGAATACAGCACGGAGAGCGTTCAGCTGGCTACCGATGCTCCTGAATTGCATATGCACTATGAGGCAGCAGTGGCAGGAAATGCATTCAGTGGCACATGATAATATGATGCTGACAAAATAATAAGAATTATTTATCAACGAGTGTTGGCAAAGTCGACATTTAATTTGTGATTTCGTGTACGGGGAAAAGAAGATAATATAGTGCGTAATAACATTTCGAAACATATATTATATAATTGAAGTTGGTCCACTTATCGTCGAAAGCGAATAATATTCAGTGAATGTACGCTACACTGCACAAATCGTACTTTACGACTTTACGAGTCTGGACAATATTTGATTAAAAATGTTTATTAGTGAAAAAACCCACTCTATATGATGTCTAAATGACCGCGATATTGTATATATAGTGCTCGAACCTAAAAGTATATCATCAAATGATTTCGCGCAAGAGATGTTCTGCAGACAGTGCACTTAAAATCCAACAAACTATCAGCAAATGGATTTTGAGATTTTACTCCGTATAATAATGCCTTGTAAACTGCGGCATTATTATGTGTGCGTGTGTATATATATATATGATATTATATACTCGGCGAACCCATTAAACGAAATACGTTTTGCCGAATTCGAGGCGTATACACACATAATAATATAATGTACACTGTATACTTCGATGGTCGATTTCGTTCGGCACTCGTTTGGTTGAAGAAAAATAAGCTTTCGCCACTGCCGGCGCGTGCACAATCTACTGTACGAATCGATTTCCAAAAACGGGTAAATTTAAAGCCATCGGGTGTGACAATAATACGGCTGCGTAATAATAATAATAATAATAATGTACACTGTATACTTCGATGGTCGATTTCGTTCGGCACTCGTTTGGTTGAAGAAAAATAAGCTTTCGCCACTGCCGGCGCGTGCACAATCTACTGTACGAATCGATTTCCAAAAACGGGTAAATTTAAAGCCATCGGGTGTGACAATAATACGGCTGCGTAATAATAATAATAATAATAATGAAACGGTGTATTTTAAAATATCGCGTAAGTATATTATGTGTATTATTGTGTACACGTTTGGAATGCTGAACATCTGTTTGATTATATTATTATAATATAATGTTCAGATGCCACTGCTGCAGCTGGAAAACCCGATTTGAATTTTTACGCTCGTAATCCGTTTAATTAAAATATTAATTATATCGAACAAATGTGTTGTTTTTCTTATCGTATTTTTTTTCTTTCTTTCGTTTGTTTGTTTTATAATATTATATTAATATTATTGCGGCGTTTGCTGTTTCAGAGGTACGCCTGAGAAAAAAATAAACAGTAGGTATTTATTGATTTTGTAACAATGTCGGGAGTAGAATTATATTTCGACGGTGTGCAAACAACGATAATAATATTAGTGCGGGACTGATTAAGTACAGACGGAATGAAACTGTACGTATATACCTAACTGTAGGTACCTAAATGTATTATAACACGCCTCGACGCTGCAGGATAATAATGGTATATTATTAATTTTAATTTTACCGCGACGCGACGTCTCGTAAAACGATTATGAGCGTAAATTGCAACGACTCGACAGCCGTGCGATAATTTTATACAAGAAACTTTCGGTGAACTTTCACCGCACTTTTAGGAGTCGAGAAATGTTGAGACGCTTTAGACGTACCGTATAAAATATGTTAAGTATTATAAATATTTGCGTTTTGTTTTCGACTCCAAAACATGTAATGACTCGTTTGATCCAAACAAAAATATAAACAGTATACCTACCTAGGCACTTGCTTAATAAATAATAACAATAACGTCGTGACTCGTGAAATCGATACACTTCTCCAGTTCTGCGTTGTTCGTATAGTAAACGATAATAAATCAAAACGTTTCGAGCACAATTTTCCAATCATTTAACCATATGTTGTGTAAGTATGACAACAAAGTATTTGAAATTAAATTAAAATTAAATTTTTGTTTTCGTTACGATTTGAAATAAAATAAAATTTCGTGTACAGAGACAAAGTTCATTGATATATTGACGTATACCTACTTCAAATTATTTAATATAAATCACGTCTCTAATAATAAAACAAAATACGATCCATCCGAAACCTATTTATAATAGATTATTATTTTCTGAGAAACTACTTAGCCTGAAACGTAATTTCGGTGTTTTCGACAGACATTTTAAAAACTACAAACCTCTCACAGATGCGAAGTAGTTACAATGTTTGTTGGATTTGACGCTATACAGCCAACGCGTTGGAAAAAAAATAATATATTGTTATTATGACTTCATCAATTGAATTATTCACATAAAAATAAATTATATTATCGGTTGCAGTGACATAGTTACATAATATTATATTATAATCGTATAACGAATGCAAACATATTGTATGCATTATAATAATAACATTATTATTTATTATGACTGTTGAAATCTAAGGAACGCACAATTAATGAAAAAACTATTTACGCTTTTTAGTTTGATGCTTTTCGCGGTTGTCGTGTGGAGGTATTATAGGGGTTTCGCCTCCGTGATCGCCAACCAAAATACCGAGTGAAATATGGCGTTCGAGGTACATATTTGGTTTGTTCTTAGTCGCACTAAACAGTTCGAAGAGAAAATATGTATCCTGTGTTTTTCTTTAATTAATTTTCAGAATTTAAGTACACATATCGAGTATGTACTTTCCCGTAGTGGATTCAGTACAGAATGAATGAGGGTAATTTTAATTAAAAGATACGAACGATGAAGAGAGTTTGTTACACTGCAGGTTGGCAGGTATTCTGAGGATGACAAACGAAAACATCGCGATGTACATTATAATATAAATCCGGTAGTTCAAAAGGTGACCACGAGATACTACTAAAGTACTAATCAATGGCCATTTAATAGAAAATTAGAAACGGTCGAGTTCGGGGAATGTGTCGTACAACCTAAGCCATCGTCGGGTTGATTTTATTTCCTGGAAAGATTCAACCTTAAATCCAACGTTTTGCGCAAGGAAAACTATTTCTGCCGATCGTGCACGATTGCTATCATTCGCGGTACGACGCACTCTCATATAATATTATGGTACCGCCGTCCATATTATATTATATTTTAAACGTCTTATCGTCATTGGCCTTGCGCATCCTTCCGGTTGCCGTTAAAATTCTCGTCGAGCTGCGTGGTCGGATGATTATGGTTGTAATAAAAACAAAAAATATTCTGTACGGCATTTGCGGGGCCGGAACAGCGATATCGTGTGTGGCTGATGAGCGCATCTGCAGCGTGCGAGTGAAATAATAAGTCGCGGGAGGCGATGGTTCGCGAGCGGTGAAAACCCTTTGCGAACAGATTTGCGACGGCCTTTGCGACGAGCCCTCGAACCCTGCCACACGTTATGGAGGGGGGCCGGAGGGTGAAAGAAAAATTATAATAATAAATTGAATTTCAGCTGTACCTACCTACGCAAATTTGTATGCTCACACATTATCATGCGCGTACGGGGGGAGGAAAAAAAATAGGTATAATGCGCCGCCGCCGCAGCTTGCGTTCGTCGGGCCTTTGAATTTCGGGCCGAGGGGGTGAAATAAAAAAAAAAGTTGTCCTCGCGGACATGTGACACACGAGTAGACATCGGAACGGGGAAAAAAAAAAAAAAACAGTGCTGCACACACAACGTTCCGCATAATACGCGTATTGTGCGCGCGATAAAGGTGTGCGCCGCGTCCTCGGCTTTTGTGCAAAGGGTGCGCGCACCGGGCTCGACGATAGGGGTAGGTTGATAAGCCATTATGCGTTATATTATTGTGCCGCGCGTCGCCGTGCACCCGTCTGCGGCCCTGGTACTCTAAAAGGCCCGAGGGGTGGCAAAAACCCGGGCGAGACCTTTATTACGGCGCGCGCGCTCACCGGTCTATTACGACGATAACAATATGTATACGACGTATTATTCGAATATACATATTATGCGGAGAGAGAGGTACACGCTCGGCGCTACCGGTTTTGTCGACAAACTCCCCCCCCCCCCCCCGGAGGACACCGGCCAGAAATTGTGACGACGACGACAATATATAGTAACGATTTTGATTTATTATTCCCCTACTCTACGATCACCCGTCGTACTGTTGTTGTTGTTGTATATTGTCATAGTGTACAAGCGACGAAATGTTACAATATGCGTTTTTCGTAGATATTGTAACCTGCCCATCAGACGGTACGCGAGTCGCGCGTGCGCCGTTCGTCGTCGACGGACACAATACAATAATATTATTATTAATACATGTACAGCAAATATACCTATGTAACGCATTTGTACATATACGACCGGGGGCACTCTTAATTAGAGCAAATATATTCACCCCCCCCCCCCCTGGTTAGATTCTACGGCGGGGCAGACTGGAGCCACGTGCTCCGTGATAAATTTCTAGTGTGTGTCTGTGACCTTTTTTTTTCTTCACCGTTTTGGCTTTATTTTTCTTTCCCCGACGAGCATTTGGGTACAGTATTTACACGCGTGTGCAGCAGTACGTGCAATGTATTCGTGCAATGAGGATTTCTGTTTTTGTAAATTAAAAAAAAAATGCTTCCGAAGAACGACTTTTTTTTTACAATCCGATCTCCCGCGGCTCACCGGTACGGGTCGTCGTGGATTTTCCGACGGACACGGTTTCGAACAACCGAATAAGCTCTGAGCGTACTTGATAGGCACCTCCTTTACCACGACTACAAAATCGGCTTTTCGAGTATATATATAGTAACGGTCTACAATGACGGGATGACGAATTTCCAAGTAAAAATAAGTAGGTATTATAGGTACGTTAAAAACGACAAGTCTGACACCTAATTATATAATACCGAGTGCACGAGTAAACCACACATTTATGTTTTCTCGTTTTATTTTTTCAAACGCACGTACACAATAACTACACACATTGTTATTCAAACAATAATGGTAGGTAGGTGCCCTAGCTATCTTGCACAGAGGTCATTTTTTAGGCAGACGTGAAATAATATATTGTACCTACTTTACATATAATATTCATAATTCGATCCGACGAACGGACGTCGTCGCCACCACTTTGAGTAGGTAAGATATTATTTTCTAGTATGTACTTCATTGTTTACCATCATAAAACAAAAAAATGGTTTTAATCGGACGGTTAATTATAGGTACACTACAATGTGCTTCGTCTATTCTCAAATAGACATTCACAATACCGTACACTGCATTATCATATTGTGTTGTACTGCGCGTCTACGTCTATTGTCTTCGGACGGTTTGGAAATCAAAATTATGCATTTATCGATTTTATCTTCAATACCACCGTAGCTGTTTGTATATATGTATAGTTTAGGTAGGTACTCGGACACGATCGAGATTACACAAACCTGCGGACATCCCACCTGCTGCACACGGGTAATCAATATTTCCGATAGCTATTATCGACGTGTGCGTTATCGAAATGCACAATATCATGACTGCAATCAAGCAATAAGTATATAGGAACAGTAAAATAAATATTAATTTACTAAACAATATAATATCATACGTATAACGCTCGTGCACCGTATAACAAAGATTCCATAGTATTAAATCCAGTGGGTTTCGCCGGTGGCACTGTTTACTTATGAATTTCGAAATTCGACCTATATACGAGTTGTTGATATTATGCATATTTATCTTTCATTCTGTTCAGGTTTATGAAACTAAAAGGCAAAACCTGCAATCTCGCAACGAAATTATAGGTAGGTACGCCGACTTAAACGAAGATGTACAGCTTTGCACGTGTGTATGTGCTTGAATAAAAAACAATAAAATTGATCAGAACCAAAAGTAAAAACGATATTTTGTGTAAATGTATTATATGATAATTATTTTAATTTCACTTTAATAGTATGTGTAAGATCGTGTAAATTGTTTTGTTTTTGAATTACATGTCAAGAACAAATTTTTCGAGTTTCCCTATCGTCTTCAATATAATTGTAAAAACCGGCAAAGAATACAATTTGAAAAGAATTCAATCACTCTGGATGAGATCCTGAAAAGAAGAACAATTTTAATCATAGCACTATCATCATTATATAGAATATATCGTTATACTAATTAAATCAATCTCTGTACCTTATTTTTGAAACCTTACTAAATTCAACTAGCCCATTACAGTGGTTATCCCAAATACTTTATTATTTAATTTTGTTCAATTTATTAATACGTATCTATCGTCTATTATAATATTTTATTACTTATTCGTTTTCAACAACTTTAATTGTTTAAAATGTATAATAATTAATGTAATTAATATGCAATGTATAATGAAGAACTATTACTAATAAATTATTCATAATTTAAATTCATGTTTTTTATTTAAAACGTTTAATGAAATATTTTGCGAAACGTTTCGATGATATACCTTTCAAATGTTGTGTAGGAATACCAATTATATTTTCAATACTTTTCTACTCCTCTGTATTTAAATAACTATAGTATAATTTAGCAATAATAATAAATGTGTATTAGTCTTCAAAAACAGAATGCACTCTCGACATAATTATAACAATACATAAACAAATTTGCGAAATACTAAAACGAATAATTATGTCTGAACTTTGCAAAATAAATTCACCTGAAATAAAAAATGTTTATTTTCCATACATAATATAGAAATTAAATTGTATAGTTTTATATAAAATTTAAAAATAAATAATATACATTTATTAACCAATAATTAAAAGTAAAGCACCTTATTACTTTTTTCTAACATTTTGCTCACAAAAATAATATAAATTTCTCAAATATTTACATATTTAGTTTTTAAACATGGCATATTAACTGAATGTGATTATTCATAAATTATTGCACATAATTATTCACCCATAAGTTTTAAATTAAGTTACAAGTTTGACATAAGAAATACTAATTATTTAATTCTCTGTTTCCTAAATCTACATTCAGTCGTAAATCGTAATTAACACATGTTTATTAATTTAACCTTAATTTTATAGTAGATAAATGTATTTTAAGTTTTATCAAAACATATTAATATTATTATGATAATTAAATATCGAAAAAATGAACCCGCGGCAAATATGTACCTAAATTGCCTATACAAAAACGCCGTGTTACGGAATTTTATTGTTTAAGTCATTATTTATTTAAACATAATAAAATAACGAGTATGGAGTTGCCCACACGAATGGGATAGAGATGTCTGTTAGTATCACTATAAAAATGATTACATTTACCGATGCATAAATTTCATTACGAGATGAACTAATAAATAACTATGATAAATGTTATTATAACGATCTAAACAATCTTGGCACTCGTACAGCCACCTATGCCTCAAACCTCAATATTATTTTTACAAGCCAACTTAACCTTCAAGTCTCTGAACAGCCCCCATGGATTACCTCAAATCTTCTCATCTATTTCAACCTAACTGCTCACAAAAAAAAAAAAACCGATTCCAACATTTACAAACCAAACTTCTTCGATCTAAAAAACAGCCTTCCACCACATCATGAAATATATGTTGATGCCTCCAAAAACACAGAAAGAACTGCAATCGCAATAACCCAGCCAAACTCCCGAACAGCATTTCAGATCCCATCATATAACTCAATTTATACAGCAGAACATCTAGCTCTTTTAAAAGCCACAGAATTGGCTGCCTCCTCAGATATCTAACTTACAACCATATACACAGACTCTCTCAGCGCCCTCATAAACTTAGCAAATCCACAAAAAAACAACCCTATATGCACCCTAATATTGAACATTCTATTCTTATCCAAAAAAGACATCAGATTCCTATGGGTACCTGGACACAACAACATACCTGGTAATGCAATTGCAGACGAGATAGCCAAAAGGGCAACCAAAGAACCAACTGATTTCTGGAATATAACAGCACATTTTGATACAAAACACCTAATAAACACTAACCTTAATCAAACATGCCATCAAGAATGGAGATCAGTACGTAACAACAAGCTAAGAGAAATAAAATCATCCACCCTCCCTTGGTTGCCCGACACATCACTCACACGCAGACATCAAATCGTACTCAACAGATTACGAATCGGCCACACACTATACACTCGTGAACATCTAATGAGCAAAAAGGAACAACGTATATGCACCTCATGTAACTCCGCGACTACTGTTAAGCACCTTCTAACTGAATACCTCCTCACAAAAGATGCCAGAGACAAACTTATGCTCTCCAACAATCTTTGTGAAATACTAGAACCAAACACGGAGAGAACATCTTCACTCCTAAAACTTCTCAAAGAGACGAACCTGCTGCAAAAAATATAATATAAATACTCTAAAATACCACAAACAACTCATATTTTTTTATATCTTATTGTATCATATTATTAATTATCTTATATTCATCTTTTTATTATGCTTTATTATCCTAATGTATATTATAATTAAACTGTAATATGTATATCTGAAACGCCAATAACCCCGGCAGTTAAGGCGTATTTCTAAATAAAAAAATTTAAAAAAAAAAAAATGTTATTATAATGTCGATCGATTAAAACATTTTTTTTTGTTTGTTAGTTTATTTGACAGGACAGGTGGTGGTTATATCGTAAAACTTTACGAAGATGCGTGTGCACCACTGTGTGCCTGTTTTTGACATAGGTACTAGAAAAACGGACCTTATGGTAGTATCAACGCAGAGTTGAGTAGGTGGTTAAGATCGCACAGAAAACGTGTAAGTATTGAATAAATTATACAAAATAATCTAAATATTATAAAATATTAGTTTTTTTTTTTTAAATATATTGTATTTTGAATATTTCAAATAAATAAAATAGTTTATAGCTAGCTGAGAAAGAACTTCGACTGTGAGAAAAAAAATCTTAAAATTAATTTTATTAAATGTAAAATTAAATTATATGACATAAACATTCTATGTAAAACGCTAACACTCGACGTAATACAGACTTGCCTCAGAATTATTTATTAAATATATATATTTTTTTTTTCATAACTTTTGGGTCTTTGCAAAAAATACTATTTCTTTCTTTTTTGTTAGATTTTTTAGTAATCTGATAATATTATTATCTGATTCACAGGCCAATAGTTTATTCGTGTTTAATGTTTTATATTATTGTTTTCAATCAACTTAACAAATATATTATTTTTAACTTTTTTAAAAAAAAATATTTGTTTGAAAACTGATTAGTACCATATTGTATTACACTCTTATTATTTATATAATGTTCGTAATATTATTGAAACTAGGTTATATTTCCGTCGTATAATAGCATGACCATTTTTTAAACATTTGTGCATGAATAAAAATACTTCAATGTCATATGATATCGTCACAATGAATTTATGTGGTGGGTTTAAAATATATATATCTATATTATATTATATATTTTTTTTAGTTCAATAAATTAAAACTGTTTTTTTAATGTAAACATTGAGGTAAATTTTTTACGACATTTCTATCAACTGTATTAACAAAAAATATTTTTCAACTATGTAAATTATAAATTATTTCGTACCATGAAACGGTCCAACGATTGTTTTATAAATGTTTAAATAACTTTTGCTGAGTAGATTTATGTATTTTACATCCAACAAGCTTTCTCAATTTCAACACTTAAAAGTTAAAACACCGTAAGACGTACCGAGTATTTTCCGAAAAAAATATTCATGGCACATCATCTGAACATTTCTGTTTGATTGCCAAGTTTTCAATTTAATTATCCGGTCATAAAGTAATGCGTTTGCGAAGATAATTAAATAAATCAACATTATGAATTAAAATACATTCAATCTGGTTTCGACGTCAGTTTATATACGTGACCATCATTAAAAAAAGTATTTTATTTCTACAGACTTGAATTTCCAAAAATGTTCTGTCAGAGAAAATTATACTCTACTAATACCAATTATTATTATAAAAAAAAAAAAACGATCGCGGTATTATTAAAATCGGCACGGTAAAAAATGTATATAAAATAAAATAATATTTTAGATTTATTATGTACAAGCAATAAGTGATTATAACATATTATTATAAACTTAGGACTAGTAAATCATCATGCGGTATACCTATCGAGTTGGGCGGTGTTGAATTTTGCGTACAACCGAATAGCTTACTCCTCATCGTATAATCATTAATTATTATTGTGTTATTAGTCAGTTCCGTATTTATTATCAATTACTTGTTTACTGTATTTCAATTTTAGAGTCAAAATTAGCATTTGATATAAATATATTTATACGTTACATATATTTTTATCGAACATTTTTTTTTTTTAAATATTGTTTTGTCACGCCCACGAACCACTCGAACAGTACGCAGTGTCGTATTATTATAATGATATAGAGGAAACGTTAGGAAAAAATATGAAGTACCTAAAACTGCAGTGGTATGTTTACCGGTGGAATAAAACATATTTCATTGACGGTGCCTCATTATAAACTCTGTGCATGTATAATAGTAGTTGATCTTACAGTATATATAGAATATTATATTGTATACTACTATTACATATAATACTTCGTAATATTACACGCAACCATAACACAATATTTTCTTCGTAAAAATGATGCGATAACAGATTTACAGATCGATGTGCACCGTTACCATATGATATATATTTTTATATATTATTTTGTATTCGTTTTTTTTTTTTTTTTTATACATAATTTATTTCAACAGCTCCGCTCGACTCGACGTCTCGAATATGTACTCGTGTGAGAATTCAGCGCACGTTTGCGTTTTAAGTGTAATATTTTTCTTATAATATATAAGAACTGACCGCGTAATCGCTCCGCCGTATTATATCATACTGCTATGTACGTTAATTATTATTATTATTATTATTTATCCGTTACCTTGTGCGGGTTCTCGGACTCGGTGGTTTTTTAATTAAAGACAAACGTCAGTTTATAAACTATAAAGTACCTCTGCACAGTCTACATAATGTAATGTACGCGATACGATACGATACTTAGAAAAATGTCAGCGTTTTTCATGATTATGATATTATGTTCAACAAAGCTCGGCAATAATTTGCTGCCGGTTACTTTTTATCGCGGCACTATGTTTTTAAAATGATAAAATTACTCTCATTTGCATGAGCTGTGTGGGGAACTAAAACGTAAAACTGACAAAGTAAAATGAAAGCTTATATAATATTATAATGGTTTGGAACATCTCTTTTATGGCTCAGTTATTTTTTTCTACATGATATTTAATCTCGTAATTCATTAAAAATTTCAATTATATTGTTTAAAATACCTATATAATATTATATTCAAAATATATAACTATTAGTACTATTGGGTACATCGTACATATTTTACGATTTGGTAGGTTCTTGTAGAACCACGGATCAGCGTAGCCGCATAGGAAACCACTTTAAATCATACCAAAGAAGTGTATCGAAAAAAACGTATACGTCATTTTGCCGGTCGCAAGTTTGTTTTCATGATAGTGATATAATAGTAACGGTTCATTTAGAATTGTCAATGAAGAGTTATGGAATTTAATATTTTAAAAATCGTTACAGTCCTTTACAAAATTTGACATACATACTTGGTGGTTGGTGAAGGAGTATAATATTGTTACGTCACGTGTCGTCTAGACGTCTAGACTTAACTTAAAAGAATAATTTAAATTTGTAGGTACACCTAAAATGAAAGCCACGGATACGATGATATGATAAAACCGTAATTTTAACAATGTGGGTACCTTCCTACTTATAAATATCCTATACACCGAATGTATACAATTTGTAACAATCGATACAATATTATATGACATACACATAATATATATTTATATATAGTAAAGCGTATAATTTATTCAACAGTGTTTTATTATTAACGTTGCCTATGTTATAGTTATCGAACGATTAAAAAACACTAAACAGTAACTTACTGCAATCCAGTAATAATATAAATTATAAGTAGGTTACAGTATGTAATACTCATTGATTTTTGTTTAAAATAAGGACTGTTTAAAAATAATAAATGTTTCTTTTGAGTGATTAGACTAGAAAACTTGATTCAATCATCGGCGTTTAGTGCTATTGTAGAAAAAACTATTTAATTAGTATAGTTTGAGAGATCTCTCTATTGGAAATAATAATTAATTAATAATCTCTCAATAATCAGAATGAACTAAATCTTTTGTTTTCGATGAATGTATTTATTATTTTTTTTTTTATGATAGATTCAAAATGTAGATACAAGCAAAAATCCTCATTTACGTTAAGGATGATTAAAATGTAACTCATTCAAAATATACTATAATACAATGTCTTACTGAATAACTTTAATTCATGCGATGTACAGTCACAGAATTGACAAAAGAAACATTCATATTTTTTTTATTTTTTTTTTAAATCTTTGACTTAATTTGAATTCTTAACCTTACAGACTTTTCATTCGATTCAAATTCATTTGAATTATAATATTGTTTTTATAACTCTAAATATAACCAACGAATTGAAAAATAAATATTTGATATTTTTCGAAATAAATGGATGGATTTATTTAATTCGAACATTTTGACCATAAATTCTTGAATATTATGATCCATCTTTTTTTACCAAAACCTTGCCACATAGGTACGCGAAATTGAATTGCGCTAGAAGACGACTTCAATTCTCGACAACCACTTCAAGTGCACATCTGTGATTAATGAGATTTTACACAATTCGTTTTTTAAAAACGGTTTTCGACCTTTATCACTCCTACAATCGATATTCTGGTGACTTTTATTGTATGCTAGGTACGTACCTACTTTATTTTTCAAATGAAATTCTTTCTCACAGAATTTGAATCAAACATACGTCAATTCCAATCAATAATATTGTGTTATTCAGTCCAGTTGTGGCGCGAAAATCGTTTTAACATTATTACTGATCAACGTCTATACAAAACGAAAAAAAACAAACCGCAAGATAATTACAGGTACTAAAACAGGTACGTTTACCTTGATATTATACCTATATACAATGATAACAATTATTATTTATGTGAAAGTCGAAACTATTATAAATCATTATTTTCATTTCTGACTCTGTTGCGGTAGAACAATACACTTAATTAATAACTACACTACCTATGTACTATTGTAACATTGTAACAATAATAATAGCTGTACGACGTTTCGTATTCAACAGTGATAATAATAACACGTTCCGATGTATATATTTTATACTGCGCATTGAAATTGATTAGTAGAAGAGCTGTTTAATTTTTAGTCTGGTAACGAATATAATATGCACCGTGAAGTAATTTTATTTAAAATTGTCCCGGCAACGGTATCATATAATATCATAGAACACCAGCAATAAATATACATAATATATAATTATTTACTTCTATAATGCCTACTATACCTCTATAGGTATTCGCCGGCAACAAAAGAAGGCGGTCGCTGCTTTTATTTTAAACGGCTTTTTATGTTTTCTTTTTTTTTGATTCTAAAGAACGGAAATTATCCATTTAAACAAACCATTTCGGAGCCAACCCGTAACAAAGATTTGCATTTCGCTTTTACATATATATAAATATTATTATTTTTAACTATATCAATATTCACGAGAAACCGTACCCAATACCGGACGTATTGATTTGACAACAACAAAGTGGGTTTTTTTTGTGGACTGTGGAAATATTTTAGAACTGTAAAGTTCCAAGAGAGGGTTGTTCTGGTTTCTGGTTGTAAAACGTATCTTATGACACGGTGTCATATGGTAAAGTGGATACTTCATTACTTGTTATATCTGCATTCCTTGCACCACCGTTCAAAATGTTACATTCGATCCCTCGATGAGAAAAAAACTTTGAGCCGAAATACGTGCTAACGTATACCCATAGGCTTTGAATTTTTATGCCGAGCTGTAAAAGCCGTTCGTTCGTGGTACTCCTGTACTAGAAATTCTAAACGGCCAACATTGCAGGGGACCTTTTTCCTTATACACGCTGGGTTTTCAGGCGGGTGGTATAGTATCGACCACGTTAAATCAGCCCCTCGACCGCAGTAATGGTATACATAATTACAATGACACGTGCGGAGCCGGCCTTCTCTAACTTCGAACGGTTTGAACGATTCGTCTGGAACGGTAGGTGTGCATAGCCAGTTGTAGTAGGTAGGTCGTAGGTAGAGTATATATAGGTATGATGTATACACGTTTACCTAATAACGCCTAAAACTATGGTTGACCGGACGACCGTGGTCATGTTTCCGTTGGGGGGGGGGGGCAGCTTCAGTGATGGCCCACGTCAAGTCCATGGCAGGTATAATAGGCGTACGTGCTATTATTTGGCGGTAAACGATCCGTATAATATACCTATTGCGTATGCAACAAAGCGTTCTTATATATACATAGAAAATATATAATAAAATAAATAATGTGTACGTAAGGTTTAATACATACATACATACATATATATATATATATAAGTACGATAAACGTATGTACAGTAACTCACCTAATTACATTTTAATTACGGTCGGCGGGTTGACCGAACGTTTTTGGAGCTCGGCCTCGAAATTCGCGTTCTTAAAAAACATTATTTAACGAATACACACGTAGGTTATGCATAGGTATCTAATATTATGGCAATGAAAAAACGCGCGAGTATATCGGCCGATTCGTGTGGAAATTTCAAACCGACCCCGTCAAAAACTTTTAAATATTTATTAAAATCAACGGAATTTTGTATCGTTTCGGATGTAAAACGTACCTATTTTAATATAATATAATATGCAAACACTCCGCTGTACCGCGAGAGTTTATCCTTGTTGAAATTTGAATTCAAAATACTTAGATACTTTAATATACTGTGTCATTATTACGTATATTATTATTGTTGATAATACAGGTACGGACCTTTGTACAGAGTTACTTGTTACTAACACGATGTTTTTACGCTGCGTCGTAAGGTAAATATTCAGATTTTCTCTAAAACATAGTATGAAGATTTTGAAAATATTACATATTTTTTAGATTATTCGAAGTGATTACAAAACAACATTATTGAATTGATATTTTTAACCGTTAAACCTTAAAATGCCATAATTTATATCCATTTCACCTACAGACAGATTAGTTTTCGTTAAATGTAAATATACAAGAAATCAAATCTAAAACGATTACCTATAATATAATATTTATATATTTATATATCATATAAATATCTCGGTACATATTAAAAGTTGATATTATATGGACCACCAACATTTCGCGGTTTACCTACCTTATCCCTGTGAAACTCTATCTCTCATCTAAATTTTAAATACCAAGTGCTTATTCTTATGTATAGCACTTACTTTGTTGTAGGTATAAATTAGATTAAAGATTGTTCGATTTTCGATTATCTAAAAAAGAAAAGAAAAATACAAAACGATGTCATTCCAGAAAGTAACGATAAAATATTGATTTCTATATATTATATGTCGGTGGTTTGGTGCCTACAAGTAGAATAGCGATGACCTCCAAGGCACTAAATAACGAATGAGTCTGTATATTATAGTAAATATCGATTGGCGCCCGACATTATTATTATTATTATTAACCTCTCGTTACCAGTTATTGATTTTGAAATCGGACAATATAATTTCCGATATTTCTGGCTGCGTACTACGTGTACCTATTTCGGTTTTCTAACATCTCTCTCTGTTTACTAATGTTGTACTTCAACGGCATCAACGCCAAGAGTAGAATCAATCCACAAACATTTCATTTGAACTCTGTGAGTAAGTCCTTATGATCACTGGTAAAACTAGGATCATATTAATTTTTTTTTTTCATAACGATGATGACATCATTAATTTTTCCCTGGATTTTTAAACGCGTGGCTAGTTATTATAAATTAATACTGAATTTTTAATTCTATTTGTCCTTAAACAACATGTCATTAGTTTTTTTCCTATAGATACAAAATAATTATCATTTGCATGCATGCTGAAATCGCAATGAGCGAATAAAAAATCTATGTAAATACCATAACGCATATTTTAATCGCTATTGCCGAGATACCTTACATACCTACAGGATATACCTACAGGTGTATATAATAGTGAATTAAATAACCGAGATCTTATTTTCTAAGTATTTTCTCGAGTGGGTAGATATATCAAAAATATGCACCTCGATTGTGCTTAGTCTGTTAATTCGTTAGCATCGCCACCGTGTTACATAAAAAGGTCAGTGACCCTCCTAAGAGACGAGTCGCATTATAAATTTCACCATTAAATAATGTGCTTCGTATATCATAATATATATAACCGATTCCGAAAATCCTAATACAGCGTTTATATGTGCGCGTAGGTGGTACGAACGCTAAAAATTAATTTTTACTAATATTGAGCGATATTATCACATGACCTACCATATAATATACTGTAACATTGCAGTATTGCATAATATTATTATAAAAATAATGATACCAAATTTTTAGTCAACATTTGTCGAACACGTCGTCGTCCGCAATTTCAATTTATGTTGAAAGTCTTAGGTCTAAGGTACTCTGTACACGCCGCTCGGTGTATAGGTATAAGTATACCAAAATATAATCACAATACATTATAAATTATAACATTATAGTATTACGTTTGTTCACGCTTACGATATGAACACTGTAATTGTAAAGTACTTACCTGCGTATTTCTTGAAAATCTCTCGGGGCCGGCGGCAATAGCGTAATAATGATAATGATTATATTATTATATTATCCACCAGTTCACGGCGTCGATGGTCGATGTGATGATCGTCAGCTGCTGCGAATAATTAATATCTCGTGGTGTTCGTAGTTTAAATATTATTTTATGGGTTTAACGTTTATTATTGTACACGTTCTATCGTTATATACGGATATTATAATATTTAAATAATATTAAATCTGCCAGTGATCCGAGAAAATGCGTCGTTTGGTGTACCGTGAGCTGGGGGGTCGTTGTTCAAGCCTAATTTTAACCTCAGACTGCCCTCTCCGGACCATAATATATTTATTATGTATAATACATCATTGTGTCGGCAAGGACTGGTCTGTTTTAAACGGCTCAGCTCTCTTCCGAACGGAATATTATGATATTTACATTTTTGGTTTTAAAATTGATTGTTTACACATAAAAAAAAAAAAAATGGATCATCCGTCATAATATTGTAATATGAACGTTTCGAATTACTATAGGAACTGAGGAATGCGTGAGATAAATTTCACACGATACACACTTGTCGGTTAGCGAAGATGAAACGTGTGCCTGCAGCATTGCACAATATACTAACATTATACCCACACACACACACACACACACACACATACACACACACACACACACACACACACACACATTGGTATCGGTTACGTTTTAAACAATAATTAACGCTGTAACTTCCATGCAGGGTATTGTTATTCGACATTGCATAAGACTATCATTTAGAAACTTAATATTATAATATTTCACACGATAATGAACCCGCATTTCACATATAATTTCGTGAACAATTTGTTGAAAGAAAATTTAACGGCAATCCGATATCCGATAGGTACACATAATATGACATATGGTACATTTATAAGAGAGGGGTTTCGTTATAACAGTACCTATACAGTCCAGACCGCATCACAATAACGATGATTATAATCTAAATATACATTTTATACGCGTTGTACTTAATTTTTTTTATTATTATATTATACTATGCTCATAAAATAACGAGCGTCAACTGTGAAGGGGAGAAAACAATACAGTTTACAATATTATAGTCGGACTGCTGTGTTTACTATCATATTAAACGCGTATACCAGCGGTCGGTGTGTATTTATGAACAGAAATTATGAACGTTTCCCGAGCATTGTATTATCGTCGGCGAAAAACAAAACCAAAGCGTGTACAATATAATATTATAATAGTATACTTTATTATGACTATTACGCATCATTTATACCTATTGCATAATAATATCTTCTCTATGCGTATGGGCCGCGGCAATCCGTCACGTTTTGCAAAATGACTACAAATCAAAGATAATATTATTAAAAAAAAAAAAAAAAAAACGGTCGAAATCGGGACTGCGGATTCGCAACGGCGAACGGAAACGTCGGTTGTGACTTAACGCGATTAAAAAAATATAAAATTCTCAGCGCGCGTGGAGGTTTGACGGATGATAACAAGACGTAATAATATCGCAAGACGTGAGTAAGGTTTTGTGCGATGTATAGACGACGTGCCCCGTAAACTAACTGCAGTCGAATCACGAACATAGATAATAGATACGTGGATAGGACATGGCTATAGGTATTAACACCGAGTGAGGTCGACGTCATTTTTTGTGGGTTAGAGAAAATATATTTTGAGAGTATTATTTCTCCTGCAAGGGGTACCTGCTGTTTAAGGTTATCATGTTCAAATAAAACCACCGATAAAATCGTATCGTCTCATATTATCATTGAAGTGTATACATTACTCATAGACATATATAAAATAATAGACCAGTAATGATAGCTTTTTTGAGCATGTATTACATTTAACTATTTAAGCCGCCAGAGAGACAGACAATGTAAGGCTATTGTATATGCCTATGCTGAGTTATAACCTCCTCTTTGATAAAATCGCAGATTTATATGGATCTATTATCACATATTTTAAACCATCCCTGGACTCAGGTCATAGATATATAAAACTACTAGATGGCTGATTTCCATCATATAGACACAATGAATTACATTGCAGTTGGCCGCCATATGCCGTGTGGGGCTGTTCACATCTGTTATCACATATTACGGCTTAAAATCCCACAGTCATAATTCCAGTTTTATTAAAATTAAAAATACTCAACAGCCCTCAACTCTGGTTATCCCATAGGATTCTATTGTATTCCATGAAAACATTTCCCATACACGACAGATTGCGGAAAAACTCTTTAATAAGCATTAGTCCGTCGTCTAGTAGTTTTGTATAACTATAAATCTTGGTCTATTATTTTATTTGTCCCTGACATAACTCTATGTATCATCTATAATCGTCGATATATTTTTAAATGATAATGAATTATTATTGAATCATAATAATAAACACTTGACTTTTGAGTAGTTGTTGACATTACTTTTTAAATTTACTTTGATATATTACCCCATATTATAACCTTAAAATGTATAGTAATAAATTACCGCATGATAAACTCCAATAGACTATTCAATATCCATTTCTTTATTATCCATAATCACGAACGACTCGAGAATGAGTCACCTGAGCCGCGATGTTATTTTTGTTGCATGACGTCGCGGCGCCTTCCGACAACCATAGGCGGCGATTCGTAACCGTAAATGAATCATCAAGAGTGTTGTAAGTGGTATTTTTTTTTATTTTTTTTTTTGGTACTTTTTACTAACGTTCTGAACGCCTTTGCGGAAACGACGCGATCGAAAGTTTCTTTTGTTTCTGACGTAAGAAAGAGGCAAAACAAAAGCGAAAGCGAAAAAAAAATGAAAAAGAAATACTCGCGAAATAATGTATTCATAAGTCGTTTTGTTTTCCACCACACTGTACTATGTATATCACGCTCCACCACCACTGTATTACGATATATATATGACCAGTGGTGGTTTTAATTTTCCACCCCGCTCGGGGGGGGGGGGGCCTGGCACGCCGTCACACGTTATTCGGTATACGAGTGCGGAGAGGAGCGTTCGACTTACCTCCAGAGCAATATAATATATTAGTAATAATAACGACAACAACAATATAATATATCCGTGTTTTTGGATTATACGCGAGCGCCTGTACCTGACTCGGGGTGATTTTTCAACCCCTAGTGCCGGCCGTAACGTTGATTTATCCCCGAAAACGTGCCCGGCTGCGAGGAGGAAGACGCGAGAAAAATAGTCGCTATAAACCCCCCTCCCCCATTCTCACCCCAAGGACGCCAGTTGACGAAGACCTGCACCACCACCCCCAACCACCGATGTCGCCTGTATAATACGCGTATCCCGCCGGCGGCGCAGAACGTACATCAATCGTCTGCCGCGACAGTGTTTTTGCCGGTTTTCGATATTCATCACCGACGACAACTTATATATACACGTATAATATATACAGAGCGGTGTACCGTGTCGGCTCTGCTGCTGCACGAGGAGGAAAACACGCGCGGCCGCCGACACCCCGGGACCTGTGTCGGTCGATATACGTTTTGCGAGGGGTAGTAGTATGGTATAAGTAGCAGAGTAGTGGTAGTATAGTGGTAGTATTAGTAGTGGTGTACGCGTAAAGTCCACTTGGACGCGATAATACAGATTTCGACACTGTTGGATTCAATTTTAAAACATTTAATAATCCTCGTCCCCACGATTCCTATTCCTGTGTGGGGCTTAAGAATATTCCTACGACCAAATTATTCACGACATTACAAACAACTATTCAGAATATTATTAAACGCGTATACCTAAGCCATATATATGTGTAACCGAGTTTCAGTCGCTAAATCCCCCGTGTACACAAGCCGTCGTATATATATATATAGGTACATATTTTAAAAATTAATGTGGGTATGTTGTATGTATTATTATAGCATCACTCCCGGGTCTCTGGTATGCGTGACATTGCACAATCTCTAGTCTCCGGACTTAAACACATGGGTACGTCCGAACAACTATCCGAGTTTTTCGCCCCAGTTGCTATATTATGCACTTTTGAATAATTTTAAATTTTGCGGCACATAAGTCAATGTATGCGTCATATAATAATATACAGCTGTCCGGTAATCGAGGAATGCAATTATTTTAAATCCGTGCGGGACAGTGTGAAATGTACCTGATATATTATATCTCATTAAAAACGATGCAATAATAGTTTGATTGGCCGACTAATTATTCTAAATAGTTTTGAATCAACGACGTTTAATAACGAAATAAATTACCGACTACAGCTGATATAAATTGAACAATTTGACTGCTTTGAGTATTATATTTTCATGTTTTTTAATTATACTCTAAATATTTAGAGAACAAATTAACAAAACGCTCTCTGATGGAAGCACTTTGTACCTTCCGATTCGGGATTTAAGATATAGTTTTATATTGGTTATTTTACTTTTTCTAATAAATTAATTTTGTTATTGAAACTTTATATGCTGCTAACAGTATACAACGTACAGTAAGTACAATTTCTACTAATATTATCAAATACATTCTCAAATAGGTACACTTCACTTGAAGCAAAACGTATACGACGAAATGTAGGTGAAATACATATAAGCTGATAATAGAATCCTGGCTCTGCGTAGGGGGAACACGAACCATCATCACGACAGGCGTCAACAGCGCTCCCCGTGTTAATTTTTTTGCCGATAGATTCGTTTCTAAGAGTTTAATATGTTTTTAATTTTTTTATATATCAGTAAGACAAACCCATATAATATGATTCATGCTTCAACTCAGTAGTACTAACGCCATTAAAAAAAAAAAAAAAAAATGTTTTCTATTTTAACTGTTCATATTTTCCCGAGATTGGTTTGGTAAAACGGCTTTAGTAAAACATGAATATCACTCTTGTCTCATATGTATAGCCAACCGGAGGCTCTGAATCCATAATATTCCACTGAACACAGATTTTGTCATCACCCAAATCTTTTCACGTTATATTGATGTGAAAATGAAATGTTTTGAAAACATTCGACGATTAGCTCGATATTATCAATCGAATAAAAATAAAAAAAATATTTTGCATAAATAATTATTCACTGTCATGATTTATTAATTTTTCACGTCTCAGTAGTGTTTAACTTTAAGTGTTATATATAATATGTATACTCGACCGACGATATTAATAACGTTAGCGTATAGTAAACCGTATAGCAACAATAATGTTGAACTAACAAACTAATTTTCTTTCCGTGGCAACTATAATCTTCTGTAAACAGTCAAAGCATTTAAAAGTCGACTGACGCCATTAATAAAATACGGTCCAAAGAAAATAAAAACACTTTTTTTTTTATGTTTTCAACTTTCGAAAAACCACTGATAAAACCTCTAATAACAATCTTTCCAGAATTAATTAAATTAATAATGATAATATACATATTTTAATTTATATTTAGCCTAATAATCAAAATATCAAATACTTATTTTAGAATTTTTCCACCGATAAAATTTTTGTTTTTTATTTTTTTTTTTCCAATCTATATTATGTGAAACGATCAATTTGTTGTGTAACTTTTGCCTTTACTAGTATTTTAACGCATTTTTCGAAAAAACGCAAAAAGCTGTTATAAATTTTACGGAAATTGAAAACATTTTTGGTGCAAAGTTAATCACGTGATGCATTGTAGTGGGAAAAGTTACTCGCAATCGAGTTTGATCGTTTTTATCAGACAGGTAACAAATCATTTTTATGAAACAAAATAATTTTCTGAAAACATTTAGTATGTTGAAACGATTAAATAATTAAAATATGAAAAAATAAATAAATAAAACGAAATTATATTTTTATATAATGCGCAGGTGTAGGCACGTGTACCACAAAGTGATCGGTGTTTATTTAATATTTTATCGTTTTTATTGAGAACCGTTCGAATATAATAAAAATTAATATGCTATATATTTTTAAAAATCCATCTATCATGCTGTTGTACCAAAATTAATCTGGAAAACCAGATTAAAGCTCATTTCCATATCGACCGGCAAAAAAGACAAAAATCTTATATAATATTTAGAGATTGTATAAAAAAAACTAAAACGTCTCATTGAAATATTAAACAGTGTAACAATGTGACGGGGCTTAGTGTGAGAGTTTTTTTTTATTAAAGCACTAAAGTTTAATAGGTACCTCTGAAATGGATTATCGTATTGTATTTTCGCGCCTCTTATAAACTTTATGTTACTCTATAGTTAAACATAGATACCAGTATTTTGGAAGATCGAAGGTCCACCGTGTAAGGGAATAGTGAATAAAAATGTAAATTTATTAGCATATTATTTTTTTTACGGGTAATAAAACGTGTATTTTTTTCACCTGTTATTTCCAACTCTTATTAAGAGTTTATATAATTCTTGTCAACTAAGTTTTCTGCCAGGATAAATAATTGTTTTGGAAGGATGCTATTATTATAATAAAATGCTACCTTTTAAATTAAACACGTAAAAACGCGCGAAATTTGTTCGTACTTGCTATAGTTTATTCGTGCACCATTAATATTCTCGTATGAATAAATCCTCTTGGTTTTCAAATTTAAAAACACAACTCTGGTAAGTATTAATCTCCAGCTGGTATTTTATTCGCCGTAGACGTACTACGCTCAGCTTTTAATAATGTTAAATAAATCAAAATTCTCTTCGTATACATTTTTAAAATAAACCATTTAAGATGTTTAATAGTTATTTCGGTACGGATCAACGGAAGTCAAAAATCAACAAAACGTGTTTACCCGGACGTAATAGAAGTATCGAAACCGAAAAAATACTGTATAAAATTAAAAACTTTATCGTCATTCAAAATATTTTTAACAGGATTAATATTATTATTACATATTAAACTAACACGCATAATATAATTTTAATGATGAAATTATTAATCATCATGACAATGACAACTTTTAAGCTTTTTAGATTTTGCACCACAGATTTTATTTCATATAGTAAGAAGTTTTATGTAACAGTTTTTAACAACCGTGAATGTATTATTACACCGATAAAAGACAATTATTTTACGATATAATTTGTATCATTGCAGGTATGTAGGCAAATATTGATTACTCGTTAGTTGTCGTTACTATACCAAATAGGTAAGTATATTGTCTATTAAAATTTCCTTATTTGGCTATCGCTGTATCTACCCGCGTTATTATAAAACATGAATATTGCAATAATTTAATTATTTATTGATCGAAGGGCGTTGACGTTGATTAACTGGCCCTTTGTATTTTTGTCGAAATTAAAATGTCTCATTCGTGTTAAAACCACAACTATTGAAATACGTATACCTACATTAATTAAAATTGTTCCCGCCAAAGTGCTTTGAATGATAGATTGCTTATATTATACCACCTTTTATTTATTTTTTTTTAAAATAATATTTCAACGTATAATTTCACTTTAAAATGTACACTTCATTATGACGAGGAATCGATTTTTCGACGGCAAGGCGTGTAATTGTGTTATATATTAATACACTAATTGTACATTAGGTATACTCTCGCCGAACAATATTTGTTTTCATAAAACAGAGAAATAAAATAATTAAGATCTATTGAACTATCAATTTCAAAGCAAAAAAAAACGCAACACGCTCGATGTGAGAGGTTTCAGCATTATATTATGCACTCGTAACCCTATATAATAATTATTAAATGATCTACATGGCTGCACGTATTTAAAGTTTTGACGACATGACTTTGAAAAATAAAAATAAGTCCTAGATGTAAATTGATATCAAAATCAATCATCCGGGTCAGTTATTCCAAAACGGTAAGTATACCGTATACGATAAATCACCGAACATTATAGTATACCCTTTAAAGACCGTATATATATATATTATGTTCTTTTTTCCCGAGACACTTGTCGTTATTTATCGTGAAAATAAATGAGGATTTACACTACTGAAAATCGCATCCTGCTTGAAAACTTTATCAGAATTTTCAACTGTCTTTCGCGGAAAAACGTCGGGAACTTATAATGGGCGACCTGCAGCTGCGCTCTTACGCCACTCTTTTCAGGAGTCCAATATTTAATTACCGACAGATGGAGCAATTGAAAACGGGAATATTCAATCCCGAAAACCATTTAATTAATAATTATGAATCGACGTCGAAAAAGTGCTTGATGACTGGATATGTTGTTCCCAATGGTTCCGGAGCCCCAACACGTGAAAAATTACACATTTCAGTCACCCGTTCGCCGGAAGCCATCGCCGACGACAGACATTCTTAAATGCCAAAAACAACAACACCTCCCACGTGTTGAAAACCTACCAAATAAAACCCTACACACGGGCTAATGACCATAGTTGTCGAAGCCTCAACCCCCACTAAAATAAAAAAAAATTCTAAATTCTCTATCACTCCCTGCCATAACCTACTAACCGTTTATCAAACGCATTGAAAAATGTTTTCCGTTCTAGCTTTGAACAAAAGTCAGCAGTTAGGTGTGTGCGCTGACATATTATTACGTCAGGCAGTATCAGTTTTTCTTTTATATATTGTAATACAGAAGAAGAAAGGCGGATAACGGATAAATACGTCGGAACAACCATTATAACTCTATAATAAAATGCAATACTCTTGTAATTTATAATATTATATTATTATGGTATTAACGTAAGAGGAAGTTACTTGCTATTTTATCCACGGGGCTACCGACAAACGTTACTACTTATTACTTATTAGAGCGATGGCTGTTTGATAATAACGTGAAGTCCATCTGGCGAAAACCAAAGAGAAAATCGCTTCCTCGACCCTCGTATATATTTATTATATTGTGTATTATATTATATGTCATCATTACGAGGGTGTGTGATGGCTCTACAGAGGATTAAAGGATTTGATGTTGAGAGGAGATAATATAAAAGTAATAGGACAGAATGACATAAAGTACTCGCGACTATGTCTGCCAAAATCGATATACTTTCATTATTAGTTATTATTATTACTATAGTTACTGTTGTACCATATAGTCCATAATAAGTGTTTTATTTTTAAAAGAGTCGGTCGATGACCAAATATTTAACTGTTTGTGAACACGCTTTATGACTGTAATATGTTGTGCAATACTTGTATATTACTATAAATGGATAGTAACTAGTTTGCTACTTTACTATTACTTCTACTACTGCTACTGCAGTAACTCAAAGATAAGCTTAGAATGAAACTAAGAGGAGGCGGAGGCTGTGCCCCGGGCACAAACATCTATCAGATATTGTGTACGATATAATTTCAACTAAAACTAGGGTTAGATACGAAATTGAAAATTCACATTTCGACGATATGCCTATTTACTACATAATATGATATTAACTAAATAGTTTTATTCTACTGATGAGATGAGATGTACTATTTTTAAATACTTAAAGAAAAAAAACCATAACAAGCTACTCGATATTTTTCCTGTACAAAGAAAAAATCATAAATATGTTTTTGTTAATAAGACGTAACTATGACAACGAAAACCTTAAAAAAATTGGTCAGAAACAAAAAACGTGTATTTAGCCCAAAAACATATTAATTATGTTATAAGGGTACGTATATATTGCATGATATAAAAATTGGTACAAAATAATTACAAATTACATGATAATATACAATATATTATATATCATATATGGCAGGTACAAGAAATGATGACTTTAAGTTCATATCATATTTTCATATGACATTAAGAATTATATATTATTCTTCTACGATGAAATTGTTTAAATATAGTACCATATTGTTATTAATATGGCATTTATCGTAGCGATAAAAAAGGTACATATTATTATTTTTTTATTATTACCAATAGGTCGTGTATATTATATACACTTATATATTGTACACTATATTATAAGTTTGTTATTAAGGAAAGTTACGTTTTTCTTTAGAGATGTCGCGATGTTTTCGATAATTTTACTTGGATATCGAGTGCACATGTACACATACGCTACGATGAAGTGGTAAATGCGCCGACGATTGCGCACCTATACCTATGTGGGTATATATTATATGGTCGTATAAAAGTCGTATTATACATTTTCGTGACGTTGCACATATTATGCGTACTATATTACACATACATAATATACCTATCGTTATTCAATCGTCCGCCGCAATCGGTATATTATTTATACGTCGTAGTCATCTTTGGCGAAAAATCAACAGTGGAAACGATCGTAATGGAAATCGGAGAGAGGGACACGGCGGTGCAGCCCGTTAAAATTAATATCGAGCAAAGCGAGCACTACGTATATACATATACACGCGACTGCAGAGTCGACGATAACAATACACTGAGCACACGTACGCTTTATTATATACCATACAATATTATAATACTATATAATAAATGTGTGTGTGTGTGTGTGTGTGTCTAACGTCTAAAATATTATATATTATTATAATATGTACGGGGAACTTTTCGAGTGGCAGATGTTTTTAGCCGCGACAATAGACGATAGGCCGCCGACGGGCACGTGCAAAAGCCCGCGATATAATATATTTATATGCGCGATCAATATAATATATAATATTATAACAATCGAAAGCTTTTCGGCCGCCTCCGATTATTATTATTTTTTTCTTCTCTAGGCCGGATTTGGCGAACTGTAGGTGGTTGGAGGGTCGTGTCTAGTACACACGCGCGCGCGAGCGAAATTTTATCATTATTATTACTATCCGGACATATTAGCATCACAATGGCTGCGACGGGCGAGTCTCCCTCGTCTAGCTGCAGTATTTATAATATTAATAATAATATACGCCTATGGAGATTTTTTTCCTATCAAACACGCGACCTGCAGCCTATAGTTGTACATCTGCAGCCAGCCCAGTTCAATATATTGTATGATATAATAGTAATAATATAATATGATGCGATGCGATACGCGCGGTCCTGTATAATATACCCCTTTGTCCGCCGCGGTCCTTTTTTTTCGGTTCAATAATTAGGGTGGACCCGCGCGACGGATTATATAACATGCGACTATTATACGCACAATGCGTCGTCGCAGAGGTCTGCCAATATAATATATTTTTTAATAAAAAAAAACACAACCCGTACCAAAAATTATTGTCTACTCGTGCGACGCGCCGTCCGTTGTACACGCTCTCGACGCTTTTCGTCCGGAAACTTTTCCGCACCCGTCCGACACCGACACCGACGACGACGATTTCGAGGGCCGCATTCGGTCTTGTCCCTTTGCACAGCGATACGACGACATAATATAATATTATCATTGTACAAAAACATCGGCCACTTATCTCTTCCGCCCGTCGTCGGGCACCGCGAGTCATCCGTCCGCGATATCCGCGAGCTGGAGCGGCGAGAGCATTATTACGTAATATTGTATTATTATTGTGCACAGTACACCGCGGGATGCCCACCGGACGATTCGCGACGTGTCGTGTCGTGCGTGTCATAATTGATCTCCGCGTGTTACGGAAGTCCGATCGGCCGCGATGATCTGCGCGCCCGCCTCTATTATACTCGACGAATATAATAAAAAAAAAAATAATATAATATCGTATATTTTTATCGTTTGGCCGAGTACAATATTGCTGTGTTACTATGAAGCGCAATTATTAAACTGACGCGCACAATATAATATTATACGGCATTGTAATGGGATTTAGTGTGCCTACGGCCGGAGGGGGAGGGGCCCGAAAGACCGGTGTTTTGGGGAGATCCTATATATTGACGCGATCGATAACATCCACAATAGCAACATAATATACGTCGACTTTCGTTTGGCTGGTTTTCTAAGTACCTACCAACATCTTGTATACATATACGTTTCGCTCGTCCGACAGATTTTACATGTGGGACGAACCCCAGATTTTCGAATACGCACGCCGATCGATTTGGTGAATGGTCTAGGGAATAAAATCTGAAAATACACGTGATCAGGACTTATGGACTAGGCGGATTAGGTATTGGTTTTTATACAAATTATAGATTGAAGGGACTGAGCCCCCCGAACATCTCCTAAATTGTGTAAGCTTATTCGATATTAAGGCATCAGCCCTACCCCCCTAAATTTCTAACACTATATGCGCATTTGTAGATGGTACAAATTATTGTTGGAATATACAAACAAATCATACAATAACAGTGGTCTGAGCTCAATTTACACGAACGGCACTACAAAATATTATTAGATAACACTTAATTGGTTTAAAATAATGATCAATATTGTGGACAATAAGTTAGATTTAAAGTCAATACAATAAATCATGTATTGCCAATATATCTATGGCATTATGAAGTAAGAACTTTATCAACCCATACTTTCACAGGAAACTAATCAAAATAAAAGTCAATATTAAGTATGCATTGTTGCAACAACATTGTAAAAATATAAAACCAAATTTAATAAATACATAAATAAAAGAACTACGGAGGGAGCAAATATGATGAAAAAAATTGATTTAATTGTATGTGTACTCTTGAATTATATATTTACATTTCCAAATTCTTATCATAGACAATGTGATATAAAATAATAAAACAAAGCTAAAACCTAAGACTAAAATTAAACTAAACTAAAAACAATACTGAAATAAAACAATAAACTGTTAACTGAAAGTCGTTATTAGTAATAAAAATAGGTATAACTAGAGTGCATGTGGAAATTACAATTGATCAACAGTACAATTGTATTTACGTTTAAAAAAGAAAACTGCGAGAAACACTCCGATTAACTAAAATATCATTGTATTAAGACCTAAGTAATGAATATCTTATTATATAGATAATTCAGTAAAACCAAAAACACATAAAGAAAGACCCGAAAATACGTGACATTATCTAATGATTGTTTTTTATCAAGTTTTTATTTTAATGTATAGACTTTAATTTATAAATTATTGCGAAACTACCTATATATGTTTTAACAAATTATTCTAAATTATATTATTGTATAGGTAGGTACCCAAAAACAAAATAGATAGATAGGAACCTACTTTGTATTCACTATTAAACAATTATTATGTATGTCACAGATAGTATCATAAAATAGTTTCTTTTATCACGAATTCGGTTTCATATCTATTTATATTATTCTATTGTAGACAAGTCATACTCACAATGTATAAATATTAATATATCACTTTATCATACATAAGAGATAGCGAAAAAATGAATACTCGACCGACAGCTACGTACCTAAATTGCCTATCTATATCGCCGTGTCACCATAATTATTATTATATAATATATATTATATTATTAATTAACCTTTAGCTCCGTAGTTATACAAGTATATTACCCAAAAGGTAATATATCGTTGCATTGTAACGTTTTTAATTTTAATCCATAGTATTAAAATAATTTGTTAAATATTCAAGCAGAGATTAATGAACTTAAAACAAAAATAAAATATTTTCTGGTGAATTATATAAAAATGATTTAATTATATGCGTATGGCATAACAATTATTTAAGGGTACTTTAAAAGGTCCCAAGTTGGTCACTATATTTTTAGAATATTTAAATATTTACACGAGATACACTAAAAAAAGAAAAAAATGCTCGTATGCAATTTATAGAAGGTACATCCTACTATCATGTAGTATGTTTTAAACATTTTTTATCCGGAGTATTTACTGAGTTTTTTAAATTTTTTATTTAGCATAACCAATCATACAAGATATTTAACAATATCGCTAGAATTCATTTTCAAATCCTATGAGAAATATTTATTTATAAATCAATAAAAATATACACAAAAATTGCAAGGTAAAAGTATAACGATAATTGCGTAAGATCGTTTCAAAGTATGAAATGTGGCAAAAAAAAATTAAATTACTGTCAAAAGATGTTTTCCGTTTTAATTTATTACTGTCATTCTGTATAAACTGTGGTGAACAGTTTCAGTCAAACACTACGTATTGCGATCAACAAAAACGTGGGTTTGAGATAAATGTATGATGTTCAAACAATAAAAAATTTAGGAATGTTGGTCGCCAATCAATCGCGTAATGCAAGGTAAATCGACCAGTAACCAGTAACCACCCTGTTTTAAACTATTGCAATTATAATATTTACTCGTACGTTTGGAGGTTTTAGGAGGGCAGCGGAGATAAAGGTGTCTTTAAGAATAACTTATACAGTTATACGTATGTTATTATTATAGTTTATTATCATTTACCATACATCATATTATCCACGGAGAGGTACAATAGGTACATAATATTATATGTACGTTTTAATCATGTGACTTAAATATTTTCCCCGTACTTACATGTTTTTCCGTTTTCGAAGTACAATTATTTGGCAGTTTTATACAAAGACACTGCCTGCTATAATAATTCTTAAAAATTCCAAAAATTAAAATCATTCGAATCAATTTACAACCCAATGAGAAAACAGGAGTGAGCATGCATAGAGAGTCATTTAGATGTAAGTACACATTAAATTAATAAATATATAATATTATTAGCCTGTGCATCTCCGAAAGTCTAGACAAATTATATCAAATATATTTTAATAATATTTTTTAGATTTAGATTTATCTACCGTGGACGATTAATATTAAATTATGTAATGCGTTCAAAATTGATTTAGTGGATCAGTGAAGTGTGGTAAAAATGGTCGATAAAATAAAACATTAGAAGTACAATAAATTATTTTCCCACGTACCTCTTTTACAGTAAAATATTTTACTTGGTAATTTTTCTACAAAATTTGACATAATATTATATAGGTAACTCGAAAAAATTAGATAAATTATTCTCAGTTGATATTTCTCATCAAAAATCAGTTATACCTACTAGTAACAATAAGTATAATTATAACATCGTAATCATGAACGTTTGATGCAATGCACTGAGAAAGTTACAAAACATCAAATAAATCGTCATATATATACGTTGAAATTCATTTGGAGCACTAAAACTATATACATGGATGTAAAATAAAAGTTTCGCTCCGTGTACCTATTACACGGGATAAAATAATATTATAAATCGTTTCGTTTATGTGACCATTATCGGTCTCGTACCCACACAACTCGGCGAATACAACATATTTAGGTAAAACAAACGCAATATTTATTTTAAAGCTACATTTTCGGTTCCATAAATATACTTGGTGGGTCGTTAAAAAATATAATAATAATAATAACGAATTAATACCCTAACGAAACTCATAAATATTATTATATTTTATAACAGTGTACGCTCGTATTACACTATAGGCTATATTGTTTCAAATTTGTTTTTCGTTTACTATGCTTCAGCAATTGCAAATATAGAAAATGTGAAAAATTCTATAATATTACGCAAAAAAATTCCACTCCGGAGTGTATTTTAGAATAATATGTATATATTATAATATTATATAAAACACGGTGAGGAAATTACGCGGAAAAAAGTCTCGCTCGATAACACGAAACTAGATAACTATAAATGAGCAAATATATTTTTCAAAGTTCGATTTGTCGATGTTTTCATAATAAAGAAAATTATAAAGAAAATTGTTGTTTGAAAAAGCATTCGATCTCGTACGCCTACATGAAATGAGTATAGGTATCAGCATGTATGTGACATGTGTGTCCTATTATGTAATGTGCTTGTATTCGCTTTCGTTTATAGTCCTTCGGACACATTGTGCAAAAGTAGATGGATTAACTATTTAGTTAAATGCAGCGTATACAAAAATACGCTTAAACAAGTATAAACACAAAGCCAAGCATAATAATCTATAACAATGGAGGTTTTTCAAAATTAATTTTCAGACTGTATCGGATGATATTATTATAATATTATGTATATTTTGTCTGATTTTCGACGAACTTCAAAGAATAGGTAACTCCAAAAACAGACTCTAAAATAATAACTCCTCGACTCAAATATAAGTACAAATTGTATGATTTAAAAAGAAAATGTTTTCAGCTGTACCATTATAGATATGTGAGTAACAGTCGAGCTGAATTGCTATAGGCAACAAAATTGGACACTTTCATAAAAATATAAAATATATTCATTTTTAGCAACGAATCCTTACCACACATAGAAAAACGTGTTTCAACTAACCGTTCCTCCCCCTACAAAAAAAAAAAAAAAGCAACCTACAAACAAAAACAGCTAATGGCCGTAGTTGCCGGGCTTAAACTCAATAAAAAAAAAAATATATATATATATAATACCCTTATATTTTATTGTTTTTTTATTGTATACATAAGCTTTTTTATACGTCAGACTAAATTAAAAACCAATTAAAAAATTCCACTACAAAATGCATACCTCCGAAGAAGCCATTACAAATTATGAGCAAAAAGTCAAAAACACATGCCTTATGGCTTAAACCCAAATAGACAAACTGCTTGCAGGCTCTGAGTATCAAGTTGAAACTGATAAAAAAGAACAAGTAAAAAATACCTAACTATATAATCTAATTACTATTGCACTCAATACACTATATAAATTATAAATTTATTGTTATAGCATATTACCTACTCATCATGAAGTACTGACAATGTACCAACACTCAATATGTAAATAGTTAAATATATTATGTCTTGTAGTATATGAAATCAATTAGTTTCCTTTCAAACAACTATTTGGCCGGAAAATTTTTAATTAAAAACAAAAATCAGGAATCTTGTATAATATCCTCTGGGCGATCGATATAACAAATTACGAAGTGCTCAAATTGTTACGTCATATTATAATACAATTTATTTATTTATAGATATAAGTACGCCAATATACGCTATATTGAAATAGATTTCCGTGTTACCTATACATTGGGGCTCTCGATCACCGCGGGTTGACTGGATTACAAAATCACAATATATAGATTAAACGCTCAGTATTATGTTAATGTGGTATGGACCAGGCTGCGAAAAGCTCGAAACTAATACGCGAACGATTATTCTCGTGTGTGCGATTTGTCTAATTCGACCGGAAGTCCGGATATTGTATTCGGTGTGTGTGTGACGTCATATTATATTCGATTCATATCTGGTGAATATTAGCGTGTTTGGACGCGGTAATCTCCGCAGCGTCGAGATAACATATCATATAATGATATAAAATAATATAATAAGCCGCCGAATTTTTCATTTTTATTCTCTATTCCGTCTACACCCTCTGAGTGGAAATAATGCTTGATGCCTGCGTGTTCTCGCACCCACGAAGGAAAAAAAAAAAACGGTCAAAATTCAAGCGCAAAACGAGTGACGATTAATAAGTGCTGAATATACGATTTCAGCTGGCGAAGTGGTCACAATTGTGTGTGTGTGGTTTTTTTTCACTTTAAACGCTCTCCGCGTGTCGCGTGTTATAAATGCCGTTTGTATTTGCACAGCGCAGAACGGAAATTTTTGTAATATTAACAAGTCTAGTTTTTTTTTTTAACGATCGACAAACACAATTTGTGGTTATACCGCCCCACGTATACGACGGTAATTTAATTTATCGTTAGTTTTTGAAAACAAAAATGCGCTTTTCAACATTCATATACGACAAAATATTATGATTGTTATTAACGTGACAAAAATTGCTGATTTCATCACGGAACGAAAAACGGTTGTATAATATCGACAAATACAATAGGGTATCATACTTTGCTATAATGAAGCGGTCACGAAAAATATAAATAAATACTAAACTACTATATACCGGCTTGTTTTTAAATTTCAATCAGTAAAAATACATGAACAACGTGTAGCTGTTCGATTATCATTGCAAAGCGGTTTTATTTTAAAATAATTTTGAATCCAAGTGTACGATAGCAGAAATGCATGGATCCAGCGTATCTTTATCGATATTTGCACACAGGTGATCGGTGGATAAATTTTATCGACCCACTTCGAGTTCGAAATTCAGGAACACTCGAAGAATATTGGATCCTGGTGCTCGTACAAGTCCGGACGAAACTTTCTCACTGGCCTACCCTGTAAGGTGAGCTATACCTTACACTTGTATGATAATAACGAAATAATTCTAATCAAATAAATTACGTGAACTTTAAATGCGTGTTTCAAAACACGAGTTTTATAACGCTTAATTTAGATGAGTGTATTTTTGTCTAAAAACAACAATAACGTATTATAATTAATAATAATATTATTATTATTAGTAAACAACATATTATGTTGTTTACTATAATACTGTGAACAATAATTTTGGGTGGCGCAGTGGCTGAAATCAATCACGTGAAGTGATTGAGAGTAAGCAACGGCCACTGCCACTAGTACTCGGATGGGTGACCACCCGGGTATTCAGTGCGCAAAAACCTTGCCACACATACACGTGTACACAACCGTATCAACCATACCAACCGTTGGTTGAAACCGTTGCAGGGCTCTATACCAATTAAAAAATTAAAATTAAAACATTTTTGTCAAAATATTATGAGTTTTACTTTTTACATATTAGCGCATGACAAAAATGTCATTACACGGGCGGCACTTCTCTTCGGACAGTCACGGTGTCTGGAGAGAGAGGCCGCCATCCCCCATCAGGGCAAGGCAGATACCTACGGGTGCCCACTTGAAAGTTCTGCCAAACACACTCGTGTTACAACCTAACAGTACCCTCCCCCACAGTCCCACAGGCTAATCACCATAGTTGCTGAAGCCTCAACCCCCCCCCCCAAAAAAAAAGTCATTGCCGTCTAAAAAAAACATACCGTACTTTAAACAACTATGTATAAATGCTAAATATATTTAAAAATTAATTTGCAATAATAATCCTCTACAGAATAATTTCTTTCAATATTTTTAAAATTTTTTTTGCTCTAAAATTACACCAGGAGCAGCAGTAATAGACGATATGTTGTAAACAACAGCTGTAATAATAACAATATGTTCCCACCTGTAAAATGCCTCAAAATTATATTTTAATATAGTTAAATTTTTGAATTAATTTTATTAAAAATGCTGTTAAAATTAACTATGCCAAGCCAATTATAAAAATAATGCTTTTATATTATTAACCATCAATCAAACCTATAATCGTTACTGATGTACTTATAATATAATTTAAAAAATATTCATGATTTAGTTTTACTAATTACTAAAATAATATATGTGATTGGATTATAGGAAGCAAATTAAATTAACATGGTAATACTAAAATAATTTTTAAAAATGCGGTTTTATATACACATGGTTAGTATATTAGTATATATAGGTATTATACTCGTAAGCTATAGTAGTATTTATCAATCAATTATTTTTTTTCAATCATGTGGGTTGCAACAAATTAACAATAACTAAAAATATATAGACAAATATGGTTGAGCTTTGAGCACTATAATACTACAATAATTACTAGATCAAATGGTAAGGTTTTTAACGATATTCGCTTAACGCTAATATATTTTATAATGTATAATATCAGGTAGTGATGATATTCTCCATCATGGGTAGTCCGAATTGACCCACATTTACGAATAAATCGAATTCACGTGTATTTGAAATGTACATCGTTCGCATTTGAACCCTACAACGAGTTTCTGTTTAAACATAGCGGTCCATTATAAAAGTATACTTTTTTTTTAGACGGATCCACGACGCTATAATATATAATACGGCATTACGGAATTTATAGAGAGTGTCCCGAGAGCCCCGCTTATCACCCTAAGTATCTCTGCAGGACCACCACAACACGTCAGTATCTTTCAATGTGGTTTTTTTAATAATAATCTATACCTAATAAATTTTAGAAAACTGTTTAGTTCAAAACAATTTTAAAAACCGCATAAACATTTATTTAAGATTACTGTAGTGATACGTTGGTACTTTTGGGACATGGTGTATATTATAATAGTACGCATTTACGCGTTACTATTACAATAAACGAATAATTTTAGCCGAAATACGCATATTAGTACGCGTATCACCCACATCAACAATATAGTACCGCGATGACGTGATCGTTCAAATTATATTGGTATTTGGTAGTTAATATAATGTTTTCCAAACCATTATGTATGTATCATTTTCGCCACAGGGTTTGACGACACGTGCCAAAAAGTATGACATATTTAATATTTTTATGAATTGAAAAAAATGGTGAGTTGGTATGCGGAAATATATTTTTTGTGCATAGGTACCAATAATATTATAGGCAGGCTAAAAAATAAATATACGTTACTTCCACATACATTATGGTTTTCCTAATATACTTTAACTTTTATGCAACGGCCATAGTAGTAGTAAAAAATTTGAGGTGGCAAAGTACACTCTGCCTCCCCCCCTCCTCCCCCGAAATGGGCCACTGGGACTAGTATTATGTATTATGTCAATTAGCTCCAAGTCTTTGTTAAAAGAATTTATACAGACCTTTTTTATTTTTTTTGAAAACATAATATATTATGTCACTCTTTTTGTCTATTGTACTGATATTATTATTTCATGGTAATGTGAAAAGAAATCTGAAAACAGTGAAGACGTTTTTAAATAAGTTTACTTTCATATCTCGCTTCTTTTTCTAATTTCTACTCGTACCATTCTCTTGAATTTAATTTTAAAATATAAATATTTAATAATTTACTAGCAAAACAAAACATTTGTTATACGGAATTCATAAGAAGGAATCATTACGAATTTAAATACAAACAGAATACAAATAGTTTATATCGTTTTCCCCTTACGAAGTTATAGTTGCAGCAATATTAATGATAATCTGAACTCTTAATGCGCCCATTACCCAAGAAAGCTAATAATAGGTACAGTCAATTATTTTATAATTTAAACAATTCTTACAAATTCTAAGAGTGAAAATTAGTCAAAAACTCTATCTATATAAATAGAGAAGTTTAGGTATAGGTAAACTAAGTTATGTAGAAAATAATATAAAAATAAATAATTTGATGGTAAACCATTTTTTGAAAATTAAATTTTCTGTGAACGACTCCAACACACCCAAGGTCTTTGATGGAAATACTAAATTTAAATTGTTTCATATCATTGGACCATCGGATCATCTTTATCACTAGCTTTGTAATTTTTATATCAAGATTTTATATTTGTAGAACTCATTTTAAGTTAAGCTCCTATAACTAAAATATACTTAAGGTTATATAATTTTTCCCATACAGAATACCACAAACGAAAAACAATATTGAAAACTTACCAATCCATTGGAGTCTTTATTTAATAATTGAGACCTTGGATGAAAGGTCCGGTGGTGCCTGGGCACCACCTGTGTGCATACTGCATACTGCATACCCATATGTTTGTGTAAAAAGCTAAAAGTCATAATATGTTTGATTTTGTATGCAAGTCGAAACTTTAACCCAGGATCCAGTGACACGATGAGATGATGTGCGACCCGCCGTAATAAATATCTTTTATTCTTGTAATTAAGGTGAAATCTGTGTCTTTAGAACAGACACGGGTCACGTTGAATTAAGGACTCTGTGAAAAAGAAATTGTCGTTCAGCCAGAATAATATTCATGTAATATATTATCATGTTCATATTGTTCGTTAGCGTCCTAAACGTTAAAGTATGGCCGTTTGAATGAACCGATTGTCATGGGACAACAATTTTATTGATCCTGCGTTGAGATTACATGTTTTAAATTAAATTATAAAAACATACTATTGTATTTATTGGTCATCTATATTTAATCTGTAATTTTAGCATTTCAACTTACTAATAGAATCAATCATTTATTCAATTGGAAACGTTATTAACTTGCTTATAGGAGTCGTATACAGTATGTATATGGGTATAATATCATATATTTTGTATTGGTAATTTTTTTACTCCTCGTAAAATTATTGGAATTCACTGTGTATGGTTTAATATCTAATATAATTTGTATTTCCGTAAATACACCCGAAAACCAATTAGAACGATTCATGGTAAACTGTTATTTACATAGTACACTTGAGTTCATGCTAACCACGTCTACCTTTTGTGTAACGTGTGTTTGATTAGAATTTAAATTCAATCACTTTAGATGAAACAACTAATAAGCTAATTTTGCATTATTAGTTGATTAAAATGAATAATTTGCATTGCGTACTACATGCAACAATATAAATGGAACAATAAATAAATGTACCTATATTATATTTACACATATATTATTATAATAAACATTATTATATGAGAGGAATATATTATAATATATGTATGCAAATCAAACAATAAATTGAATAGTTCATTAAACGTCATTAAGATGAAACGATGAACAATAAATTGATGACTGGAATGAATGCACATCATTAATAAACATATTTTGCTAATTGAATTCATCCCAATAGGTAAACGGTAATTATTATCAACCGAGACGGAGCGTACGAATAGAAAAGTTATTTTAAAATTACTAATATTCTTGGCTCTGATAATTAATGTTTGATATTTCGGCGTAGGTTAGTGACGCCTACAAGTTAAGATATCGAAGAGCATTTTTATTCGCGATTGCCAGCCATTTGAATAAAATAATAAAAAGTAGGCACTTCAACAATTGTACGGATGTTGTAACCAAAATAATTGTATGTTTTTTTATATGAGAACAATACGGTCAAGAAGATAAAATATATGTAGGTATACGAATATAGCAGACGTTATAAAACGGAAATAAATATTAACGATTTACCGCATGAATGATAATACCTATATATGCGTTTATTTGTTTATACACCGCGCCGACAAAACAATTTGAATGTACATCTGAATGATTTAATAATAATATCATACATAATTATGTTATCAAATCGTCTAATGCACAAGGTTTAGCGCGTACGCATCATAATGGTACATTGTAATATAACAGTAAAATAAATGGACATAACGCACCGCAGAACTTTTGGCGATCCATTTAAATTCAAACACATGTATATAAAAGCTTTTTATATTTGTTTGAAACGGTATAATAAACATTATAGATTACCTATAGCTCTGAGAGATACGACAAGTTGAAATATAATACAAACCTTGTACACGACCTTTTAGATGTGTAAATTGAGAGGAACGCCGGAAATCATCGCGTGACGGACGATGATATTTTAATACTTTACATCACGTCAACAAAATATATTTATCGGAGTCCATTTTCAGCGACGTCAACAGACACTAGATAATTGTGACTTAGGTATGAACTTGCGAAAAAAATTAAAAAAATTAAAGCACATTAAACCCGAACAGTATGGTAACTATATGGTGTTAGTTCAGTAGCGTATGCTGCAGGATTTTAGTTCGGATAGGGTTACTTTTAACTAAGACTAATCACAGACCACTGTGGGTGGATTCGTTTTTCAAAATGCTAATTTTCATATATTTTTAATAACTCTATGCCAGCTTATACGTAAACTAGAAAAATGAAATTTTAAAAGTATATTAACCCACAATGAATTCAAGCAGATTAAAGTTTTTCAAAATTCAAACAATATAACCATATTATATACATATATTTACTATATTAATTTTTCTAATCAATTTTTAAATAATTGGTTACAACAAATTAAGGGGTTAGTCACTTAAATGTATTCTACGGTATTAGTAGTATTAGTATCTATCGAGTATATTAATTTAACGTAGTCGGCGTCTTCAGGCTCTAATCAACATAATAATAATGTCTAAGATAATAATTGCAGACGTTTAACAGTTCAATGATTATCGATTTTATAGCAACATTACAATTTATATCATATTATATACTATAAATTATTAAAATTAGTCAACTCTGTGTATTGATTATGATACTGCAAATAAGATTCGTTGTGTGATGAAAACATTTGAGGGGGGGGGGAGTGTTAGGACACCCTAGAACCCTAATAATGCGTACTATAGGCGTTAAAACAATAATAGCAATTACGTTATTGTATATCTGAACGAAAACCACCACAACCAATAGGTACCTGTATGTATCGAAATATATTTTATTATACTGTAGTCAGTGACATCGAAATATTTAAAATGTGGTCGGGCAATATTTCAAAACTTCAAGGTCTCAATATCTTATAATTATTTAATATAGAGGTACCGGTACCCTAATATATATTTACTCATAATCATGGTTTAAATATACTCATGATCTTAATTAAACACAGAGTTTTGTATAAAATGCGTGTTGCTATTTTAACATCATAATATAGTATATACACGCAGTCAATGAGTGTCCACAAATCATTACTTGATTGATTAAATATCAACATTTTTAGGTAGTACTGCTTATTTTTGAATATTTAAAAAAAAGCATACAAATATACACCTAATGGTCACAATAGGTGTTGGTTAAGAAAAAAAAAAATTATAAAGTTTACATAATATCATATATTTTACGTTTCAAAGAATTAAATTTGTTGTACTTATTAAAATGTTATTTACTTGCATGGTTTTGTAATGTATCAATAATTTAAAGTTAAATTACAATTTAACAAATTACCTTCATTCCTGTACTGCATATTATTATCTATGAAGTATCAAATTTTAATAAAATGTATAAAAAATTAAAACTGCGATATTTGAATAAAATATGAAATTTAATAAAAATTGCAATTTTAATATGCATATTTTGCATTTTTTCTTGTTTTTTAACCGTTTTTAGTAAATGTTTGCATGCATCTTTTACAATTAAAAATTCATATAAATCCGGTTGATACTCATAATAAAGTGGCGATGCATGTAAATAATATGTTTCGGCCTAATTTTTCAAAAAAGAGTTCGGTCCATGGCCCGAAATTAACATGGACTTCGACGCCACTGGTTGTATAGTTTACGTGTGCGTAGGCCAACTATCGGCTATATAATAATGTGGCAAGTGTCCCACACGAAACATAATATTATGTACATTATATCAGGTAAAAATCATCCATTTCTAAGTTTCTACACAGATAAATAAATAAATTCTTTATTTCTCACTTTAATAGTGCTTCAGACTGCAATGACGATATAAATGTAATTTATTTGGTTAACATTTTGTGTTTTTGTGTTGCACACCAAACATATTTTTAATCCAATTTTTAACAACCAGCCAGTACCAAATTTAACATAATTGAACTGTAGTACTACTATTTCATATCACATAGGTATAGATAAAGATAAGTCTAGATACTATAGGTTATAATATAGATTCCTACCTAGTTAAGATTATATATTAATACAATTATGTAGTATAGTAAACCAGGCACACGTGTTAAGTACAGAAAGACCAAACTCCTAATAATGTGGTAAACCGTAAACGACCGAACAAGACGCGAATAATCATGACGTTGTCGTATAATCAAATACAAACAAAATACCGATCAAAACGCGATGACTGCGTGACTGAACTGACTATAAGACAAAGTACCTAGAATAAAAATAATAAACGAAATTAATTATTTCAGAAATTATCGTTTTGAATGATATTATATTTCAGTCATTCGGTGTGACTTTCCCTTATGTAGCAGGAAACGTCACGATAAACGACGATTGTTTTCCGTTGGATGACTTCTTTACGGATAGTACAACTCCGAAAAATTTGTAACGAAATTACTACCACGGCCTCATGCTTACGACACGCTCGTTTCCATGACAACGATAAATAAATAAAATATAAATCATATTATTATTATTTTTATCCATTTAGATATTTAATAATTAGTGTGAAATAGTGAGATGGAGCGTCGTTTTACTTCGCGTGCTTGCATACACACACATTTTTTATTTTTTTTTATATACATGCAATTCTGTCAAACCAATATTATATAGGTAGGTGTGTATTTTTCCTTTTTTTGACTTTAAAGCAAGGATAATCTTTGAATTTGAAAAACGATTCTGGTTGGAGCTTGGTCAACTATTATTTTTATTTTATGTTTCAAATGTTTGCGTGGAAATAATTTATATGTAAAAACTAAAAATATTAACATTTATAAAATACCGCATTTAGTGACTGTACAGTTATAATATTATAACAGTGACCTTGTATAAAATAATTTAAAATCCAAAACAATCAAAATTATGTTAAAAGGAATCTAAAAAATTATACAGTTAGCACCAAGCAACATTTTTTCTAAACTTCATGAAAATGATTTATCTCCCAGCGACTGAAAGACACTTTGGAGCCAGGAGAACCCCTCCACTACAACAATATTTTTAACGACTTTGAGTAAACTAAGTTGCTTTTGGCGGAAGTAATTGAATGCACGCGACAATGCACCTACGACCAAACTGTCAATTTAATCCTCCAGAAAAATAAATACGCAACAGTTTAGTCTTCTGTAAATCAAACAAGAAAAACAATAAACATTTTATAAATGATTGTACACGATTTATGTGCAGGCGTGCTGCTGAACTCAGATTGCCAACTTTTAAAATTAGATTCAAAGAACAACCACATTTTCGGGGTTAAGGTCGCCCATTCGTATGGAAAAGCAAAAGGAGCACTTTCCCCCACCTTCATAAACCCAGAGGTTGCTATGGCAATCACAATTACTATTTGTTTTCTTGTAAAGCGATTTATTTGAATCCTTGTTTTTTTTTTTTTTTTTTTTTTGGCACAACTACATTCACCTTAGTTAGATACCACTTATCAAATTGTATATGTTTAGCTGATCGCCTCTGCAGAGCCGTGGTGTTTCCTATTAATATAAGGTTTAAAAAAAAAGTAAATATACTAAAAAATTGAACATCGGTATATTGAAAAAAAAGAAATATATAATATTTATTTACTAGCTGAATAACCTGGCTTCACTCGAGTGTAGTTATTGGTTTCTCTAAATGAAATTCTTAAATCAGATGTAAATTATATTTATCTTCTTTCTTTTTTTTGTATTATTTTATTGCCCGTAAAATATGACAACTCTTAAAAAAATTTATCGCTGACAACGCCGATGAGTGGCTTGTGTGAAAAATTCGATTTGATGCTTGTACCTGATCTTTGGCAACCAATAAAATAATAAATACTAATTTCTACTCTAATTGTGAATCTAGACCATTCAAGAACCCCTCCTTCTTTCTATTTTTTTCTATTTATTTATTTTTTGGTTTCTTTAATAATTATGAAACAAGCAAAAATATTTAAATCGTTTTTAGACGTTTTTTAATTTTTCATACATTTTGTTGTTGTTTTTGGCCATGTCACCAGATGTGCAGATAAGAGACAATAACTCCGGAACCATATATCGCACAGCGTACAAAATTTACAGAAACTATCTACATATCAATCTTAATATACTGTGAAATTTTTATCGAAATCGGTTTTGTGGATCTTGAGTTATAAAATGTATTTAAAATGTACACTTATTTATATATATATATTTCAGAATAATTGATTTTTATATTCTAGTAACCTGCAGGTGTCGGAACTCCATGACTATTGATCTACAAATTACATAGAAACCAGCATGATATTCAAAATCTGATTTGATACAAATTCGTTTCTTACTACGTACAAATGAAATTCAAAAGTATGAACTTCTGGTTAGCTCGATGCTCTTTAAATATAATGCGTTGTTCCAGCTTCCGAGTGAGCACCAGAAATCATTGCATATCGTCATATCGATAACCCTGCAATCGAAACATAATTTTTATCCCATGAATAACGCTAGCCTATCTATTATTATTATTACCTATTGCTATACAATTCTAATTCGTATAAATTAAATATAACTAAATTCTAATGTGGCTGAAAAATAACGATTACAAATAATATTATACAAACTGACTGCATTATGGCTTGTTTTTTATAGTCACTTATTGTCACATACATACACTTGGTACTCAAAGAAATTATTATACCACCACAGGACGCTCGTTCACTAAACGTCGTAATAATAACTTGAATAAACGCATATCTACAGCGAACGGATGAAATTAGCTTGAACATGTTTAAGATGAATCGTTCTGAATATTGAACGTCACTGTCGTCACTCCTGTAGTAGCTAGTGGTAGGCAGGTAATTTCGTAAAGCTATATATACTATATCAGGCGTGCCCAACCCACTGCCCGCGAATCCGGCCCGTGGCCATTTTATTTTAAATTTTAAATTTCCATAGGTATAGATCAAAATAAAAATAAAAATTACTAGCTAAAAAAAAAAATATTGTTTTAATAAGCTTTTAAGAATTACAAAGTATCTTACAACTTTTAAGTAAATTATCAATATTGTATATTTTATAAAAATGAACAAGTATATACGGTCCGCGAAATAAATATACACTTTGAACGTGGCCCGCAAGTTGAAAAAGGTTGGGCACGCCTCTAATATAATATGAAGATTGTATTTTGCAACATTGCCGCTATAGACGAATAACTGCACGACGGGTGTCAAAAGTCGGTTACGGATAAAATTGACGGGTGGCAAATGGTGACTGCAGTTCGTTCGTTGTTCACCAGATGTAAATGTGTGCGAGCGTGTTTTTTCGTATGGAGTTTTATCGACTTTGGCGCACCTATATTTTAATTTTAGTCCGTTTTCGTGTTTATTTCATTGGTTAAGACTGGCGTTTTTATTAAAAATATATTTTCGATTACGTAAGAACGTGTTTTATTATTACTTGTTATTATTACTTGCAGTGGCGGATCCAGGATTTAATTTTTTTTTGGGGGGGGGCCGGGGGGGGGCATAGTCCAAAAATTTTTAGATTTGCATTTTCTTCAATAGCAAATGCGATATCATATTGACTGTTAAAATCGACTACACACGAATCAGAAAATGTAGCTGGCTCTGACTCTGGTGGTAACACGCTTACATTTTCTATACCTTCACTTGGAGATGGATTATTTTCGTCACTTGTTTTCAACTTTTTAAAATAAAAGTTTATTTCACTTTGTCGTTTTTGTGACATTTTAAAACAGAATAATTGAACACGAAACTACAAACGAAAACACTACGGACAACAGCACGAAATACGAATTACATACGAGTGACACGACGACTGTAAAATTACTAACATTTTAAAACGATAGTAGCAATATAGAAATGGATTAGTGAGAATCGTGTGACAAATAAAATAAGATAAGATAGCGATGGCCAGTAGGAACGTTTCATTGCAAAAATAGCCGGTCTGCCGTCTGCGTTAAGGTGAAATGCCTTTAATAGTAATATGTTTGGGAGAATTTCTTATATAATGATAATATAATAATAATATAAATAATAAATGATAATATTTCTTAAATTATAATATAATGTGTTTGAGCGAAACAATATAAAAGATAAAATTATAAAAATGAATAATAAAAAATAATAAAACCTAACTTATGCCAATGGGGGGGGGGGCGAGGCCCTTCGGGCCCCCCTTAAATCCGCCACTGATTACTTGTTGCAGACATTTGAGATATTATAATAATTTGCTATACTTGCCATACTGTTGCAGTTACTGTCGTTGTCGGTCGTTGTAATTGGTATCGCATTTAAACTTCAACACACTCGTGCTTTTTGGTTTGGACCAAAGAAGAGCACTTCTTATCACTATATTATAATAAAATCGGTACAAGAAATTCACTTTTTATCAAACTCTATATATAGCTTATTATATTCAGTGATAATTTAATAATATAATTCACAGTACCTATGTATTTTAGTTTCGTATTATTCTCATATGCATACGATTTTGTGTAAATATAAATATAATAAAGACAAATCTTACCTACTAATAAACTGAAATTGTATCGTTACTTCATTAAATATATAACCCACAATGGAATGTTCGATGTGCTTTAAAATTCTTTAGTATTTACACCCAAATAACATTTATATAATAATTGTGTAGGTTGGTTATTAATATCTCCAGACTTACATAACGTCCACGTAGAACATTTGGATTTCATAGAAAGATTATGAGACGGCTAGACGATGCTTCGGCCATTACGAACGATTGTACATAAAGACATACGGATAGACGATAGCACTGAGATACGTAGTTAACGTCTGCCAAAAATAATACTAACGTTGAAAAACGAAAGCTGCAGAACTAATATTAAATATATCTGGTTTTTGACAAAACATAACATAAATCCATATTATATTATAATATATTGTAAGAATACCGTATGCACTATATACCTACATGTAAGTATGTAACACCTATATACAAATTCAGATTTCAAATTCCAACCAAAATACGATAGAGTCTTCTTTTTTCAAATGATCGTTACCTTTTTGAAAATATTGAGCCAACTATCTGAATTTAAATTCGAAAGATTAGTTTTTAAGTTGTTTGACTTTGTACACTAAGAATAGTAATATGTCTAAGTTAATGTATCTTGGAGATATATTGGGGCTATTTAGATTTTAAAATGTTTTCAATAAACATTAATCTGCCAATATTTTATATTTTGTAAGAATTTTCCTAGTATAATAATAGCACTAGATACATAATATTACATAAAATATTTGATGTTTTCGTGAAACCATTTTTAAGGTCTATTATTCTAAGTAGGTGTATAACATAAACTGTAAAATTCAGAAATAACTCGTTGGAATTCAAGTTGGATACATAAAAGTTTTCAAAAAAATTATCCTCTTACTAAATATGTATACCTAGAGTTTACTAAAAAGCTTCAAAAATGATCATTCGAATAAGTTGGCTCATAAAAGTAATATTGAGGGCCGGTGCCGATCGGTGGTGAATCACCCTGTATCGTGTGTCGGTATAGAAATTGTGGTGGTCCAAGGTCACGCTGACAAATGAAAGGCGACGATAATAGCATAAAAACCTCGCTCGTTTCAAATGTCACACGCGATCGCCTATATGGGGCGGTTTCTCATTTCATTTCGACTGTAATCGCGACGACCGCCATTAATGAGATTTGGCCGCCCCCGGTTCCCAATCGAAACACCGCTAACACACACACACGACGTATATACACGACCCTTGACCGTACAATATATAATCTCCGGAGAAGATTTCGGTAGGGGACGAGCGGCGTCGTCGTTTGTCCGAACGTCAATTCTCACATACACATATTATATTTAGGTATAAAATATATAATGATATAATATAATTGTTCGGGCACGTCAAAACCAGAAATCCTCGACGGAGATCATAATATAATAATATTGTATTATATTATTATTATTATACACATTCATTGGTCCGCGCCGCGGTGTCAGCATCATCCCAAAGTTAGCTCAGATCGTGTATAATTTACGCCATATAAAGGCATACCGCAATAAACTATCAACGATTGTACGATATATGAATTTATCGTTATTATTAATATCCCCGAACTCGTCGCGTTCATAATCTACGAAATCTACACATTCGATCAAGTTATATTTTATACCAACCTTACAAAATTCACTATAATTATCTATATATGTATTTATTTTTCAAATGTTGGTAGTTTTAACTAACAAATTAATCCAGAAAATTATAAATAACGATAACTGTGACGCCGTATTTCGTCTACGAGTGATGGGAAAAATATATTTTTCCAGTTGACAGGTACAATTAAAACAAATATAATTTAACATAGTGGAGAGAGCCAATAGATATATTTATCATAAAATGAGGCAAATAGAGCATTGCTTCAGAGGTAAACGTTAATTTGTCGACCAGTTACCTAGTAATCCTAATCGATGCGATTTCACCAAAGGAGAGTCGGTGTAATGTCTCAGTTCACAATTGGAAGGTGGTCTTAAGGTAGGTAATAATAAAAGAAAAAATTACATGTCACGCATCTATAATTTTTTTTTTTAAATTTAATAACTAATTAAACTTTAAAATTGAGTACTACAAGAGCTCCATCCTGTATACAACAAATCACATATAATATGAAGGAAGTTTCGTACACGAAACGCATCGCATTATATTTCTATATCATATACAATATTACATTATATGAAACACAGCTACACCCTCATGTACAGGTGGTTTTTTTTTGTCAACACGTTATGGGCAGTATAACATTGTGTAATCGTTTTATAACTCGTATTTTGGTCTGCTTTTGATGAAGGTTTTTTCCATACCATTGATTTTTAAACTTTTTTATTTTTATTTTTTTTAGCGCATAACCAGGATTTTAATTTTATATCACGGTCTCCGAAGGCTTGCACCAGTAATATAGTATTATATATCTGTACGATATAAAACGGTTCAATTAAAAATTTGCACGTGTATAATTTATATATACATTAAATTTAATTTAAAAAAATAGTTGAACATAATATAATAGTTCCTTCTTTCGTGAGCTGTATACATAATATAGGCGTGCATAGACTCTTGATTTAGGCGGTGCACATTAAAAAATTAGGTCCTCAAAAATTTTAAAATCAATAGGTACAGGCAATTGTTTTACGATTTTAACAATTCTTACAGTGAAAATTGATCGAATACTCTATCTAAATAAAAAATAAATTTTTGTATAGATAAACTAAGTTACGTAGAAAACAATAAAAAAATGAACCTTACAAATAATTGTTAAAATACCATTTTTGAGAAATTATTTAATTTTTCAGTGACGACTCCTACACAGCCGAGCTTTTTGATAGAAAAACAAAGTTTTTTTTTTGTTTCAGATTATTGGATCATAGGATCATCTTCATCACTAGCTTTGCCCTTTTCGTTTTTGATATCAAGTTTTTATGTTTGAAGAACTCATTTTAAGTATAGTTCCAAAAACTAAATACTTCAGCTAATAAAATTAATAAATTATTCACCTACAGAATACCAAAAATTAAAAAATATCTAAAACTTAACAATCCATTGAAGTCTTTGTTTAAAAGGAAAAGGACCTTAGATGAAAGGTCCGGGGGTGCCTGCCATCTGGGCACTTCCAGCACCACGTGTCGCTCGCTTGGGACAGTATATTCGATAAGAGATAAAAATAACACGATTTTATTACGTGGCGAAAAGGTGGAAGTAAATTAATTAATTTGTTTGCTGCTTTTGACTATATACTATTGAATAAACTACAATAATTATAATATTAGAGAAACACAATAATCCCATTAATAATCATAACAATAATAAGGTGGTAAATAATAATTAGTAAGAGGCGAAACGCATCATTATACGGTCACGACGATATCCGTTTGAAATACAAATTTATACAAATTCGCATAGCGGTGACAATATACGTAATTAAGGTTAACGGGTGGTATTCACGGTTCACACTGACGCTTTATTGCGTAGACCGTATAGACGTATCGTCAGTCTGCTATGCAAAATGAACCGGTTATATAATATCTAAATATTATACAGCAGTAAACACTAGGATTACAAACAGAACAACGTTACGTCATAATAATTTACAAGCGTTTAAAATAGTAAAATGTTAAACATTTCTTCTTGTATAATATGTTATATCCGTCGACGCTACTATATATGTATAGTGGAACAAGCAGCCCCCATTTACCAGATCAGAAATCAGCCCCAAAAAATTTGAAAATATTTTATTCCGTGATCGGAGGACGTGTTTCAAATTCGGCATTCTTCATATTATTGATAATACCTATTATGATATTTTAATTTATATAATATCGAAAAAAACACCACGACATTGGTGTAGCTAAATAGCCTATCTAAAACGCCGTGTCGTCATAATCTTACTATTACAATATTACAGTAGATATATAATATAATATTTTATGTTATTTTTAAATCACTGTAAGAGCAAGAATTTCTATTTAAATTTTTTTTTTATTACATGTATGTGCAATTACGAGAGTAAGATATATCGACAAAACATATAGCACTAAGAACTAAAATAAAAAAAATGCATAATTCGATGTTGCGAATAAAATAATTGTTATGCATATTTCACTAATTACTAATATAAATTAAATGTTTACAGATATTTTAAAATTATGGATTAAATTATCATTTCAACTATTGCGAAAAGGTTTTTTTTATTTTATAATTTATTGAGTGTGATAGACTTCAACGTCAGTATATGATTTGATAATGAAGTCAGGAAATTATTATCTTTTTTTTTTTTTTTTTTTTTATTGATCTTGAAATTTACAAAATTTCCGCTTCGACTACTAGGGGGGCCAATAGCGTTACATTAATTTATACAATAGGAGAAAAAAAAATTAATTAATTATATACAATATAAAATAAAATACATAGTTTTATAAACGATTTGATTTTTATACATAGGAACAATGTACATAGTAACATTGTTGTTATCTTATAAAAATTTTAATATTTGTGATTTTTTGAAGAAATTGATTATGTTAGTTTCTGTTTCTGGATTTGGACCTAGACTTTCTCCGATGTCATGGCTTATGTTGAATTCTTCTCTATGTTTTTGATATTTTCTACATTCCTAAAATATGTGTTTGATAGTAAGTGAGGTGCCACATACTTGGCATATTGGTGGGTCATCTTTTGCCATCAAGTATCCGTGTGTCATATTTGTGTGACCAATTCTGGCCCGATCAATTTTTTTTCATTTATGATACTTATGTTAGGGTTTCTTTTCTATCTTTTTACTGTTCGTTTAATTTGTTTGTTTGGGTGTTCCATATGTCTTGCCAAAGGGAAGTTGTGTTTTGTCTAATCTGTTTTCTTACATTGGTGTACTGAGAGATGTTTATGTATGGAGCGTCATTTGAGCGGATAGCAAGTTTGGCTTGTTTATCAGCCCTCATTTACATTTTATCGTAATACGAATAATATATAATATAATAATTTGTTACTACGTAAATTATCACGACATATATTGACAAACTGGTTTTGGCTACTTAACCTAACATTTATTCTCCATAAAAAAAATGCTACCATCATCAACTTTGAAAAAGGTTTCTACTTTCTATTTTAAAATTGAATCTAGTTGGAACATTTATGATGTAAAAATTGAAAATTCTCAGTACTTTATAAAATAGTTGAGAAAACAGATAAAAATTAAGGCGAAAGTAGGTAACCACTTAGCTGTACACCAGGTGTTGTGTATATCTCGTTATTGAGTAAGTTATGGTTGTAATGAACCTATGTGTTAAATTAGAATTCAATGATAAATCATTATTTATTACATAATATAAGTCTGTGATTGATTATGTCAAAATGACTCTCAGCGAAGACAGTCTAATATTATTGTACAGTACAATATTACTAAGTATATTTCATTATATGTTTTTTGATCCATCCACATAAACTTTGTTTAAAGTCAGCTGTGCTTCAGTCAATCAGTCAAATAGTTAATATAATATTCTTTATTCTTTACGTTAGTATACCAACGAAATAATACAAAATGTAATAAATTACTAAATATAAAGGATCCCGATTTCAAACGAATTTCGGTAGATCGCAGGACTACCAAATCCCTGATCGTGTGTAATACATCCGATTATATTATGACAATATTGAGAATTTGTGGTTATAAAATAACCGAACAATCAAATCACCTTTCAGCTTTCAGTAACGAAATCGTATTATATTATTCAATTTCAATTTGCGATTACGCTCTGTGAGTTGTGAACAACTTTTATTTTCATTTTGTAAAATAATGTAAGTTTGGCAGTATTATTTTTTTTTTTAAATATAGTTCGTCATTTATTTAAAACAGAAATATGCTAATGATTTTAAATATGTCCAAATAAGAAAAAAAGCATTTATTTTAGTAACACTATAGTTTTAGCTTTTAACATTTTTCGTATTGTTTGATTATTACGATAATTGTACTTATATAATTATTAATCGTTTATACGATTTGACGATCGACCGCCCTTAGTTGTTGTGTCAAAGGGTGAATTCAAAAATAAATTGAAACGATTTAATTTAAAACCAGAATTTGACTTGATTCTTAGTTCCTAGATGCCACCAGAGTAAGGCGTTATTCGAATGAAATTTTATTTAGATGATATTTTATTCGAATGATTTTTTCACGATTATTCGAATAATTTTCAAACGTTATTATTCGAATAAAAAATTATTTATTTAATATTGTAAATATTATTTGAACTTATAAATATGAGAGACAACATATGTACCTTATAGTATAATATATAATATTATATACAATAATAGCTTCATGCCCATATCCAAAAACTAAATGGTATTTGGGTGTATGACATGTGCATGAGCTAATGCCTAATGAAATAAAACAATATTCTAGTGTGCCGTGCAGATCACGCTATGGCTATAATATGCTCTTCGTGAAGCGTCAGAACAAGCTGCAGTATTTAAAATAATATTAAAAAAAATGAATAAAACGTTTGATTAGTAAATTATTAAAAAAAAATAATTTTGTTTAATATATAACAGTATAATTAATGCTAATATTAACTAGAAGACGCATGCCACTTGCCATCAAATTAAATACGTTTACTAACTGTAACTTTAATTACTTTCTGATATTGTCATTTAGGATATATTTTTTTTAAACATAATTTTACTTCTAGAAATGTATTCAATTGATTTTTTCATAGATCCATATAATTAGTGAAGTAGTTTACCCATCCCGTTCGAATATTTATTCTGTCGTAAAAATAATGATGGTACTTTTTTAAAATCGTGATTGAAATTCATCTAAAAACTCAGATGTACCTACCAGATACATACTGCAGCACGCGACGTATGCACAACAACGATATAATTATAATACGTATAGTTATATTATATAATATGTGCAATGTGAAAAATGTGAATTTACGCCAAATTAATCGAAACGTATTTTTCCTTCTGCGGCTGTCTGTTTAAAATGCATTATGCATTTCACGCTGTACGGACGAATAACTTTTAATTTGATCGAATGTATTTTTTTCTTCCAGTGTATAATATAAAAATATATACGCAACATCCAGACCGACGATAAAACGCGTAATCACAAACAGTTGCTTGTCAGAAGTCAATCCGATTCATGTGGCTGCGGTAATGTTTTTAAACCTAATTGAACGCCCCGCCGAACTGAGACTGTCCGATGTCGGCTTAACCAGGGTCACGGGGTGCCGAGCTTTTTTCCACGGCTTTACGGGCACATTGCAGCTGTATATGATGTGTATACTCCACGTAGGGTCACACCACTTCGCCCACAAGCGCATTGAACATTTGAAGTTTTTGGTATGCAACTTTTGTAGCATAGGTACCACACCACGTGTATGAATTCATATGACCGCGTGACTATTTGTATGGCACTGGTAATATTTTGTTTTTTAAAAAAACTAAGATGGTGTGAGATATATCACTCCCGCCAACCATCTTATCAAAATCTTAAATTTTCACTCTTTTATTTTTGTATGCCGTTTGTGTGAATTTGTATACGATCAATTTCAAACCTACATCATTAAAACTACATCTGGTGACTCGACGTTACGTCAGCCCCCTCTCCTAGTATGTAGATGATGGGTGAGATTAAATTGTTTATGAAAATTAAAAATGTCTGTTTTGCCACTCTGTATACACATACTATAATATTATATACCTAACATATTATTATAACGTATATGCACAATAATATGATATCGCGCCGCGGTGAGTGTATAGAGATTGAAAACACTATACTCACGCACCCGACCTCTGAATCCCCTAACCTAACCACCATATTTTTTATGTAATTAATTTGCTTTACTGTGCGCCTGTATACAGTATATATGAACATACATATATTATGTAATACGGTCGAACAGATAATGAAATCGGCGAGGAATAAATGATGTCTCGCCATATAATTTGTACGGAGCGGGGACGCTATTGATTTTACGTATATAATATACGATATGAGTAGTATACTTTATATATTATATATATATATATATATAATATATTATGTATATTTATGTTTTGTGGAAACGCTATTCGGAGTGATATACATATAAGTGCTCCAAAAGTTTCACGGATCACATTATGCAATTAAGTAAAATGGGTAAACGCAAGTGTGCTTATATTGATACTGTCCGACAAAACGAGATACATTCATTAAAGCAGCCCGACAATATACCGCGTTCAACATTCAAGAATCGAGAGCAAACCATCATTTTTCATCATACATGGAAATGGAGTATACATGGATACGCACATATACATAAATACATTTTATACTATAACATTTAGAACCGTTGTGAACACCAAAGATCATTATTTCAACGAATAAGCATTATCTATAATAACCATTAGCATTGTTTTGTGTATAATAGATATATTATTATTTTACATCTTATTATTGTTGTGACTTATTATAAAATAATAAAAAATAAAAGAATGGCATTTTGAGAGTATCAAATTTTTAAAAGATGGGAGATAAAGTAATATTTTGGGTAATAAAGGTAACCAAAAATGTTTGTCAATGTAATAAGTATCAGATTTATGAAAGAAATGTATCGATGATAAACTGTAGGAACTATATTAATTGTATGTTTAAAATGTATATTTATAATAAATTTAACAAAATCATATATTTTTTTACTTACTCGTGGGTAATCAAATTGCAATACTTTTGAGGAATGACTTTTCCAATTTTGGACTTACCGTAAGGGATACCATTTTTATGAGTATTCGAACTAGTTTAAGTATAGGTACCTATAACTGAACAATCAAATAGGTAATCAAATAATAACGACTACCATTATCATTATGTAATATACATTGCGTAAGACACGTTATTAATATACTCGAAGTGTTTTAATTCGACGAATAAAATCAACAATAATACATTATACATATTATAATAATATGATACATAAAATATTAAAATCTCCACATTAAAAAAACTAACAAAAATAATATATAATAAATAAATATTTAAGTAAAACATTTAAAAAATTTAAATTAGCATATACCCTCCTTTTATCCTCGTCTATACGTATAGTACCTAATCGTATTTAAAATACAATTATGAGTTTAACCAATGATTTAATCGATAAATATAAACACGAAATGAGTTTTGTGTGTGTATAATATACAAACCAAAAATATATGTCGTAGAGCAGATAATAATGACGATGTTGTTAGGCTGCCGGAAGCAATAGTTGAGTAAACACATTTGTTTGTAGACGATAACATACTCGTATTATGGTATCACACAAATGGCGTTGTATTCTATTTCAAACAAAAATAATATAAAAAAATAAACTGTCATTAAAGAAATAACAATAGCGGATACAGGTAGGTTGTAAAATACACTTGTGGACCACTCATTTAAATTTTAACAATAACTCAAACTCTCGAAAAACAAAGATTACTTTCAGTTTTTGTGTAAGTACCTACATAATGATCGTCGTAAAAGGCCGTTTAGCGGACCTTACGAGTCCTTCACTAAAACCACCTAAAACTGAATCCACAACTGGATTTCCGGTCGTTCGGAGGACATTTTTATTCTCTTTAGAAAGTTCTCTGTACAACGGGTAAAATCGGACAGATATTTTCAAAATAGTAAATATGGAATAGTGTACCAATACCTACACAATGAAAGTGTATGTACCTTCTATAATAACAGATACAAGAATGAAAAATGTAAACCAAAAAGTCATAGAATATAAAACTCGAGTCGAAATGTACCTAAAATCGAACAATACCGAAACTTGGATCAAGTGTAGCAGTGTAGAACACACACACAGAACAGAATTATATACGCGTGGGTACAACAACCTATTGACGTATAATTTGGAGGCAGGTATGTAATAATGGAGTATATTTCAATCTAAAACGCGATATTGTAAAGGATCGAGCAAACGATAACGGGCTCTTGATTACCACGCATTAGTAACCGAGGGCACGTTTACTATATTATACCCACTGTACCACGATCCTATACTATACCTATTATACGTATATATAATACGCATAAAGTTTTACAATGATGGTCATTGTTACATAAAGGCGCTAACAACCTCCAGATAGTATGCGTATATATAATAAGTATATGTAGGTATACCAATAAGCGTTGTGTACATATGCCTATAATAGTAGTGCGTAAAGCTATTCGTGCTATAGAAATGTACGAAAAATACAATTTAGTTAACGGCGCGGTACGTTGTCATGTTGTTTCTGCGACCATTTTGGCTGAGATACAAAACAAATTTAATTATCTTCCGAGTTCTCTGTAAAGAGACGGATGGCGGCCGTGACGCACAAATTAATATTATAAATACGTAGGGTAGATAATAATTAAAATCGACGAAACTGCTGCGGGTATATAATATATATTATTATATATTATATAATATCACCAATATACCTACAGCGACGATGTGAACACGACGTATAAAAACGACTGCCATTAATGATGGGCACGGATTCAGTTTTTTATTTGAATGGAGGTATAAATAAATTACAATAACTTGTGTATGCCCCTGTGACGTCTTTCCCCCACGACGCCTGCAAAATATAGGTACACACAACAGGGTAGATACATAATACATCATAATGTTTTGTACGAGCTGATGCCTAATTCGATTACTGAGGCGACATAAATCACGCCAGGCCAACCTGCCAAAAAACAAAACTGTTTTAAAGAATGTTACGAAAATAAATCATTGGAACTCAGAATTTGTGATTCTCGTGTATAAATTCATTACACTGCAGATGGCCTACTGCATGTATATTGTATATGCTGTGTATATAATATCGTGTATGGAATAAAATATAATACACATTGAACAGAATAAAAACTATTGAAGCTCCTGCACCTTAAATAATATATTACGTTGAATTAATATTATTTGTTTTTAAAACAAAATGTAAACAACAATAACCACCAGGCACCGAGGTGTGCATTAATGGGTGTCTGGGTGTGTCCACACGCTCGTAGGTTTACACATTATATAATATTTATACTGTGTTCCCTACACAACTATATGCAAGCGATTGGACCGGAAATTAACGTAAGTGTGCGTAACGCACAAACCCAAGTATATTATATATCTATACACATATTATGTATTGAAACAACAAAAATACGTTAAAAGTTTAACTGTGAGTGTGTGTGTGGTGTGCGCGCGCGGATGTTTATTATTGGCACTCAACGATCAAAAGTTATATCAGACAGTAAAGTAATAATATATTATCATGCTACATAATATGCATTAAAACAATCTTTAAACCATTGTGTATAATATAATAAATTGTTATAATCACATCATATATGATACTGTACAATATATTGTTACATCGAATGAGCGCCACACAACGAATTTAGGGTTTCCAAACAAATACTGGACACGATCGCACATATGAGAAACACGTAACATTATATTATATTGAACATATTATACAGTGTGGGTTGCCGTGTTTTCCAGTTTTTCCGTACACCCATACCACCGATGCAATAATTAACGGGCGAAAAAACAGAGAAACGCAACCCACCCGCTGCACTCACTCACGCACACGCACGGTTCACGTTAAATGGCAAACGTGATATTTATGACAATAATGACGAGACGAGAGGTGATTTGCACCTAAATAACATTATAGGTACCTATAGTATAATGTAGTATCGATTCCTCCGTTTACATGCCGTTATAAGCGGGGCCGCCGCCGGGTTCGGGCACCACCCAGTTGATATTCTGCGTGGGATCTTTGATATCGCAAGTCTTGCAGTGGATGCAGTTTTGAGCGTTTATTTGCAACCGATCACCAGAGCCGTCTTCGGCTGGCACGTATTCGTAGACACCTACCAAACAGATTAAAAAACTGTTAAAAAAATCTCATACATGTAAATAGTATTATAATAATATATCGAACGTAATATACTGAAGTGGGTACAAGAATAACTATAAAAGGTACAATTTTATATATGTACAGGATATTTGTTTTTGTTTTTTTTTCTTCTGATTTGTAAATACATTAAAACGTAGCCGATAGTATCTAACCTAATTGTTATCTATTTTTCAAATGTTAAAAAAAAAATTTAGTTTAGTCAATAATATTAGTTTAGATGACACAAGTTATGGAAATTTTATTTAATAAAAAATTAAAAAAATTAAAATAAATTAAAAAGGTAATACTATATACAGAGTGTTTACCTGCATGCGTGTTCAATCAAATGTTTTCCTTTAATAATTGATGTATTCAAATTCCGATGTTTGGAATTTTTTAATACACCAATTAGGACCATATTATTTTCTAATACCTATTTACATTTGTTATACCATTAAAGGAATGTTCTGAGATAGTACCAATTTAATTTTTTAAATGAGAATCAACCTTTAATACTTGTAATTGTTAAGAAAATGAATTTTTTGAAAATGTTTCTAAATCAAAATTCGATCTAATATTTTCTGAGATATTAAAATGAATAAACTAAGGACTATTATAGTCCTGGTTTGACAAAAATATAAAATTGATATAAAATTGAATCTAATATATATATATTATCTATTTAAACAATTTTTATAAATTGTAAAATGTTGATAAATTAATATTAATAACTATAATCTTCAAATCACCTCATCGTACAATTAATATATTATCATTGGATCTATTACCTATCCTAATAGCACAACGTTAAAAAAAACTACTAATTCGAATTTCAGTTTGTATGAATCAAAGTTTTCAATAAAGTTACATCTGACAATTGATAAGAAAAATTTGAAAAATAGAAGTAGGTATCCCCAAAAGAACACATCTAAAATGGTATAAAACACTGTACCTAAGTATTTTAAAATAAGATTTTCAAGTATACTAAAAATTAAAGAACTTAACATTTTAATAAACGCATACATAAAGCATAATGGGGGTGAGTATGTTTTTGTGAATCATCAATTATAGTCGTACCAAAGACATACGTAGAATAGTGTAGAATACTAGTCCAATAAATATAATATACCCATGATTATGATAGTATAAATAACTCATTATAACTCTATATTGAATACGAGGGTTACGTTTATAGAAAATTAAAAAAATAAATATTCGAGGTAAAAGTAGTAAAAGTAAGTAATAGTAATAGTAATAGTGTTTCTTTTACTATTTTCCTACCTCCGAAACGGATTAGTTTCAGAAAAAATTTAATTTCGTGTTAAATTAGCTGATTGCCGTTTGTAAACAGAGCTTAAACGACAATCTGTTTTTTTTTCGCATATTTAAATACAGATTTATACTAAACCATTATTTTTTATTACAAAATGCATTCTTTTCATTATGCAATAGTCTCAGGACGAATAATAAAATATGCTCGAAGCGTAATGGGATCACTTAACATTATTTATTTTTCAAGCCAACATATTTTACTCTATCTTTTTTTTTTATTACTATTGCTTTTACCTATAAACGTATTTAAATTTATTACAATATACAGTTTAATAGACCTGTGATCATTGATCACTTACATAACGTTTAATTTCAATAACGTAAACATCTAATTTCAAACACCAATTAATATCAATGGAATAATTCAAAAAAGGTAAGACCATCTGTAGAAAAAGTATAGAAATGATAATTATAATTAATATTACATTTTATCGGAATTTTTGTATGACGTGCCTACATATTTTATAATTAGTCAGAACGATTTACAAATTACAATGTTCAACAAAATCAATATTTTCAGTATAGTTTAATCAACTTAATTTTTTTAATCTGTGTTTTAATTACGTCAAATGTATTAACTTTTAAAAATGTTAAAAATTTAATATAATTTAAAACAACGAAATATAGTCTACAAATATTATACATGCGGTGATATTTAGTTTTGTCCATACGTGCATATCACAAAATTGTACAAAAGGTAATTTCAATCAGTTTTTTAATCGGATCTATATTTATAAATAATTAATGCACGACCAAAAACCATGAATATTTTAACATGAAATTAAATTAAATTCATTGAGTATAATATTTTAAAAATTATTACCTCTATAGTTGTTATAAAATACAAAAAATAAATTTATATAAAGATCATAGCTACAATATTTATCACGAGCAACAATAAGAATTTATTAGCACCAGAAAAAATAGAAAATTAAGGAATGGGTTACGGACATTAAAACTCCTGCAAACAAATGTAAATAGCGATTTGATATTCTTTTGCCAAAATCGTATTGGCCAGTCGGTATTTTTAACTATGTTAAATTAAGATCCTTCGGTAAAAAATAAAAGATAAAACTAGTTTAACCTTCGGATGACCGAAATATATTGTTTGTGCGCAATGCAGCAAACACGCAGTACCCCGCTGTTTAAAGAAACTTTTAACCTTTAATTAATTATTTTATAGAGCACATTTGAACTAATATTGTTTATACTTTGTACAAATAAAAATTTTACGACGATATAAGTCGGAAATATTATTACTTATTAGTAATTACTTTTATGGTGGTCACCAAAACTTTCAGCATTCATCACCTGCGGTTATTTTCAAAACAGCGAAACTGTCAATTCGATTTTTTTTTATCAGTGATTGGTTAGTAGTTTAGTACGTTCATCTTACTTTTTTCTTTCTAAACAGTTAAAATAACGTATTTCGCATACTTTTTGATTAACCGAGTATAATGTACGTATATTATAATATATTGTTTAAGTATAGGTACTGAAAATAATAAACACTTATACAAATAAAAATATTATATTATACGGGGTAATGCATTGAAAAGTGTGATTCACTTTTAGAGTGCTTACAAATTACAATATTAGGCTTTCAATGTTTTATATATAAATTCCATCACAAGTCAAACAGTAGGATCGACGCACGATGTACCTATGTAATAATAACGCGTATTTTTACAAATAACCGAAATTTCATTATTATATAAATCACATTTTAATATTATTACGTCGTACGGAATAAAATCAGAATTTAAAAATATCTGACCAGAAATATTATTTTAACCGCGTACGGCCGGAACGGACAGTTTTGACGTAAAAGGGTTTTATAAAAATAGGTTTTTTGTTTGGCCGAGGGGTAGGTGGATGGAGCTGTTATGAGTGAATAAAGCACCGTCAAAGGTCATGTTGGAAAGCGGACGCTTTACAAAAACTTATAACGTAATAATGCATTTTTTTTTAATAATGTGAACATTTATAATCTAACAGTATCCATAACATAAAAAATAATGCAATACAATAATAATATTATTTTATCACGGATGATAAATGAACTATACACTGAGAGGACTCGTCATAATATATATATTTAGGTATACAGTATATATGGATAATGAATAACCCACTTTTAAGGGGCTTTTAATAGGCAATTTTAAAGAATTTTTTAAAAAAACGACATATATAGCTATATAATGTTTTGAAAATTGAAGCGGTAACTTTATGTCTTTTTCTATTACAACATAGGCATTTAGAAGTGTCCTATATGTGTTTCACCGATTAATTTAGTTAAGCGAGTATGAATTATTAACCAGATGTTAATTTTTCATCAAATCTATACTTGAGATCGATTTTCTTGCACTGCATTATAGGTAGTTATAATATAGACTTATAGGTATTGTAACTGTTAATACTATTTCAATTGCATACTGGGTGATTATTTTAACAGTAAACCCTCATTATCACAAAAACGGAAATAGTTGTTTAAAAATAATGAGTGTTTTCGGTTGAAATAATTGTATTTTCTCCAAATTTAAATATTGTATTAAACATTATGCTATAGTTACATATATTGTACATAATATATACCGAGACTTTAACAGTACCTATATACATCTTGATAGAGAACACCAGTATCATTTTTTTTCTCCACCTTCCACACGTGTAATATAGTATAGGTACCTAGTTGAAACCTCTCTCCGTATTCCACTCATTGTGATTACATTGATGAAATTAAGGTATTATAATAACTATAAAGAATAACATTATCAGTGTTTTGTCAGAAGATTTTTTAAACTAATAATTTTATTTTAAAGACAGTTACCTATTATTTTCTTATAACTGAAAAATAAAAGTAAAAATCATCTTAAAAATCAAAAAAAACTTCCAACAAAACATTTATAACTATTAGATATTTAGATACTTATATACAGTAAGTAATGACACTTAAATTTCAATAATGTAATCACAATAAGTAAAATGAGGTGGGAAGCTTTTTTACTAAGTCATATAATTATGCGTGTAAAACAGAGAAAACATGTTAAGGAGATTGCAAACGGACAGTTTTTAAGGAGTTCAAAATAGGCGATTTTCAAATTGTATTCATGCGGGACTCATAAATGTGTGCTAATAGTAAGTGATCATGGGTGTGTGTGACTGTGTAAATAAAATAGCTGCAGAGCGCTCCAGCAAGCGCACATACAATAGTCACTATCTCGGGGTTGGGCGAGTGAACCATAAACAATTTAATATGCTCATTTGTATGAAAATTTTGTCAAACCTACAGATGAACCTGATAACGCATTATGACTTCTGAAAACTGATTTGAATTCGTTATTATGTTTACTTGAGATCAATCAGGCCAAATTTTAAGATACTAAATTTAATTTTTGAGTATAAACATTTAAAATTTTACACATTTTAAATATTAAAAAAAAATGAATAAGTTTAGAAACAAAATTTAAAAAAAGTGGCCGGTCGATGTCAAGTAGACATATTAACGAATCCAATTTAGTTTTCTGAAGACTTATCGCGTTATCAGGACCATCGGTATGATTGAAAAAAGATTGATACATTTTGGTTGAAATAATTTTCCGTTTGCAATCCCTTTAACTACCCTCAAACGTTAATAATAAACAGTGAATAATTATAAAACCATATAAATGCTCCAAATGATACATTATTCGATATACACGGTATATGATAGTCAACCATCGTTTTACTGCAATGCTGATTAGTGATTACTGATTAGTAATAATTATAATATTACGACGGACAACGAGAATTAGACGAAATTCTAATCTAATTTGCGCATAATTGCGGCTTGACTGCGCCACCGCCGGCGCCGTACGGTCTTCGGCAGAATGAAATTACCAGATAAGTCACGGATGAGCTAGCGTAACCATTAATTCTGTTTTTGTATGCCCTCAAACATAATATTATATATAGACGAGCACAGACTTAATTAAAACGAGTGTAAACTGCCAATCGTTCTTTTGAATACACATATTATTATAAATTCGTATATTGTATACACGCCAGATAGTTCCAGTTTACCGATTAATATTAAAATAGCTGCACAACGGAATGAATTATTATGTTTTCTTATTTCGAGCATTATATACTTTAGTGTAGGTACCAGCATATTACAATATGCAATTTATTTCAACCTCGCGAAGTACATAGGTACACTGGTTGCGAATACCAGGCTTCGTTAATATTTTACGGTATTAAAATAATAATCCAGAGAGGCCGGGTGGTCATCATTATTTAATGACTTATAACAAGAGATGTCTACTTTTTCCGGTAATTTTTTAATATACCTATATAATATGTTAACGCGGTAGAAATCAAATTCGTATAGGGACAAAAAGTAGGTATATTTAATTTTAGGTTACATGAACATACAGCAACATTATTTCTAAAACATTACGACACGCTACGATTTCAACAAACCACTTGTAAGTTGTTAGTAAAATATAACGTAGGTAAACTATTTATCAATAAGTGCGCAATGCATTTTTTACTCGATACATAATGTCTCATTCATCATAAAATACATAATGACGTTATCCCATATAATAATTCTATATTTGAGATAGTATATAAACAAAACGTTTAAGTATCTATAAATGGACTTAATAATAACACACTCATCGAAATCTTTCTATTATGATGAAGTCTTTAATATTGTAATTAATTTTAAATATTATTTTCGATAAATTATCTACTTATAAAAATAATAATATGTTATTATGATACAATTTCTAAATTAAACTCATAAACTTATTTCACGTGAAATGAAATGAAATTATTAGAATATATATTGTTATATTAGGTATATTATGTAAGTTTAAAAGCACATTGAAACTACATTATTTATAACGATATTTCTCTCAAGGCGTGTTTATACAAATAGTATATTACACAGCACAGCCATAAATTATGAAAAATTAAGTCAAAACTTATCAGTTATCACTTATCGTCAAGTCCTGATCGATATATTTTACCCATGTAACCCTACCAGTATCTATATAATATATATATATAAGAAATAGCACGACCGTTATTGTATAACAGTTTCTTGTTCACCGAGGGAATATCAAGACCTGGGTTTCCCACAACATAAACCAGAGTGGAAGTAGGCAACGCGTACAGCCTACCCTATCACTAGACAATAAATTAGAAGCAATTTGCTACTCGTATACGGCCTAGTAATAGTCGGAATTAAGGAAGCCAGATGCGAGGTCATAATATCCAGAAATTTCACCCTCCGAGCATAGCGTCCCGCGATATGAGCAAAAAAAAGTACATTATATTCTCGCATTTGCATTTTTATGAATACGAAATTAACGAGATATTAAATTTTATAGGCTTAAGGCTCAAATGTAGACCCTCAAACTCGGTACTTATATAATATTCGTGAACTGCAGTCGTGCAGTGCAGACCCAACTATATAAATACAATATACAGCGAGCAGCAGTATAATACGGTGTATATATAATATAATTATTGTATTTTTATTTTTTATAGCAACGAATAACGGCAAAGCCACTGTCGTGTAAGCTTAAATTTAGAAGTAGATAAATACACGCAACTATGTTGTACATAATAATATACTAAAAAAAAATTATATTTCTACTCCTTGAAAACGTTAGCTGGGATCGCTGCGAACTTATGCAACTCGACAATAGTCATAGCGCATATTTAATGAATAATTATTAATTATAATAAACAACCATATTCTCATTCTATATCATAAAATATCAAAAATTCAAAACAATAAATATTTGTTGATTTTTAAAATTATCTATCACCCATTACTTAACCATCCAAGTATCTACCAGGCAACAACATAATGCAATTCTGAAATATTTATATAAATCAGTAAATTTAAATTTTTGAGGAAAGCGAAAGGAAAAACGGAACGAGGGCATTTTACGCGACGACCATACTGGTATTATATTAGGTATAGAGACAACAAAGAGGGAAATGCTGTCGGAAGATTACCATTTAGTATTTACCACCACTACATATCTTATAATATACCTAACCTGTGCAGTGTCCATCGACAAACGCAAAAAAAAACTAACAAAAATAAAAACCTCATCATAATATTAATACGAAATAATACAACGAATTAACGGTAAAACTCCTTTGTTACTTCGACTATGGCACATGATGCGTATATACCAACTTTATCATATTAACGTATCATACATATTTATACATTAAATAAAGTATAGTCCTGGTCGAACGAGAGTTTAAATATCGTATTTTAATGGTTGCAACTGTTTTATATATTATGCGCGCATGTACAATCACACACACATCACACGGTAGCTCACACATAACGTGTGTGTTATATAATATGATGATTGACAATGCATCCCTCGGCCCAACGTATAATAATAATAATAATAATAATAATAATACGTGTTTTTGGCACATCTGCTCAACTTTGACACTGTATAGCCCAGGGCCGCCACGCATGGGGTAACTGCAGGCCCGTCCTCCACGCATATATTATATTATTATACCCTTCCATTATTTTTACGTTTCATAAACGGCGTTAACACAAAACGCGCTCTCGACGGGGTCGCGACTAGCGTGACGATGTGCAGCCAATTCGATATTGTACAATGTACCTATATACAATGCGTGATGGCGCGAAATAAAATATTTGACACTTGTAAAATATCCGAAAACACGACGGGAAATCTGTCGACGGGAAAACTGAAAAACCATCGTCGTCGCTATTATAATTATTATTATTATTACTATTATTATTATTAATGCTGTTGTCGGTTGTTGTTATTAAAGTTAGGGGTGCCATTACGTTATTGCGAGAGGCGACTGGCGAATAATAAACAGTGAGCTATAATATAAGGCACAAATTGTACACGGTACGCGATCGGCTGGGATGGTGGTTGTGTAATTGACACTTTTTCTTACAGTGATCGAAAAGTCTCGACTAAAATTAATACTCGTATTCCGTAGGTTTTGTCAGATTTTAGAAGGGCCTTAATTTTTTTAAACAATATAGTTACAATTTAGAAAAGCAAAGAAATTTGCATTAAGTACCACGCCCATCTATCGAAGTTTTAAATATTTTTGTTCTCTGTATCATATACATATTGCCTATTATGCTAATACAATAATAAATTAAAATTATGAAACACACAAAAAATTAGTTAATAATAATCAAATATTAATAATTCTATAAAGCAAAAAAATCCAAATTGTGTAGAGCTATTTAATTTTGGTTGAATACCTGCAGGGTATATCACCTTAAAGAGGACGTGGCATCCACATGTGTTGTCTCCGTCTTACAAGTGTGTAACGTGGACAATTTTACATTCAGCAGATCATGTTTAGATCTGTTAGTGTAAAAATTAGAGTAAATTGACAACTTATGAAATTTAAAGGTAAAATTATTATCTAGGCAATGTCATAGGGGTTTTATTTTTATTTTAAAGCAAGTTATGAATATTTTAAAATTGTAAATTATTTGTACATCTTAAAAACTGCTAGACAACACATGTGGGTGCTATGTCCTCTTAATAAAATATAATGCTTTAATTTTTGACAGTTGATGGGTCAGCCTAAGATAAAAATTGGAATCCAATTTTTAAATATTAACAAATTGTTATATTGCACACTTTAAAATAATAATATTTGTTAAACGTTTTTTAGGAGGATTGGGAATTATTTTTATTTAGTCTCCATAGAATATACATATCATATTATATATACGTAGGTTACTATTATTAAAGGTAATTTGTGCAAAATTTTAATCAAATCGTTATATTTTATAATATAAAAACTCCAAGTCTCAAAATAATAATGAGGATATTTTACTTGAGAAATTTAGTTGTCATGTAACTCGTGCAAGGCAAAATAAGGCAAATAATACAAAATATTATTATTTTTTTACAACCAAATTATGATAGGCTTACAATTTACTTGTACTTTAAAATCCTGGCAAATGCATAATACATATAAAAATATGTCTATCAAATGAGTATCAAAAGAAAACAATGATCCAAGTGTTTGATCCAATAAAGTGAAAAACTATATAGTTTCTGCCATCTGTTGACTAATATTTGAACTATTTGTGAATAATAATATAAATTTATTCGGTAATTCAGTTATTCAGTATAATTTTTTCAGTTGCAAATTATATTAGTGCCATACAAAATTTGCCTTTCATTCAAAGATAATAATAACAATATTAAAACTTAACACTTAACTATCATACTATTCTATATCCCATTAAAATATTATTTATTATAGTTATTACTTATAAGTTACTTGGGGCCCAATGATTTTTGACAATAATATGTCTTTTGGTTAAAAATATATCTTTTGGTCCATCTAAAATTCGTTTTTTTTTGTCACATTTGTTTTGGTTGCTAAAGAAAATTCTTTTTTAAATTACTTGCAGTTCAAGATCTAATGTCTTTCCCAACATGAAATAGGTTTGAAATTGTGAATATATTTTGCTTTTCCTTTATATCCAGTTCAGTAACAGTATGATTAGTTAGGTATAAAAAACTATTATTTTCCAATTAAATAAAACAATATGAATACATCTAATCATATTGGTACCTTAAATACAATATACATATTATGGTTGTACATTATGTCATGTTTACTAACTACTAGTCTTCACCAGTGACAGAAGGACAAATTCTTAAATCTATGTATTGTTAAATTACAAAATATAGTTTTACCTGCAGGACAAAATCTGCCTTCTGGACCATCATACAGATTAAGGTTTGTGTTTACAGGAACAGAGTCATCCAATAATGTTAAGTGGGCTGGTTGGTCTCCTTCATGGTTTGTACCAGTTAATGCAACAGAAGACAAAATATCAAAGCTGATTTTTCCATCAGGTTTTGGGTATTCGATTACAGAAACTTCAGTCTTTGTTTTCAGTCTCTCATTATCAGGAACTTACGTGTATTAAAAATATTTATATTAATGACAAATAATTAAGTAAATAAAAATTTTATGCATACCTCCATGGCTTAATGTCCAAGGTTCTTTTCCTTTAACGGCCAGTGTAAATCCAGAATATGCCATACCTCCAAACAGTCCAAGCTTTGTATGGAAAGATGGTCGAACATTTCTTACTGATTTCAAATCAGACCATATCCAACTGCTTTTTACTTTTTCTTCATATTCTTTAGGTTCCAAGCCTGTGAGATATAATAAATATATTTTCATACAGTTTGTATAGTATATTATTATAACATAACTTTTTCAAGGCTGAAAAGTTGATTTAAAATCCTCAACTATTTAATTTAAATTGCAATACTTATCTAGGTCCTAGCATATTTATTACTATTTTAATAGATATTTTTAACAATTTTTTATTTGAGTAAGAACTTAATAATTTAACAAAACATTATTATAATACTACCTACTCAAATAATATTACTTTTAAAATAAGTTGGCATTCATTTATGATTTTTGCTTGCATAAAATATGTTTATAAGTAATCTGTTGTGTATGAAATACAGTGTAAACTATATTTATATGGAGAGACCAAATAAAAAAGTAATTATTAATTATTGAACCCCGCCTCCTAACAAATTCCTGGGTATGCTTATGAATTATAATATACAGAAATAAAAATTATTCACCAGCAGTTTCACTTGTTTCAGATGTATTAAATATGGTGTCAAAAGTTGATTCAGCAGCAAGCATGCCAGATTTCATTGCATAATGAGTACCTTTGATTTTTGGTACATTTAAAAACCCAGCTGTACAACCAATTAAAGCACCGCCAGGAAATGAGAGTTTTGGAATAGACTGAAAACCTCCTTCATTAAGAGCTCTAGCACCATACGCAATCCTGTGTACAGAAAAATAAAATATTATTTTATTTATTGTTTATATATTTACAATATACTATCTATTTATTGCTACTATATTATCTATAAGTAAATATTATAAATTAACCTTTTACCATCCTCAAACAAAGGTTGGACATGAGGGTGATGTTTAAATCTCTGAAACTCTCTAAAAGGAGATAAGTATGGATTACTATAATCGAGTCCGACAACAAAACCAACAGCAACAAGAGGAGTAGATTCGTTCAAATGATAAATAAAAGAACCACCATAAGTATTTTTGTCCTAAAAATAATAATAAAAATTTTAGTTTAAACATTTAAAAATAAAAATACAGATATCAATGTATTTCATATATTCTTATGATAAATAGGTAACACAATTCAAACATGTGATAAAATAAATAATTGGCAAATACATAATAATACAATAAACTGTTTTAAACAGGTTATTGAACACTCGATTACTTCAAAATCTAAGAAACTATCTAATAAATTTATTTAAAATTTAAAAATAACTAAAAGATAATACAAATCACAGTAAATTGTGTTAAATTTGAATTCGATAATAAATTATTACATTGAAGACAGTCGAACAGCCAATATTACTAAGAATAATTTGTATATATTTATAATAATACTATACTAATTAATTTAACTAATAGTATTACGGTAGGTTGAACTACTTTTTGAAGAAAATATTTAATTTATTAAATTATATATTATTGTAATTAGCTTTTGAGTCAATGCCAACTTACTGTAGAACAGTATGAATATATTTATAATATAAATAGGCAATAGCATAAAATGAATCTTAAATGTTTTTAAAATCTCATTGAGTGTACAAAATAATATAGTTATATACATAAAAGTTTCAAATCCAACAAAAAATATTATTGAATAACAATTTACAACAAATTAACTACATTTGATATTTTTAGCTTACACATCTAATTTTGTCCAAATTTGAAAATGAAATGTCCATAGTACAAAAATATTGTGCTTATAAGAAAAAATCTTGCCTATGTATCTTTAATATTGTTAAATAATTATAATAACTACTTAAGAGGAACCTTGTAAGAAAAGTCTTTTAACTGAGCAAACAATTTTTATAGAGATTTACATAATAAAATCTAACCTATTAATAGCTCAAAAAGAGTCAAATTATTTAAATGACAACCATTAATACAATACATCCCATTAGATAGATTAGTGAAATATAATAAAATATAATAGTAGCCTATTAATACCTAATTTCATCAGAATTGATGAGTTGTGCTCTCGTAACCCATACGGTCTAAAAGATTATTTCTGTCATAGTTAGTAGTGTAAGTAGGAACAACACAAGGAACACAATATCTAGTGGAACGAGAAAAAACTTTAAAGTTCACCAATGAAAGAAGAGAGGGAGCATCAACATGACCATCCACCAGCTTATTAATTGTCATTTGTTTTTGAATTACAACAAATTACAAAATTAATCACGGTGATTATTATTTATTATAAAAGAATTTGAACTTTGAATGCTTATAAAAAAAAAAAATGTATCTATGTATTTTCTAAGTTATTTATTTTATGTAAGAAAAATATACGTAGAAACTTGTATTATAATATATGAAGTTTTTTATACACACCAACAACAATTTAACCATACATAAATCAAAAAACAACATTAAAAAGTCAAACATTACTAATAGCTAATAGCACAAAAAAAGACAAAATATTTTGAAAATGATATCATGTCTAATAAATTCTAACATGAATATTTGGTGAAAGTTTTAAGTGTCAAAAAATATTTTTGAATTACGAAAATAAACAAAATCGATTTTGTCAATAACTGGTTTGACATTCAAGTTTTTCCTTGACTTTTGTCATGATTTTCACAATTATTTTGAAGAGTATTTAGAATTTTTATATTTGATCTCCCTAAAGTACTAACTATATATATCCACTTTTCAACCACCTTTGAATTGGTAAATCTAAATATTTTTCCCACGATAAAACGTGAACACAGACACAAAAGAGAAACATACACACTATTAAACCAATACATTTAACGATTGAACACTCCACTTTAAAATAATTTCTAAAAATTAAGTTTAAAAGATAGTGAATCATTCAAAAAACAGTAGGCGCTTTATTAATCCCAAAAAGTTAAAAATATTTAAATTGAAAAAAACAAATGATACCCATTTTCTAAAGTACATATCATTTTAATATACATTTACTAAATGCCAAGTTGTATAAAATAATTAAATATCAATGTTAATAATGCACAATGTTTTCATTTTGCTTATTAATATAAATTTATTTGAGTGGTTGAAATAAAACCCTTTTACGAATGAAATATGTACAAACTCAACAACTTTAATTCAAACATTTCATAATAAATAGGAAATTCTAAAAAGAAAATACAACTTCACATATTTTATACAAACATACTATCTACCCTCTACAGAGAACTTCTTGTAAAATAAATTGATTATATACAATACAACATATTTATTGATTTTGTAATATTTTCTATTACATCATTTGAACACATCAAGTGGTACATGTTTTATTTGTTTAATGTTTATTTGCAATACTAATACTAAAATATTTACTTTAAAATGAATAATACATCATCATGTATACCTTAGACTACTTTTAAAGGATTATAATACTTCACAACTTACTGAAAATGCATAAACATCAATTTCAAAATTGTTTATTAGAAAAAAAGTCATAAACACTATCACAAAATGGCTACGGATAACACACCAAAATATTTAAAAAACTCTATAAGTGATATTTTTTCCAATAAATATTTTAAAACGTTATCTAAAGTAGTAGTTATAATAATTATAATTTTACTTCTCATTTACTACTATTGGAAATTTACATGGATCGTATCCGAAAATGAAGATTCAAGAATTAGTATACTTCTATATATGACGTATGTAACTTTAAATATAATACTGATCATAGTATGTTTCTTCAATATTTTTATGGGTCATGATATTTATAAAAGTTTTATAAAAAACATTGCGTACGTAGATTTTCTATCAAAAAACCTAGAATTGAGTTACAAGGACAGTGTAATTACATATATCAATTTCAAGTCACTTTTACTCATAATCACAACAACAGTCAGTTATATAATACTTCATCATCTAGCGTTGAATGAAAATGATTTCCCATCAGTTGATTTTACTGAAATGGTTTGTATACCTATAGTTTGGATACTTGTACTTCAAATAAATGCTAAATTAAATCAATTATCAAAACGATTCAACTATATAAAAAACATACTAGAAGCTTACATGGAAAAATCAAAGAGTGTTTATTGGATTCAGTGGTATACAGTCAGACCAAAGGAGATAACTGTATTAAACCGTATGCATTTATTCACATACATATCATTTATAGAAGTTTGTTCATATTATAATATTCAACTATTGGTATTGGTACCAAGAGTCATATTTTTTAATGTATTGCCAGTTCATTACAATATAGTGACAGCACTCGTGGCCGACGAACGTAATGTACCACATAAATGGTCTCAAATGTTCACTTTATCTGTCATTGTTCTAACAATATGGCCAATTATTCATCTGGTAAAATGTACAAGCAATACCTTTGAACAAGTATGAAATATTATAAATAATAAAATATTCACATAACATGCTTACATTTACTAATTAAGTGACCGTCACATCAAAATTAGTATTCTGTTGTAAGAGTAATATAGCAAAAAAGTTATGCTTACTAACATTTAGACTCTCTGGCTCAGTTTAGAGCAAAAAGAACCTATAATAGATTTTATAAAAAAGAAGAATTGCTATGAATTGGCAAGATGGTTTTTTAATATAATAATTTCATGATAAAGGTATTTTAATTAAGGTTAATTTTCTTTATGTTTAACCATTACTAACTAGTAACTACAAACAATGAAAATATTAATAACCTTCCGGCCAATTTGTATGATTTACCTATCATTGTATAATCTAAATAATACAAATAATAGGCCCCTTTATGAAAAAAAAAAAACCGATTCCTAAACATGGAAGTATGGAATACCTCTCTTGCTATGGTATATAGATGAATAGAGAGACAGAGAAAACAAATGTTGGTGTAGGCTCTAAATTATATCATAAATAAATATCTATGTATAAATTAAATCAAATTGGTATCAATTTATGAGAATGTTAACCCATAAAATGGATATTATTCTGAAAAGCAATAATTAATTTAATTGTTCTCACTTATAGGGAGCGCAAATAACGCAGATAATTCACAAACTGTTGGATATGGGACAACATCAAGATATCGAAGATGAAGTAAAACAAGAATATCTAATTTAATTTGTAGTGTTTCAATTAAAAGGTTGTTTATAACAACTTATTATATTTTCAGCTGTATTTATTTTCTGAACAGATATTAAAAAGACAACTAAAATTTTCAGTAAGAGGATTTTTTATTATTAAACCTTCACTTGTTGCTTCAGTATGTATGTTTTATTTTAAGGAGAACTTTTATTCAATGTATTACTTGAGTATAAAATATTCACAGTTTTATAATATTTTAGATGATGGAGTTGATTATTACATACGTAATAATTCTCTTGCAATTTCAAGATTCATTAAAATCTATCTCTCCAGCTCAATTTTTAGTTAAACCAAGACCTGGTTAAAAGCAACTTACTAATGGCCAGCCAACAGTATGTTCAACTTTTCCAGGACTGTGATGTTCAGGTTTTACTTCCCATATTTCCTTAAGACCAATGCCATATGATTGTGGTGCACAATTTTCACGTAGATTAAATTTTTTAAATAACTGTTTGGTAAGATGACCATGACAACCTTCAGCAAATATGGTAATTTTGGCATGCAATTCCATACCGCGTTCAAAACTATCCTACAAATGGAATAGCATTTTACATTTAATTTATAAATTTAATTATATTTTAAGGGGATTGGAAATGGATAGTTTTTAAAAATAGGCAATTTTCAAAATCCATGCATGCGGTTTTTGTAAATGTGTGCGCTGCTAGTGATCATTAATGTGCATGACTGTAGCCTAGTTTAGTGTAAAAAAAATAGATGAGCACTCCTGCACGCACAAGTTACTGCCTCGGCGTAGCAAGCATGAATGGTTAATAGTTTATGCTAATTTATATGTACTTTTTGTCAATCCTATCAATGGACTTTGTAACATGATAAGACTTCTGAAAAATGATTTAATTCGTTAATATGTATCCTTGAGATTGACCAGGCCACATTTTAAGATATATAATTTAAATTTCAAATTTCAAATAATAAAAATTTTAAATATTCAAACAAAATATATAGAAGTTTAGGAACAAAATTGGCCAAAAGTGGCCTGTTTGCGTAATCAGATTCATCGATATGATTGATATTATGGTTGAAAAAATTTACCATTTACAATCCCCTTAAGCTATGGTTAATTAATACATATTTAAATACTTTAGGTGATCCATCTTTGGCAATGCCAACATCACCAGTTGCAACTCCTTTCACTGAACCATCATCATGATAGAGGACTTCTGCAGCTGGATATCCTGCATATACTTCAACACCTAAGGATTCAGCTTGTTCACCAAGCCATTTTACTAAATGGCCCAATCTTACAATATAATTTCCATGGTTGTCCATTGGCATACCTATTTTATAAATATTTAATTAATTAAAATCAGCACTAAGATAAATAAATAAATATTACACATCAAATATTTATTACCAGGTAAAATAGGTATAGGTATACGACTACTTTTAGTGAGATAACCAAACTTATCATCTTTCACTGGGGTAGTTAATGGTGCACCCAAATCTTTCCAATCGGGAAACAGTTCATTCAAAGCAATTGGATCAACAACAGCACCAGATAAAATGTGGTTACCTAAAATAAATAAAAAAAAATGTACAATATTAATAGATATTTTTTAAGTCCATAATAATTGTAATTTATGTTTCAAGTATTTGGACGTTTCCCCTAATAGATTTTAGTGGTTTTGGATGTCTTCCTGGACCGAGACATTTCCTCCTTGAATCAATTTATATTTTTTTTACCCATAACACGAACTAAGATATATCTTAGTTCGTGCCCATAATAATAGATTGGAAAATAGGTTTTTGGTTTTTCCCAAAATATACGCTAATCATATTGCCTTAATTTAATAGTTATTTTATACAAAATCTCATAAACAGTACATTTATTTATTTGCATTATTTTGTAATTTGAATATTATTATTGTTTACCAAATATTTATAATATTTATATTAGTGAATTTCGTATTGGCAATAGTATTATTATGACTTATTATTGAATTATATTTTTATATTAATTTTATCTTTTGTACATTTATTAATTTGCATTGTATATTATTGCTTAATATTTTTGCTTTAAATTTAATGCCCAGGAGGGAATTTTCCTCTTTGGGAGTGAAAAGGCATGGGGAAAAACGTCCTAGATTTGTTTCAAGTAAATCAAATGTTTGTAAACCTAGATTGCTATCAATTAACTGCTTTGTTCTTGTTTTGATCAAAAAAAAAAAACTAAAATAATGATCCAATTATGAGGATTAGAAGCAGTGATCTACTGTTTCTATTAACTCTAATTAATAGAGATGTATACAGCATAGGAATTATTATGGGTCTATACAGTATAAAATATTTTTTTAATTTTTTTTTGTTTCAATAATTTTTATATAAATTATCTTTTAATTTGTATTATAAAAATACTTTATTTTTATTTAAGGTTAATAATGGACATTATCAAAATTGGTATACCCAAATTTCTGACTGAAATAAATACATTTTTTAAATTCTTTTTCAATAGATAAAACAAAATATTTAAATATATAATGATTAGTCTTACCAACTTCTGAAGCTTTTTCCACCACACAAACCCTTAGTTCCTTGTTATTTTCAGTTGCTAATTTTTTTAACTTTATTGCAGCTGATAAACCAGCTGGTCCACCGCCAACAATTACAACGTCAGCTACATCCTCATAACGTTCCATAGATATATCTATATAATACAACATTAAGTATGATTATAAATAAATTAAACTAAAAACAAAACAAGTACCTTTCCATCTTTGGTCAGTTTCTCGTGGACGTACGGTATAATGTGTTGTAATTTTTGGTGAAGCAGCTGAATATAGACGGAAACATGATGTTCCTAATTTATGAACTAAAAATGATTTTAATTAAAAAACATTATAGTTAATATGTAATTAATTATAATATTCCAATGACATAATAATATTCAACAAATCATTATTGAAAATGTAATAATAAAATATTGACTCAATTAATTATCATCCTTAACAAAATGTACCTATCTAAAGGCACATTACTCAAGTAGGTACTTTTGATAAACATAATATTATTAACAATTTGTTTACCTGTTTACCTTATACAATAAACATATTACCTTCATAGGCAATAAACTTATACTTATATCATTCAGCTAATTTACAATTTAAAATTAATTTTTGTATTTAAAATATACATAGGTATTATATTGATTTTATTATTGTCAAGTACAGTATACATTAAATACAATATCATAACTGCAGTAAAATACATAGCTATTAGTATTCTCAAGAGCACAAAAGTTAGATTTATACATAATTAAAATGATTCTTTAATTATCACTTATATACCTAAATTTACAAACTTAAAATAAATTATTTCCCGTTTAGTATTTATTGAACTAAATAGCTTTGTACAAAAACTTTTCTTTTAATTATAATTTTTAATATTTTGTAATAAGTAATGAAATCAATCTGAGACTTTTAACATTTTTTTAAAATTGACCTTGTACAGTTTTTTTAAATACAACAAGTGGGTATTTAGTACTTACATAATAAATTTGATGTTGTGGCCATCATCTTGAGTATTTGGTCTTTAAGATTTTTAAAAACATACAGAAATCACTGTGATAAATTCACAAAAGATTAAATTTAAAACTTTACTGATGTATGAACTGAACTTTGGCAACTTCCGTATTCGATTCTGTGGGACTATCAAGTATCGCTGTAGAATTTAATTCGATAATAAAACCGATGGACATTGCCCATTGGCCTCGTTTTGAAATGGTATTTAATCACATAACAATAATATTTTTATCAAGGTTTGTTTACATGAAGTTATCACCGAGTAGACAATAGATTACACATGGTGGTGTAATCACGGTTAAAATTGTTCTGTGATGATATCAGTTTCAACATGTAATAACAGCTGACCATAAGAAAATTGTCCATTCGTCAGAGCTCATATTATTATAACTCCAGTCTCCAGGTCTCACTTGGGGTACGAATAATATTGAAAAATTCTCTGAAAATGTATTTTTGTATTTCCTATAATAATATAGTTTATTGAGCTATTTGAAACACGGCTATAGAGTATAGATATGAGTATCTATAGCCGTGATTTGAAAGTAATTACACCTATTATCAATATTGCAGAAGATAACTGATGAGTTAATTTATATCTGTATAAAATCGATTTTAATTACTAAACGCAATAATTCAAATTCAAAAAGTAAAATATCACAAGTTTTAAAGCAAAATATTGGGCACTGAAATTTAAATATCGAAAATCGACTCTTATACTGGCATGGATAAACTTCTTCTCTTAAATTTGTATAAAAAGTGTTCATACTGTAATGTCACTCGGTATATAAGCTATATTATTGAAAATACGAATCTAAGTTTCAGTGTTTCAAATTTTCATTTGTAATTAGTGTGTAAGTGCTGTTATGGACATGCACGTGCTGGAGCTTTCCGTGATTTATTTTACACACAGTGTAATTAGTTACACCAAATACTATATGCCGATAATATAGGACACTCTGTACAAAAATAGTGGCGAACAAATTGTCATCTTTGCCCCCCCCCCCCCGAGATTGTATATATTTTGCTATATTGTTCATCGTAAGGAGTAAAATAGGCAACTAATAGGTAACCATCATCTCGCAGAGCAATTAATATTGTAATGATATTTTGACAAGAAATAGTTCGCCAGTTTTTATAATATGCCAGTGTCCTGGATAATTGCCGTATACATATATACATAGACCTGTAAAAAAACTAGTTAAAAGTTTCTACTTTCTATCATTTAAACTATTAGATTATAACAGGTCTATCGTCTATGGTCTATGCATATATAGTATTTGGTCACGCTCATTGTCATTTACCATGTACACGTTTACACGACCCGCATGCACACAAATAGAATTGCCTATATTGAACTCCTTAGAAACGGTTAGTATTGATAGTTGCCTAATCTAATGTATTAAGAATTATTTTATTAAATTTTCAAGTATTTTGACTCAGCCAAACATTTTTATCTACATTTATAAGAAAAAACTAAAAAAATAGAATATTTTTTATCATGACAAAAAAATACCGAAAAATAACTTAAAATTTTTTAAAAATTTTAGTTAACATTTTTATGACATTGCGTGAGAGTGCAGACTTACCCACTTTTTTTTTAATTAAATCATTTATAACTAGATACATACATTTTTGATTTAGAATGATTGGATATCGGCTGAATATAATGAATTATGACCTGTGGATCCACCATTACGGGATCCGTCATTCCGTGTTGGTTAATACTCGGTCAAAATCGCGAGCTCTAATTGATGCCCTAAAAGTGTCCATGCGGCATACCATACTGTCATATGTCCGTACTATGGCCGTCTTCACTTCACGAAATTGCGTAGTATATAAAACTTATATTCTTTACAATATGTTGTCTACTAAAAATATTTGACGATTTTGAATACTTTATGTTAAAAAACTAATAACCTATAGACAATAGTAAATTATTGAACCACTCAATCACAGTACTTAACATTACATATAAATTATTTTTTTTTACACTTCAAAACAATTCATTGATAGCAAAAAATGTTTTTAATTTAATTTATAGCAAATCACCTTGGCTCAATTGTGTATAGCATGGATATTAAAAAACGAAAGTCTTCAGTGTCTCATACTTATAGGAGCAGCAACAACCAGTTTTTATAACACACTTTGCACGGACTACAGGTAAGAAATTAGATTTACAAAATATATGTATTATATTAAAAAATGTATTTATTTCAAAATGTTATTGCGATAATAATAATTAATAAAAATAAAAATCTAATGCAATTATATATTTTAACATGTACACCAACCATTTTGTATTATTTTCTGTTATAATTGTTTCCAAAATTCAACTCAAATGTAATGGCTGGAGCATATACTGGATAATAAGCCGGTAAAACCCTCCATGGTATCAACTCTAGCAATAAGATGACAAATAGTGTGCCGCCGTGGAATGCTGGGGGCACAGACGTGTCTGCTGATTGGCATGAAAGAAAACAATGAATACGACATGAAAGAACGAAAAGTGCCGTTTTGTGTGCTTCAGTAAACAAAAAAATAGTTTATGTGGCGAATATTGTAACCTTGTTAGAATTATAGTTTGAAGTTAGATATACGTCCAATTTAAATTGATTAGTAGCGTAATTTATTAATAGAAAAAATGTATAACTTAACTTACACAATTATTATTAATGTAAATTTAGAACATAAAAAAAGGACTGGTTTTAGGAAAACAAGTAAGTAAGTTGGTACAACTTATCAGCAGTACAGTGTTTTAAAGATATTAAAATCTAATCAAAATTTTCTCCTGGAACTCTGACGTCATCTATTTTCAAAATCATTTTAACTAACTGTGCAGCTAAAATAATCTGTTGTTTTTTGCTGTGGAGAGTCTCAATAACATTTTGATCTTTCATGTCTAGACAAATAATGAACATTTTTATAATCAAAGTACAAAAAATTAAATATAACTTCGACAAATAAACAAAATAATTTACCATTAGTTCCAACAAGCATACAATCTATACCAAGAGCTGGGTTATTTTCTTTGATTTGTCTGGCTCTAACTTGAGTTAACGTATCAATTGGCGACAATCCACTGTTTTCAGCTAAAGCTAATGGAACGCTTTCTAAAGCATCTGCAAATGCCCTGTATGCATATTGCTCAATGGAAGAAATCTTGTCTGCTTCAGTAGAAATAGCGATACCACACGAAATTTCAGCTGCACCACCACCATAAACTATACGGTTATCTTGCACCAAGTTTCGAACGACACATAAAGCATCATGAATACTGCGTTTGGCTTCTTCGATGATCTAGATTAACACAGGATGTCTTTAATCCGTATTATATATTGGCCATATGTATATTAAATTAACCAACCATTTTATTTCCACCACGTATAAATATGGTGACAGCACGAGAATTCTTGCATTCTTCAATCACCAACATCTTGTCTTTAGTGGTACCAAAAGAAAGTTCGCTAACTTTTCCAGCATAACCCAGTTTTTCTTTAGAAACTTCTTCGAAACGAGGAATGATTCTACCTCCAGTAGCGATTGCAATTAACTGTAATAAGTTTGAACATATATTTAGTATTTTAAAATACGTAGTATTGATTCTTATATTTGTAAGTACAATTCTTTACATATTTAACTTCTGTAAGTTATAAAAATGTAAATAATAAATGTAATTAATTAATAGAAAATACCTTTAAATCAATATTACTTACTTCAATCTCAGGTCCGCCAACCCAACGTACAGCAGGTAATTCATGTTTTAATAACAAATGATTAGCTTCATCATCAAAACCCCACTGACAAATTGCTAATGTAGCACCAGCATCTTTCACCTTTTTAACCATATCATTAAATGTATCTTGTTCGTATTTCCTTAGTGCTCTATAATCTTCAACTGAAGCTACATCCAACTTATGCTTGGTCTTTGGCTTAGGTGGTTCAAACGGACAGGTGAGGATGGCAAGATGAACATTTCTCAGTTCCTAGAATTATTTAAATATAACAACATTCACAATAAAAATTAAATATTGTGCAACATGCACTTACTTTTGGCATTTGAGGATGTGAAAAGTCTTTATCAACTACAACTCCTTTTACTAACATTGTGTCTTCTAATCTTCCTCCTTCTTTTCCTTGGACTTTTATCAACTCGAAATTGACATCACGTTTATCAAAATCTGCTACAGCTATAACTGCATTTACAGCTATTTCAGCCATTTGACGATGGCATTTGTTCACACTAAAATTATAGAAATTAATTTATATTTATATCACAGATATTATTAAAAAAATAAAAAATATGCTTGGATAAATCTATTATTGATGGTAATCAGAACAAAAATACCAAATATGAATCATCTTTAAAAATTCACAAATATATACTAACATGTACTCAATGTATGAGCTACCACAGGCATTTTAAACTCAAAGTATTAACTGGGCCAAATGTATTGAATAGTTAACTATGCAAGCTGAACATAAGAATGTACCAAAATAAAACATTTTTTATTTTATCCATTACTTTCAAAACTAAACAATACTTATTCAATTACAGTTGATCAGAAAATAAGACAGAAAAGTAACACAATGTATAACTCTCATTAACATAATAATATTTATTAATATCTATCTATGTTAGTTTTACTCTTATGTTCCACTGTACAATTTTAATTTAATTAAATTTTTTTTCATATTCTCTGTAATTTAGGCTCTTGCGGCGTTGAAATTTCAATAAATAAATAAAAAAACATAGTTGTTACACAAAAGGAATATTGTTTAATTTATATTTTTCAATTATTTATTAGTTAATATTGCTATCTATGTGCCATTAAAAATCGAACCAAGGCCCGCATGTTTGACACGCCTGGTCTACTAAATGATCAATGATAAACCTTCCTAGGAACTTAACACTTTTTCATATTTTTCTTTCACAGAATTGTACAAATTGCAATACAAAACAAAATATAAATAAGTATTTTTGATGTTAGAAAATGATAAAATAAAATATACCTATTAAAGTCAATTAATGATTCCTTAATACCTGATCATGATTGAGTTTTAGTTATTGTTGAATTTATACAATATTAAAATATTTGATATTTGAATTAATAATAAGTATAATATACCTATTTGTAAATTAAAAATATTAATGTGTTTATTCAATAATTTTCATTTAAAAATACTGTCGTAATATTCTATTATGGAATTTTTCTCTGGTATTGTTTCTATGGAGAATTTTTCCGCAATTCATTCATTCAGCATATTCAGTAATTAAATTAAGACCATCAAATAAGGGTCAGATTTGAATACATAATGCATCCATCTTTTTAATAACTAATTAATCTAAATTGTACTTATCCAGAATAAAAACAGGCTAGACAGTCGACAAAATGCTCATTGCTGTATGCGCATTTATACCCACTACGGCTACCTCTACAAATCAGACCAACATCTTTAACCCACCTAAACGCTTAGTTCAGATCCTCCCGATGTGAGAAGGTAGTATTTTTTAACAGTTTAGTAATAATGTTCCTTACATTTTGGATCCCAGAGTTGTCATTGCCGTTTTAATTAGGGGTTCCAAGTTGTTTAAATCAACTGGAAATGAATCAGCAATTGAGTCTAAATGCTTGCAAGCACTTTGAGCAGCCAATTCAAAACCATCTGCAATTCTGATAGGATGTATACCCTGGTCAAGCAAATGTTCAGCTTGTTCAAGCAAAGCTCCAGCGATCACTATAACAGGATATACCTTATTAGCACAAATAATAATTGCATTAAAAATGAATTAACACTTTACATACCTACAACACCAGTAGTTCCATCACCGATTTCATTATCTTGGGATTGAGACAACTGTACCATGAGCTTAGCGATCTCATGATCAACATCCATCATATTCAAAATGGTGGCACCATCGTTGGTAACAGTCACTTCACCGTCAGATGACACCATCATTTTGTCCAAACCTTTTGGACCCAACGACGTGTACAACGTCTTGGCGATAGACCGTGCGGCCATAATGTGCGACTAAACATGTTGAAAATTAACATTTTACAAGTCTTTCATAACTGGCTCGGGCGATAATTAGTATATATTGAGCGTTGGATTTGAAATCGAAATTAACAACAACCACGTGTGTGCAACAAAACCCGACGAGCTTCGCAGCACACCTGGTCAATAATCATGTACACACGGTTGCTCTGGATCATATTACTCTGGACCAAGGAATAACGGCGCGGTCGAGTCGCCGAAACAATAGCATTTTCACCGACTTCGTACGTTTTTTTCCAGCAGTAAAAATAAAACAACCACAAACCTTCAACGCATCGATGCCGGTCAGCCTACGCTGTTTGTGTTGGTCTTTGATGATGATGAACGGCGTACCGAATTCATCGAAACCCAACGACCCGGGTATGAAAGACATGGTCCCGTTGTCGGCGTTTCCGTTCGTCCGGCCACTATACAGTAGCAATAAAACGCAGTGGTTGTTGAAAATCCAACGTGGAAAGCGAAGCGAAACGAAAAGAAAATCCACACACCGCTACACTAGGTCTTTACTGAAATAAGGAGTATGAGTAATGACACTATACCTAACCACAATTTATACCAGGGACCAGCAGTGACGCCAACGTGATGCAACGTCGAAAATTATATTCAGTGATGCTCGCAAGACGTGATGCCTACCTCGGTCATTATAGACTCATAGACGGAGCATCACTGGTCGGCGGGGTGCATAATGCATATAAGCATACCATAGGGAGACCCATGGGAAATCGAGAGCTCTCATTGGCTCTATTACGTTTGTGATAACACTGATAACATTTTAACATTATCAATATTCAATGTTATCAAATTTTGAATTCTGAGTTTTTTAACTTTATGTCTTTATTATTTTAAATATTTTTGATTTATTTAATTCAAACATAAAAATATGATTTATCCAGCTTCATTTAAATATGAAATAGTCAAAGAAGACAAGGTTAATATTATTTTAAGATGTGATGCCAAATCTATGGAAGATATAAATTTTGGGTTGCTGAGTTTGGTAAACTTAATTATTTACATTGGAACGTTCGTTCAAGTGTTCCAAATGGGCAGCGAATTATGTGTTCGTAAGTATTTTATATTGTATTTACTAAATAATAAACCATTTATGTCATAGGTATCTCAACTAAAATAATTTAAACATTTTTTAGAAAAAAGTTTGTTTGTCGACACAGTGGTTTTCAGAAGCCTAGTGCATCAGCAAACCAAAAAGGCTTATCCAAAAATGCAGAATGTCCAATGTGATAAATCCTTTTATGACCCATTTATGATAGAAAACCCAGAAATAGAACAAACAAATTTTACGAAACGAATGATACTACTAATAATGCAACTATTTATAATGATACAAATGTACAAGAATTAAATTTAATAGAACCCATGCCAAGTACCAGTAATGAATCAAATGAAAAAAGCAAATTTGAAAATGTATTAAACTTATTAAACCTCTGTAATACTACTTATGGATCGTCAACAACAGGAATAAAAAAGTTAGAGCAAAGGCTTAAAAAAGTTAAAAGCAAAGGGCAATGGGAAAATTTTTTACATACAGCAGGGAATTGTCTACCATTGAGAAATAGAGATGGTGCAACTATTAAGGTTCAACCTACCACAATAGCTCGACGAAGGGTAGGTATAACAAAAGGCAGTAAACGGTTATTAGCTGGTAGACCTCCACTAGGAAAAATGCTACTAAAAAACGAAAAAGAAATTTGAACCTTAATATTAATTCTAATCAGCCTAATGCTAAAAGTCATGGTTCATTGTAAATATTTGATTTATTTTTTATTATTTATTTAACTGTAATAATATGTACCTACCTCTACACATTTTTTTTAAATTTTAAAACTGACTGTATGTACAAGTAATTTGAATTATTATTTTGAACTTATTATTTATCATTTTTAATTACATTATTTGAATTTTAAAACTGACTTTATACAACAATAGATTATTACTTACATATTTTTAGCTAGTTTCTTCATAGAATTTTTTATTTACTTAGATGACTGCTCAAAATGAATATATACCAGAAGATATGTTTGAGGAAGACAGCTTAACATATCTTTTAGGGTATACAGCTCAAAAGTTCAAATCAAAATACCAGGATTTAGTAGTTAGTAGTGCTACAAATGAATGGATACAAGCTAAATCATTTGGAACACTAACGCAGCCATCCAGTATCCTCATAAGTGTTGGTAAAATCATAGAAAAACTATTTAAAAAATTGAATGGACAAGGTATTTAAGTTAACATATGTAGATATAGTAAATAAATAAATAATACTTACAAGTGATTATTGACTTTCTTTTAGATGACATAAAGAAAACTCCTGGACTTATTACTGAATTATTGGAATTAACCAAACAACAAGTGCATGATATGATGATTGAAGATGAAGTCTTGAGGTCAATTATACGGACGCAAATTTATTTAAGAATAAGAGAACTAAATAAAAAAGAAAAGGATAAACAAAAACACAAAAAAATTCAAAAATTTATAAAATAAACATAATTATTAATTTTAAAAAATAATAGTATAACATGACTCACATTACTCAATTATCCTAACTATGATTATTCCTAAACTAACCTAATACAAACTTTTTTTTTTTTTTCTGTTTGCACCGACGACGCCGCGGGAACTGCTTTCGCAATGCTTCCGCGACGCCGCCATTCAACCTAATACAAACTACAGTAAATAATTATACTAAAGTAGGTATTTGACAGTCTATAGAAATATTAGAAATTATAGAAAACTGTAGTTTAATACTTGATGTTTATACAATAGACATTTAAACTTGAATAACCCAGCCTAACATAACAGAGCTCCTTACTATGCACAGAATATACGAAATATATGAATGTGACGTCACCTTGTGTTTATTGTTGGTTGCCTATATTACCCCTTAACAAAATATGCGCAGTCTTATCATTGAGCATACTTCTTATTCCTTATACTATCAATGCTATTAACTATATTTTCTATTACTAATACTATAAGAGTATAGGACATACGTACACGGTACACGAAGTACGAAAAACTAAACCCGCGATAAAATTAACTGCCTGTTAAACAAAATACAAACAGTTTTTATCATAATATTCTTCATAATTTAAATTTTTATCAACATAATTAATTTCTGGTGGAAAACACAAACACAGCGGATTTTGATACGATAAGCACATATTTCGTATGAGTGATATCAAGAAAATTAAAAACGATATTTCACCAATAATATTGTCAACTATATTGTACATAAATTTGGAGTCTTAACCATTACTACAGTCCGAGTGGTTCTATCCCACCGCATAACAGTTTCTACCATGATGTACGTATATTTTGTAAGACAGCGCGGAGGGTGTTGCGTCCCGCCTTGGGGCTCAATCGTTTCTACGGGCCCCGGAGCTCCCGGTGACCACTGACCGATTAGACGGTGAGATAACGCGTCATAATGCGACGACGACGTAGGTACTGACCATTAGGGCAGGCACACAAAAACTGGGACAAATATATTGAAGAGTTGACTATACTATTATATACTAGTCGCACATAAAAAAGTATAGAAAAAAAAAATTGTTCATAGGTAGGTTAGGGTTTTATTCACAATACTTTGTGATATACAATACTCATTCGATTACGGTTTGGATAAGACAGAAAAGTAACATAATATGCATACCTGGCTCCAGTGGCGTGGTGAACGACATTTACCTAATGCAATTGCTTAGCCCTAAAAATTCAAAATTTGTATACAGATAATTATACCTTTATAGGGGGGGGGGGGTCATTTTATAAATAATATGCTTAGGGTTTGAAAGATGTTCGCCACGCCACTGCCTGGCTCTAACAAAGTTGTCACACGAAAGGAAAATTGAGTAATTCTTTTTCTTCAATCAATTGTTTTTTTAGTGATACTACGACTATCCACGGGCCATAAAAAAATGCGGGCCACGGCTGAGTCTTTGATGTGCCTACACAATGACGTATAATATTATGATCTTAAACCCTGGTGTAATTTTCCACGACATTTTTTTGTCACTTTAATACCTACCTGTCCTCTATCTATCTTCTCTCTCTCTATCGTTTGCGGACGAGTCGGGCGACCGTCGCGCGCGGAACGACCAGTGCCATCTGGCGGAGGAGGCGCGAGACCAGCACGCCGAACCGACGACAGAAACATCCGCGACGACTCGCTGTCGGGCGACCGGCCATCGATCGCGACCGTCGGTCGCGCGCGACGCCGTCGGTGCGGATGCCTCTGCCGTCCATCCGTCCGAGGACCGCACGTCCCGGGACGTCGAAAAGTTACGAGTGTCAGGCCCGCGGCCCGGGACGCCGGCCACACCGCGTCCCACAGATTCAAGCGGCCGTCGCGTTCGGCTTCGGCCAGGTCCCGTGCGGCCGCGTACGACATTTATAGATGCCACTTACTCGTCGTACGGTCAATTGAATGACGGTCCGCCAGCGATGGCTGGCCGTCGATCTTTTAATTTCTCTAGAACGGGCCGTCAGTTCTCACGGCGGCCCACGCATCACACGTATCTATGACGGTTGACCACCGCTCCAACACAGTCATGAGAAGACTAACCTGTTTTGTCGTGCACGTATTAACGTGGGTATCCGCCAAGGTTTATAGATAATACAGGTTGCCTCAAAGTCATGTAAACAAATCGATCACCCCGCACTATTCCTTATCTACTGACGTCATTGAAGTATAAAATTCGCGCTCTTGTTCAATGATTATGATATCATATGTGTTTCACAAATATAGGTACTTAACTAAAATTTGAAATGTTATGTGATTTTAATATGTTTGGGTATTAAGTTTTAATATTTAGGGACACTACTATACCTAATACCTATATAATTAATAAAATAGTAAATACCTTAGTTGTTTTTTATTTAAATAATAATCACTGTAGTATTGATAATCATGAACTATTTTATGTTTATTAAAATTTTACCAATATTGTACCTTATTGTAGTTTACTTAACTTTGTTATTGATTTAAAGTTTTATTGGACATATTTGGACAAAACTAAATAGTATTTACCACATAATTTAATCTTGCTATTTGAATTGGTTAAAATATATATTTTTAAATATTAAGTTCAAACTTATCAATGCGATTATTTTATTATAAATTTAAAAAAAAACATAAGTACATATATTGAAATAGAAAGTTAATAATAAAAATACATATAGTAATAATATTATAATAAATATTATAATACATATGTACTTGTATATATGATATAATAATACATACCTACTAAAGATAATAATAATAATGACATAATACATAAAATAACTACCTACATTAAGTTATGATTTTTCTTAATTTATTTAACTTTTGTAATTTAAGTTTAGATATTTTAATTTTACACATGGATGTCATATTTTGATTCAAAAACTTAATTCTTATAAATATTCGTTGTTTTACATACGTTTTAATGACAGGTTTATATTTTTCATCGGTTATCATTCTGTTATAGATCATTATACCTATTAAAATATTTTTCCAGCATCACTGATAATTTTAGGTTAATAATTAAATAATATGAATAATATTAATTCAACTTATCAGCTACCGTATAATTACAATATCAATATAATTTAAAATATCCTAGACTGACATACCGTCTCCGCCCAGAATCGTTTTTCGTATACCATTGAATTCAAATTTAATACTATCCATTATACAGTGACCTACTTTTAACCTACTGTACAGCAGAGCAACATCCACTTGACCCCCTTTTTTAAATTTGTTTTACATTCCTGCATCTATTTATATGTCAACCATTTTTACAGAATATAATATTGACATTTAATTATAACTAAATAAAATACAAAACATTGATTACCCATGAGTTCTGCTTTTAAATCATGCACAAAATTACTTTTACAGAAATGATTAGAACAAATATAAGATGTATTAGGATTCCAATTATCCTTTCTCTTACATTTCAGTATCCACTGTTTTCGAATTTCTATATTTTTAGGAAACCTTAACATAAAAAAATTAAAAATAACATTAACTATTATTTACCAAATTTTACAGTTAATTTTAAAATGTAATCACTTAATTATAATTTATTTATAAATGTATTAATTAAATAAATTTTCATATTGTATAGGTATCTATTTAACACATGATAGAGTGATATTATGAGTTATTAATTAAGTTATAAATTAGTTATTAAAATAAGTTTATAATTAGTTATACATTTATAATATATAAATGAGGTATATTTTAAATCTATCTTACCTAAGTGACCAAAATTGTATTATATTACCATAAAGTAATTACTTACCTATGGAATGATATTTCTTTACCATCTCTTTTTGCTTTGCTAGCATTATAAATACAAGTAGCTACAGCACAGTTTGAACCTCCTTTAGGTTTAATGGTTTTTGTAGCCATGTCTAATTAAATTATTGCTAAATACTATACCTAGATACAGTCTTGTAAATTCATAATTATTCATAATAATAATATAATAATTTGTTATATTAGGCGTAAAAGACGACGCGTCGGTGGCAAAATATAAATAGTAAATACGTTTTTCTGTATTGTTTATAATATTTTCTATATTTTCCTCTAGCCATACTCGTAGGAAAATAATACTCCAAGTTGGCTACTCATAAAGTATATATAGAATTAACAGTTTGTATGTTCTTACTCACTGGTTTGTATACTTCAATGACGTCAGTGCGTCATCTTCTCCCACTCCCAAAATTTCATAATTTCTATATGAGGCAACCTGTATTATCTATAAACCTTGACAGCTACGCACGCCTCTCACCATTAGCCTGATAAGAGCATGGCGCTAGTATCACAACTGACAGGGAGACAACATGAGCAGCTGTGGAACAACATTTGTTCGCGCTTCTCACTGGCGCGAACATCGTTAATTTTCGTTCACCGGTTTTAATAGTGTGCCGTTAGTTTCACAATGAATTGACCTATTGTAAACTATATACTAAGAAGATTGTCTGTATTCTCTCGATCGACATTTTACAACATTTTGACTTTTAAGCGAGTTATGACTTATGAGTATAGAAAATACACGATAATGATACACAGAATAGATGATTTCCTTACCAACTAATAGAGTTTGGAAATAGCCAATAGGTAAATTCATCCAAACATCAAAAAGAACAGCACACTATTGAAACTGGTAAACTAAAATTTGGTCCGTCGTAGGTGTGTAGGACGGACATAACACACGTAACCGGATACGATTTACACTGATTCAAATGTACACGTGTCGAATAAGACATTCCGGCGTCTTATACGCTTATACGGCATTTACGAAGTGGTGTTTAAATATTGATTAATATAGAATTAAATTTATTACATAATAAGTATTAAAAAGTGTTTGAGAATAAACGTTTTATTTGCGCTAGTTAACCATTTAATGAAAAAATTATTAATTACAACGGTACAGAACGGTTTTCGAATATAGGTAATGGGTTAACGAATATTTTCTTTTCCTTAACAAACTAACAAATCAGTCATGCCCCAAAAACAAAATCTGAACACGTGGCCTGCAGTAATCATTGGGTATATTAGGTATAGTGAATTCAACAAAAACTTGAATTTCCCGTACAATATAAATTATAATAGTCTACAGACGTGTCACGCCGGTCACTTAAAGCCGTGGTTTCCTACAACCACGCATCCATGATTGCGTGGTGCGTGATGCGCTATTGCGTGATGATGTTTTGCTACTAAGAGGATACGGTCACAGTTAATTTTCGTTCACCCGTTTCAATAGTGCACTTTACAGTGAATTTACCAAACTAACAACATTATCGGTGTTCTCTCGATCGACGTTCTTACGATGTTTAAATTTTTTACCGAATTATGAGTATGTTAAATGTAGGATAATGATGAACAGATAATTTTCTTACCACGTACAACTTTTATAACAGTCAATAGGTCAACTACCTCTGACATCAAAACGAACAGCCCACTATTTTGAAATTTACTGAAATTGGTAAACTAAAATTTGTTACGTTGTATGTATGTAAGACTTAGACAACACACGTAAAGGAATGCGATTTAAGTTTATTCAAACGCACACGTGCCGAGTAACACATTCCGTAATCATAAACATTTATATGGCATTTTACGAGTTGGCGTTTAAAAAATTGATTAACATGGATTTAAATACCATAAATGACTTTAGTCGCGCATGGTTAAGCATATGAAAAAAAAAAACGGGAACTGAGGCCACAAGGTATAATAAGCAATTAAGAGGTTTACTTACTCGATCGACGTCCAATTGTCAATATTAGGCATTGTCCTATTATATATCCTATATATCCTATTATATGTCCTAATAGGCCCCTTTAGACGTTCGCGTTTTCTTGCGAGATTGGAACGCGGCGTTCCATTCGTACACGAAAGAGTGCCTGTGTAAATATAAAATTGGCATTAAGGAAAGCCAACAGGTTTTGAACATGTTTCTGCCTGGTTTGTCGTGCGCGATACTTGTCTTTACACAGAAACGTTTATCGTTCACGATTTGCGCTTATACTGCACTGATGTGTAACACGCGTAAGGTGTACAGATTGTCATTTCTGAAGCAGAATATTTTGTTTAATTAGTAAAAAGTTAAACTTTAAAAGTTTCGTAATATAATAAACTAATAGGTAGTAAAAAGTTACTGGTTTAGTGCGTTTATGATATAATTTTTTTCATATTTTTCTTCTCCAACAATGAGTGACTCGAGATATTTATCCAAGGAATTTATTAGCGAATTTTTAGAAAAATATCGCGAGTTTCCATGCTTATGGAAAATTAAATCGAAGGATTACACTAATAAAAATTTAAAAAATAGAGCTTATGACGAGTTACTTAAAGTATGTAAAAGTGTTAATCCGGAAGCAAATCGGGATTTTGTTGTTAAGAAAATCCAAAGTTTTCGAGGATCTTTTCGAAAAGAATTAAAAAAAGTCGAAGAGTCAAAAAGAAGTGGAAGATCTGCAGATGATGTCCATGTACCAACTTTGTGGTATTACCATTTGCTGGAATTCACCGTTGACCAAGAACTTCCCACTGACAGTATTAGCAATTTTAATAATATCGAAGGTGAAGATTTAGATATTACAGGTGGTGATACAACAGATGAGGTAAAATAAAAATATGATTTACATTTAATTATTTTATAATATTGTAACTGCCTTAATATATTATTATACTAGCAACTTTAGATTATTAATTTTAATTAAGTTCACTACCTATTGATCAAATATTTTTCCTGGGTGAAAATTCTGAAAATTTTAATTATTTATCTATTAAAATTTCAACGCCGCAAGAGCATAGTTACAGGAAATATTTAGTTTATGTAATAAGCACTAGAGTCTAGAACTTTTTTATAAGTTTTAGATTCATAGCGTAGCAATGAATGTATTGATTTTAAAATGATATTTATGTGTTTTTGTTTAGTTTTAATTTTTAATTTTTAAAAATGTTTATTTGTTTCTTTGTACATGCTAAATTATATCTATATTATATATGTACACATTTTGTGTACACGATAAGTAGTCGAAATAATGCTTCGATTTTCAACTTCAGTTTGACGGGAAATTAAATGAAGTTGGTGCATTGGGGAAATCAAAAAAATAAATTAAGTAAAAATAATAATTTTTACACAAAATCGATTTTGACTTTTGGTGTAACTCTAAAACAAATGATAACTAATATATATACATGTAATTTTCACTGAATATTTATATATTAGCATTTACTATACACTAAAACTTGTTGACTTGCTTTGAGCTGACATTTTTCAGTTTCCAATGTTTTTAGTTTTTTTTTTTATTAATACAATTTTAGTTTTATACAATGCTCCTAAAATATTGTTATAATGGCAGTTGAAAAATATTCAAAATGCAGTCACAATTTTTTCATATACATTCGAAGTTCAAATTTTTACAAAATACGTAAAAAACACAAAAATGTGCAAATTATTTAGAGTTAGAAATTCCTAAAAAATTGTATTTTTTAATCTATAATTTGAAAATTTAATACAAAGTTTCTGATATTTATTTTCTGTTATTATGTATATTATAAATGTATATATTAAGTATGTAATTTGTATAACAGTATAAGTACAAATAATTAAAATATATAGGTATTACATTATTATAATTAATATTATTACACTTCACTTTTCATATAAAAAAATATAAGGATAATATACCTACTTAAAACATGTTTAGTAATATTATACAGATAGGTAGGTATATATTATTACATATAAATGAATATACATTATTTTATTATTATACAGTTTTATGGTATAAATAATAAATATAGTTAGGTAGTGTAAATTGTATTAAGCTCTTCCAGCTTTTATCATATCTCCTTGAAATTCAACTGATCCTTCATTATTATAAAAGTGCATATATTTATCTCTGTTTATTTTGGCATCATCAGAAACATTTTTGGTACGTGTATTTTGTAGTCCAGGAAGTTCATTAAAACCATTTTCTCTCCAATCTCCATTATTTAATATGTTGTTGCCATCTAGTCCATCAAACATTGTTGAGGTGACGTAAGAAGTTCCTCGTTTTCTTAAGAAGTTATGAAGTGCACATATCGCCAACACGGCATATATTGCCTTTTCTGGGCTTAAGTTAATAGCTCCTTGTAATAACCTAAATCTTGATGCGATAAGTCCAAAAGTGTTTTCAACACAGTTCCTTGCCCTGGACAGTCTATAATTAAATATTCTTTTTTCTTCTGACAATTCACGTTGGGCATACGGTTTTAAAATATTATCATGCAGGGCAAAAGCTTCATCACCAAGGAAAACAAAATTCAAATTATTTACGGTTTCATTATTATCTGGAAGTTGTAATTTTCCTTTTTTTAAGTCCTCGTAAAACTTAGTGAATTCTATTACACCTCCATCGGATAATCTTCCATTTTTTCCTACGTCGACGTATATGAATTCATAATTGCTATTTACAATCGCCATTAAAACAATACTATAGAATCCTTTATAATTGTAGAATTGAGCGCCAGTCCCGGGAGGTTGCGAAATTCGTATGTGCTTTCCATCGATTGAACCACCACAGTTTACAAATTGCCATCGATCACAAAATCCCATTGCAACAGTTTTCCATTCATCTTTCGTTGTAGGGAACTAATAAAATACAATTTTTGCAAAAATGTATTTATACTGGTTGTGTATATTAAAATATTATGTATACTATTGTTAGTATAATAAATAATAATTATAAAATATTGTAATAAAAAATAAATTATAAATAATAATAATAAAATATAATTATTTATATTATATAGGTCAATTCTAGTTCAATTTGATAGTTATATTATTTATTTATTTGTATTTAAATAAATTAAAAAGCGGGCAAGTGGGTGTCGCTCTTATGTACAGTAAGGTACAAGTGGGTCACTGCAATGGATATTGTATTAAATTTAAATTCAATGATATAATATCATTGTAAATGAAAAACGATTCTGTGCTAAAAAAAAAAAAAAAATCATTAAAATCGTAAATATCTTATGGAATAAATAGCGTGACTTTCTTTTTAATAAAAGAAGAAAAACTTGTAGGGAACCTTCTATTAAAATTTCTTTTCTTAGCTATGAAAAAAAAACTTTTTTGAATTTTTAACTGAAAAATAATTTACAACATTTGAAAAAATTATCATGGATATAAATAGCTCAAAATAGTCGAAATAATTCAAATATTTTACCATTTATGGGAAATGCTAAAATAAATATTTGGTGAAAACTTCAATAAGGGTCTACGGGCTACGGTTATTGTATTTTGAATTACACCAAAAAAATGAAATCGATTTTTTCAAAAATTGGGTTTTCTTAAAAATTACCATATTTTTATCACTTTTTTTTGATTTTTTTTTACGCTTGCTAAGAGTACTTGAAATTTTCGATTTAAGTACCAAATACATTCACTTTTCTATCAGGAAAGATGCTGATCTCTTTAGTATCCAAAATGTTGATAATAGACAGAAAAAAACACATCTTGGTAAAATCAATACACTCATCGCTCCGCTGAGAATTTAAAATGTA